>SJYT01077217.1:43814-89329 GCA_006410635.1 Cephalophus harveyi
GGGGGGGGGGGCCGCAGAGTCGGGGAAGAACCGGTGGCGATAACAGGTCAGGGGGAAAAAAGGCGTTGGGAGGCGGGGACCCTCGCCTCTGTCTCTTATACACATCTCCCAAAATACAAAGCTTCATAGACAAAGCTTCATTTTAAAAAGTTTGTAAAAGAACAAACTTCTTTTATAGAAAGTTTTATAAAAACAGGTGAATTAAAACCAACAGATTTTCAAAAGGAAATTAAAATCTGTTGGTTTTAATTCACCTGTTTTTATAAAACTTTCTATAAAAGAAGTTTGTTCTTTTACAAACTTTTTAAAATGAAGCTTTGTCTATGAAGCTTTGTATTTTGGGAGATGTGTATAAGAGACAGAGGCGAGGGTCCCCGCCTCCCAACGCCTTTTTTCCCCCTGACCTGTTATCGCCACCGGTTCTTCCCCGACTCTGCGGCCCCCCCCCACACACAACCCCCACCTCCACCTTTGTGACCTGCTGGGTCCCAGTGACCTTGCAGTTTTTACTCGTCCTTATCTTACTGTGACTCGGACCTTTCTCCTTTTCGTCTCTTTAGACATTTAAAAATTTTTTTGTCATCTGCCCATTGCTTTTTGCAGCCTTTAGACCATCCGTCTTGGGCACAACCAGCCTTTTCTTTGCTCCATAGATTTCGGAGTTGAGCTTCCTTTGCTTCACCGTGATTCTATGAAACCTTCATCACCAAAGAAGAAAAGTATATGTTACGTTTGCATTTTTGCTGTTCCAGGATAAACATTTTTTCCGGGGGCTTTCATGTGGCTTTCTTTTCCAGTTTGATTGGTTTTTATCTCTCTGTGTAACTAGTGTGCAAAAGATGTGAGTTTCTGCTTTAAAATGTTACTGGTAATAGTACTGTAAAGGATACATACAGTCCAAAGTTATCTTCCTTCTCTTTCGATTTTTGTTTTTTGCCTGAAATACCTGGTGTACAGTTGTATGTACATTTCTGCAAGGGTTCATGTTTATGTATAAATCCACTCTACCTGTCTCATTAAGTCTGTATGTATTATGCAAACGAAATGGACCTTTTAAAGAAGAAAGGCATTCTTTTATTTATGTGACTTGTTTTTAGTCATAAAGTAGATGATTATCTGTGGCTGAATTTATCACTTTTCATAAATAGTTAATATTTTGTAAAGTGAAAACTTAGTGTTGGGAGCTCTTCAAAAGTATGTGGGAAAACCGTTCTTTCTCAGGTAGCTTATTAACATTTTCAAATGGGTCTTCCCTTATAATGCGAAACTATTTATATGACCTACAACATAGGGGCTTTGAAAGGCAGTAGCAAAAGGTTATGTTTTTGAAAGCTAGAATGTTGCATGTACCGTCTCTGCCGACAAGAGATAATAATCTGCTTATCCTGTGAAGGCTGAAATTTCTTCTATCTGCTTCCTTACATGATTTTTAAGCATCTACAGCATGACTGCAATGTATTTGGGGGATATAAAGATGAGGGTGTTAACAGTTTCTGCCTTCAAGGACTAGTTAGGTAGGAAGGTCTGTACACAAATGCCTAATTTGTCTTTTAATACATAATATTAAAAGAATCTGAATCATATTGAATTCAGATTCAGAAGGGTTAGAGCTCACATCTTATTTGGCAAGGTAGAATTAGAGGGGTTATTTCATAGAGCTTCGGGTTTTTTAAATCTTCAGTTTGAAGAATGACTATAGACTTTTGATAGGCTGGGAAAGGTAATCCAGGCAGAGAGAAGGGATTAAGAGAGCTCAGAGTTCATACATTCGGGGAAGAGCCAAGTATGTTTGGATGAAATAAAACTTACCAGTACCAATATAAGGGGCCTCCCAAGTGGCACTAGTGGTAAAGAACCCACCTGTCAGTGCAGGAAATGTAAGAGATGTGGGTTCAATCCCTGGGTCAGGAGGATCTCCTGGAGGAGGGCATGGCAACCCACTCCAGTATTCTAGTCTGGAGAATCCCATGGACGCAGGAGCCTGGCGGGCTATAATCTGTAGGGTTGCAGAAAGTCAGACACGACTGAAGCAACTTAATACGCATGCATGCATAATGGGTGGTAAAGCTTCAAGTAAAAAATTCAACCAGCTTATGGGCTGCTTTTAAAGCTGGGCATGTAACCTTGGATTTAGTAGGTGACGGGGTTTTACAGATGATTTTTGAGTTGGGAAGGGAATGATTAAAGCTTTGTTTTCAGAGGATTAATCTGGCAGCAGCTTGTAGTGTGAATTGAAGTAGAACTTGAAGGTACAACAGACGTCATTGCTGTGGTCAAAGGTGTCAGGCTCTCAACTCTACTGGCAGTAATAGGGATGGAGGAAGAATTTGATAATGAGAGAGAAAAAGAAGAAAGTAAAGTAACTGAGGTTCTGATCCAGGTTGGTTGAGAGAATAGTGGTACATTTTGAGCAACATCCACAGCAGCTTTATCTTCAGCCTACTTTACAGCAGTAGTTCTCAGGTAGTTCTCAACCTTTCAGGGATTAGTAACCCTTGCTGAAACTAAAGAAATCTCTTGGCCTGGAAAATTTCCATATATACCTGTGGTTTGTGGATAATTTTCGAGGAGTCTGGACCACCTAAATCTCATTCATGGAACCTATGGGCCAGTGGGTTGGGAGCAGTGCTTAGAGTTACTGGGAACCTTTTAAAACAATAGACCTTCAGATGTTTGCTATTACCAGTAAGAACCTCTGCTATAGAGACACATGCACGTCTAGTGACAGTATCCCCTTAGACTTGTGGTTTTTCGCTTACCGAGAATTTTGACTAACTTATTTACTATTCGATTACAGAACCAAGTAATCCAAGAAGTTAAGTGATTTGTCCCTAGTGTTTCAGTTAGCACATGGGTAAAGTAGAATTAGGAGTTGATGGACTGTGATGGTTTTCTTGTCTGGAAATGTGTACAACCGATTTACCATCAATTGAATGCAATCACTATCTTTAAGTGACCTCACCAATAGGGATTCTGGGAGGTTCCTTCCAGTTCTTATCATTTTGTGATTCTTGGGTTTTAGATTTTTATTAGACTGTACCTTTCCTGTTTTCTATGTACAGGGGAGTTAGTGAGACTGATAGGTGTGTTGGGAATATGGAGATCAGATAGGAATACCAAAACAGTCATGCTCTCATTTATTTCCTTAGAATCTCAGTTTGGGTTGGAGAGTTGGGGCTGGAGGGGAAGTAAGTGGAATAAGAAACTTTTAAGAACTTTTATCTTCTATATTCAGGTGTTTTATCTTCTATATTCAGGTGTTCCTACTTGAGAATAGTTTTTCATTCAGGAACATTTTATTAAGTAAAAATTAAAACTTTACAGAATACTGAAGTGCGGAGACCTAGTCAGTGATTTTTTTTTCATTGGATTAAGTAGCTAATGCTGCCTGTTATGGTTAAAGCATAATTTGCTTAGTAAATGGTTGACTTTTCTGCCTCTATAGGATTGTCTTCCTGTTAGGGAACCAGAGTAAGTTATTACACAGTATGGCTCTGGAAACTGATTCCATAATTATTAGAAAGGCTGGGATCTTTTTTACTCTTTCTATAAAAATATGATGTAATAATAACAAGCACTATAAACCAATAAATTAGCCTTAGCGGTGGTTATTGAAATAACTAGCTAGTAATCCATGGAGAAGGGCGTGGCAACCCACTCCAGTACTCTTGCCTGGGGAACCCCATGGACAGAGAAGTCTGGCGGGCTGCAGGCTGTGCGGTCGCAGGGAGTCAGGCACGACTGCGGTGGCTTAGCATGCATGCACACACGCAGCTAGTAGTGCACAGTGGAGGAAAATGTCTGATAAAAAGCACATCCAGAGGTGGTGTTTTGCCCCTTGCTGGTGCTAAGGAGAATATCATATTTTACATATTACAGTCTTTACAATTTTTCATCATGGGTTATATGTCATCATTTGATTCTCGTCACAACTGAGCAGTAGGTGTGTCAGGAATAACTGCCTTTTAGATGAAGACAGTGAAGCTCAAAGAGGTAAAAAAACGTGAAGTTTCCAGGGTATATGGCTAGCAAGCTAGCAAGTGGCTAAAATTAGAGCTAGAGCTAAAACCCATCTTTTTGTTCCTGAGTCAGTATTCTTTTCCCGTCAACTATTCATCTGAAATGGAAATTTAACTGAAGATTTTATGTGAGGAGTTTGAATTTACCTGTTTGGAACCTGTGGTAAACTTTTTTACTAAAAAACAACTTTTTTTACTGTGTAGATCTGAGCTTGTCTTTTTCCTCCTTTGTGTTAAAATGGTACCTTCATTGTAGTTGCTATTGGTACGTAAATTTGAAAATTTTAAGTATTTATCACAAGTAGTTATTCTTCTATCAAGGAAAAAGCAAAAGGTGATTTCTTGTCTGAAAAAGTACATTGGTGAAATGTAGATTTTAATTTCCTTTTGAAAATCTGTTGGTTTTAATTCACCTGTTTTTATAAAACTTTCTATAAAAGAAGTTTGTTCTTTTACAAACTTTTTAAAATGAAGCTTTGTCTATGAAGCTTTGTATTTTGGGAGCATATAAGTCAGAATCTGATTTTCAAAAGTGTGTATCATGATACTTCACAGTTTTTGCCAGTATGTAACAAGTTTTATCATTTAAAAAGAAATTTTCCTTAAAAGCTCTTAGGATACATTTCAAATTCATATATTTAAATGACTTTGGGGGCATATATTTTGTAAAGCCATTTGTCAGGTAATTCCTAAGGTTTGTTAGGAATTTGCTGTCTAAGTCTGACGAACCTAGACAGCGTATTAAAAATGAGAGACATTACTTTGCCAACAAAGGTCTGTCTAGTCAAGGCTTTGGTTTTTGCAGTAGCCGTGTGTGGATGTGAGAGTTGGACTGTCAAGAAAGCTGAGCGCCGAAGAATTGATGGTTTTGAACTGTGATGTCGGAGAAGTCTCTTGAGAGTCCCTTGGACTGCAAGGAGATCCAACCAGTCCATTCTGAAGGAGATCAGTCCTGGGTGTTCATTGGAAGGACTGATGTTGAAGCTGAAACTCCAATACGTTGGCCACGTGATGCGAAGAGCTGACTCATTTGAAAAGACCCTGATGCTGGGAAAGGGGCAAGAGGAGAAGGGGATGACAGAGGATGAGATAGTTGGATGGCATCGCCGACTCAATGGACATGGGTTTGGGTAAGCTCTGGGAGTTGGTGATGGACAGGGAGGCCTGGCGTGCTGCGGTTTATGGGGTCGCAAAGAGTCAGACACGACTGAGGGACTGAACTGAACTGAACTAAGACCCTCGTCTGCCTTAACTCTCCTGGAGCCTGTCGTTTGCTCGCAGCACTCCGCGGTGTCCCCGCTGCCTGGCTGGCTGGGTGGGCAGGGCCGCGAGGATGGCCCGGGAGCCTGCACTCTGGGTTCAGGGGAGCTGAGGGGAGGTCCTGACCGTGGGAAGGGCATGGACTTCGTCTTCTGGGATTGTGTGAATAGTTCGGATTGTGATAATTTACCTTTGTCGTTTTTTCTGGGTTTTGAACAAATGAGGCAGAGGTTACTTCTTACTGTGTAACAAACGTGAAACTAAGTGACTAAACAACCAGGTTTTTGGGGTTTTTCTTTTTTGCTTTTGGTTTGCAGGCTTGCTCTCCCAGGCTGGGCCATTTGAGCAGTTGTGCTGGTTTTGCTGGTGGTGGCTTTAATGGCTAGCATTCAGTTAGGTGCTGGTCTTTTCTCTCTCTCTCTTCCTCTGTCTCATTTACACACAGTCTTGTCTCAGGGCTGATTTTCTCCATGTGGCCTTTCCAGGATTGCTGGCCTCACATAGTGGCTAAGGGCTTCCAGGAGTGCAAAAGCAGAAGCCACCAGACCTTAAGGCATAGGCTTGGAACCAGCCTAGTCTTATTTCTGCCACATTCTGTTGGTTGAAGCAGGTCACAGGTCCAGCCCAGATTCAAGGGAAAGGGACTAGACAAGTATGTGAATCCCGGGAATCGGGCTTCTGGAAAACTGTTTTGGAGGCTGAGACTTGAGCTGCCTGGTACTTTTAGTTCTTGGAGTCTGGGCCACTCAGATGGAAAGCTGAGTCTCAAGTGCAAATGATAGTGTGTTTGGCTTGTTACACAGATGGAAATAGCCAGTCGTCCTGGGGTAGAAAAGAAGAGAAAGTTTGGGCTCTCTGGGGTTTGACTCAGTGTGTCACCATAATGGGCAGGATCGACTGGCTGTACTTTAGGGTAAGAAAGTTCTAAATCAGAGCACAGGCCCCTCTGAAGCAGTGATTTACCCAGGTTAACCATTTACATCAGACAAATCCCAGTCAGCATCCTGTGTGTTAATTAGGCAGAGGTCCATTAGCCCTTGTGATTTGATGCCAGACCTGGGGTAGCAGAGCTCCTGGCCTTGACTAGCCTTGAGCAAACTGGTTCCTCACAAATAGTATTCTCTGTTTGCAGTGTTGGGGAAAGTTTAGGATAAGCCACCCTTTCTTGGAGAGAGTGTTATAATGGAGAGAATATTCTTTCCTTATAAACACTGGAATGGAAGTCCTGTCTCCTTAGCTATATATAAGGAATAGTAAGGCAGTGCTTATCCTTCCCGGGAACAGGTAGATTCATTGATTGCTACCTAGGGTGTTCTCATCTTACCTGTATCTCACTGTCACGGTCTCAGTAGTATCTTTTTTTTTTTTTTTAGGTCGAGTTATATGCTAAGTAATATTATGGCTAACTATGGAATGAAGAAAATAAATGTTTTGTTGTTATTATAGCTTCTGCATAGAATAATGAATCAGTATATTTCATTTGAAGAATTTAGGTGTAGATTTAAAGCATTTTTTAATTTTGAGTAGATTTCTGCCTCCTGGTACAAATCTCTGCAAATTTCTGAGTATGGTAGGATGTTGGCTCTTGTGGGCAGAACTTGGTAGTTGAATGTACGTACTGAGAAACATTATTTATATAAATAGGAGCAGCTAGGGCACAGAGAAAGGTGTAGATCGAATTACCTTAAGGTGTTTCTTTATGGCCCTCCTCCCTGTCCTAAATTACATGAGTGGTTTAAAAATGTGCTAGCAATAACAGAATTGCTGGTGTGATAGCTTTTTATTTAACTAAGGAAAACAAGTTCTTTGATAGCTGTTTAGTATACCCGTAATTAAGACCACACGGGACGGGTAGAAGCAAACTGACTTGCGTCCTGACTTGAAGTCCGATACTCCTGTTGTATCTTCGCTTCAGCTTGCCACGGTGAACCACGCTTTGTGTTTAGTTAGTATGGGGAGGAGAAGTAGTCAAATGAGCTTGCTCTGTATAAATTAGGGCATACTTACTTTACCTTAGAAGTAAATAAATTAGATCTTTCTGCTCTTAAAATCAGTTTAAGAATTAAAGGCATGCATTCCTTCACGTGGGTCAGGAGCTGTAGCTTTAGAGTCAGGCACACCTGAGCTCTGTCAGTGATGGTTAATAGCAGTGTTACCTCAGTTTCTTCTTCTGTAAAAGGAAAAAAAATATCTTCTGAGTTTTTGTAAGGATTCATTGAAATGTTATTTATAAAGCAGAAAGAAAATGTGGTCCATTGGACATTAGCAGCCCTTGAACCATTTTTACTGCACTCAATTCATTTTTATTAACAAGTTGAAAATTTTCTGTGAGCCACTCATTTCTCAAGGACAGAAGTAGTTTAGTTTGACATAGGCAGAGCTGCATGTCAAATCTCACCTCTTAGCTTAAAAAATAAGTTGCCGAAAGGTTAAGAGTGAATCTGAGAAAGATACTGACTCAGCATGGCTGCAGTATATCAGCTGGTGATGGTTTGGCTGTACGGCTGGGAACAGGAAACTGCTCACACTGTCATTGGACGGAATACGCGGTGGGTCTTAAGTTGCTGAGGTGCAGTCCCTGTATCATGGTTGTCTGGTATACCAACGTCTTGGTCAAATGTAGGCTCTGTACTCCTCAACATCTTGTGGTGTGGTCCTAGTGGAGCTCAGGAATCTTCATTTTTAGTAAATACCTCAGATGATTTTGTACAAGTTAGTTTGAGAGCTGTTGGTATAAACTGAATGGATAATTTGGGGTTCTGATTTTCTTTGAGACCATTTTTTAACCTATAGGGTTCAATAAATTGTTGTTCATTCGCTCAGTCATGTCCAACTCTTTGCAGCCCCATGGACTGCAGCACACCAGCTTCCCTGTCCTTCACCATCTCCCAGAGTCTGCCCAAACTCATGTCCATCGAGTCAGTGATGCCAACCAACCATCTCATCCTCTGTCATCCCCTTTTCCTCCCGCCTTCAGTCTTTGCCAGCAATATCGGTCTTTTCCATTGAGTCGGCTCTTTGCATCAGGTGGTCAAAGTATTGGAGCTTCAACTTCAGCATCAGCCCTTCCAGTGAATATTCAGGGTTGATTTCCTTTAGGATTGACTGGTTTGATTTCCTTGCAGTCCAAGGGACCCTCAAGAGTCTTCTCCAGCACCGCAGTTTGAAAGCATAAATTCTTAGGTGCTCAGCCTTTTTTATTGTCCAGCTCTCACATCGGTACATGACTACTGGAAAAACCATAGCTTTGACTATACGGACCTTTGTCAGCAAAGTAGTGTCTCTGTTTTTTAATATGCTGTCTAGGTTTGTCATAGCTTTTCTTCCAAGGGGCAAACATCTTTTAATCTCATGGCTGCAGTCACTGTCCACAGTGATTTCGGAGCCCAAGAAATACATATGTATAATGTAAATTCAAGGAGAACTTAGCATTTGAACCTTTCAGATAGTTGTCCGGCTTCCCAAGTAGCTCAGTGGGTGAAGAATCCACCTTCCACCTGCACTGCAGGAGGTGAGGGTTTAATCCCTAGTCTGGAAAGATCCTCTGGAGGAGGAAATGGAAACCCACGCCAGTATTTTTGCCTGGAAAATCCCATGGAGAGAGGAGCCTGGTGGGCTACAGTCTGTAAGGTTGCAGAGGGTCAGACACAACTGAAAGACTTGAGTATGAGCAAGAAAATTGTCAAGGACTTGGTCCAAGCAACCTATAGAAACCTAATAATAGTAATTACAGTGAGAAGTAGGCAAAACCTAATACATAGTAATTACAGTGAGAAGTAGGCAAGAGAAGTAACCCTGAAAAGAGGCACCCATCACGATTCCTTGTTTAAAAAAATTCCCTATATTTCTACAAAATATGTTTCTATGAATGAAAGTATTTTTTTTAATTTAAATGCCTTAGCTGAAACAGTTAAGTTAGATACTATGATTATTTGTCCAGTAATCTTAACTGCTTTTCACTTAGTTAAGATAAACTAAGTTACTCAGAAGTGGAGATTTTGAATGAAGTGTGTTTAATTTGAAATTTGGTCTTTTGGATAGAAAGTAGTTTGAATGGGGGCCGTGATGTGTCTTTTGTAGAGAAAAGCCATTGCTTCGAATAAGGATATTGATTTGAGAAGAAAGTCATGAGAGAAAGTTTAAATTTTAAATTTATCAATCCAAAAGAAAAACAAAAACAAAGGCTTGAAGCTTCTTTTGTCTGACTTGTGCTTAGAGCAGTGGTCCTGACGACTTGCGTCTGTGTGACTGACCTTCCTCAGTCCTGTGATCCTCTCCCTCCTTGGAACAGCAGGTCTTTACATTGGGGCTGTTCCCGGAAAAACTTAAGCTACGTATCAACCTTATTTTTATCGTCTTAGTACATTTTGTGGTTAAAAAACATGCTAAACCCATGATTCTTTCTAAATTTGAGTGTAAAGGATCAGTTGGCATTTGTTTAAGGAGCCTATTGTTTTTGTCTGTTTCCACTGACTGACCAGTTCGTTGGGAAGCAAAGCGGCAATAAACTCATCTCTTTTTGTCCTTTGAGCTGTGAAATGTGTTGATGTTTAGATGTGACTACCCAGAAAGGAAAGTGTACATCATACTCAGGAATTTCAATGTGCTACATTAGAAAGTTTTGGTAATTATAATTTGTTTTAAAAGCTTTCATTGTGACTTAATTTTCCTGTGAAGTATTAGCTAAACTGTTTAAGAGCTTAGGCCTTTAAGTTAGATACACCTAGACTTGAGTTCTGGCATTTATTTATTGGTTTGGCTTCCCAGATAGCTCAGCTGGTAAAGAGTCGGCCTGCAATGCAGGGGATCCGGATTCGATACCTGGGTTGGGAATATCCCCTGGAGAAGGGATAGGCTACCCACTCCAGTATTCTTGCCTGGAAAATCCCCATGGACAGAGGAGCCTGGCGAGCTACATAGTCTGTGGTTGCAGAAAGTCATTCACGACTGAGACTAAGGGCACAGGGCACAGTGACCTTGGTGAAGATGGCCTTAGATTAAGCCCTGGTTTCAGTGTATGTGAACTGGGTATTCACATGTAGAATGGTAATAGTAATAATAATAGCTATTCGTAGATTTATTGCATGACTTAAACCTGACACTTAGTACTGACTAAATATTCACTAGGATGGATAAGCATCTACCTCTAATGCGGGAGACCTGGGTTCGATCCCTGGGTCGGGAAGATCCCCTGGAGAAGGAAATGGCAACCCACTCCAGGATTCCTGCCTGGAGAATCCAATGGACAGAGGAGCCTGATGGGCTATAGTCCATGGGGTTGCAAAGAGTCGGACACGACTGAGCAACTTAACTTAGGATGGATTTATACCTTGTTTTTGGTGTCAAATGTGTTATAGAAATAATTTTTTTTTTTAATTTTAGAAATGTGTAATTACTCCATATTCTCTGTTATATAAAACCCCAATAAAGTCTTAGGGCAGCACTCTATACTTCCCTTGGCAAATGTTTAGTTATGGATAAATGAGGAGAGTAGATAGTCACACATCTGTTCAAATTTTGCTGCCAGATGAGTTCAGGTCAGTTTGGTTTTTGTCACCAAGTGAGTTACGAACTTAAGTTTGTACGAATGGGGATATCTGAAAGTTCATACTTATTAGCAGCCTGGTTTAAAATTCCTTGTAAAAAGTAAATTAGCACTGTGTTCTGTTACTGGAGTAGCCGTAAAGCATCTTGAAATCATGTAATTGTAGAGAGTTTAGCGGTACTGTGTACCTCTCAAGTGATTCAGTGTGGTTTTGATCTGATCCTTTCTACAGATGTGGGCAGTTTGCTTTGTATCACTTTGCAACATGGTCATGTGATGGACAGGCTCCTCAACCTGCTCGCCTCTGTACTGTTGTGGAAGATTTGATATGGCAGAAAAATAATGGAGTTTCTCACAGTAATTGAGAGTATTACTGGAGTGGTGGTGGTGATGGGAAGATGTTTAGGAAGTTACCAGTTATTAGGCATCTTCTCTGTTTCATTCTGGAAACAATTCCAGTTTCTTAGAGTTAATGTTAACACTTTTCCCCTTCACAAAAGTTGTTGATATCTTCGTTTTACAGGTAAGAAAACCAAGCCTCAGAGAGGGTGGTGAATACAACCGAGTAGGAGAATGGAAGTCTGGACTCTGCTGACATTACCCAGCATGCTCTTCTCACACTAGGAACTGGCACTTTGGAACTGGAGAGTTAGCAGATCTCCACGGCTGCTTACCTGCTGGGAACTTAGGAGCCTTCGTGTATTTAGAGACAGGCAGGCTGTGTTGTGGGGTGAATGTCACTTTGGGTTGTGCTGTCTAGTGACCAGTGCAGGGCAGAGGAGTGCTGGCCTCAGCAGCCGGCCTGGGTTTGGCCTTGACATTAGGAACCTTTCTGTGTGTCCCTCGGCGGGTCTCTCAGTCGCCTCTCAGCCTCAGCTTCGGCTTTCATTTTTTTGGCACATATTATTAAAATACTGCACTTTGAAAGAAATGACAGATTATTGATGGAAATGTTTGTCATTTTGAAATCTTAGATGTTACATGATGTATTTACATGAAATTTGATCTTTGCAGAGTGAGAATGTTATGTTGGCCTGGATGTTTTTCCCCAGAATACATGGAAATGATTTATTAAACAGTCCCAGCAATCTACCTTCTTCACTGTTAATGTGTTTATGCTTTTTACACATTCCTTGTTTTAAAATACTTTTTGAGCTTTCAGGGAAAGCATTTTTAGTGACCTAGCTTAAAAGCCCCACAAAACCACCTTAAGTGCTTAAGAGAAAATAGTAAAAGAATAGAACATCAGGTTGATATAGCAGACTGTTCATGTTCAGTCTTGGGTTTAGCTCAGCATTTCTTTTTTTACTATCCGTTTTGTAACACAAATGTAGTGAAAGAGCATTGGCTTTGACCCCAGGAGATCTGGGTTCAAAATTCTGACTTTCCCTAGTTTTGTAACCCTGTACAATTTACTTAAATTCCTAAAAACCTCATTTTCCTTACCTGCTAGAAGAAATTGTAAAGACTGTGAAGGACATTAGAGATAGTTTTGGGGGCTTTTTTTTGGCAACGTAACAGACAAACAACAGCAACTTAATAAATGGTCATTGTGATTCTTACTATTTTTGGAGTCAGAGACCCAACGATTCCAGGTTTAAGACTGGCCATGTTTCTGTGTCATTTTGGTGCCCCACGCAAGTGCTGCCCAGCTGCCAATCTCGTAGCTACGCTCTGTCATCTTATTCTGCCTAGGGGGGTATATTTATGAAGCTTTTTTTTTTTAAGTATTATCTTAAATTGATTCTATAGGTTTAGAACCCAAGTTTTAAGATGCTGTTGTTATTTGATTTTTCTTTTAATTGACTTTATGCACCACAGGAATGGGAAACCAGCCTTCTACTGATACTCACTAAGGTGTAGGGAAGATGACCTACTGCAAACATTTTTCTGCTTGAAAAGCTTTGGTAAAAAAAAAAAAAAAAAAGCTTTGGTAATTTGCCATTACAAGCATAATATTGTGTAAGAAATTGTGCAAATTAGAAACTATGTCATTTGCATTTTGGTGTCGTTTACCTTTGTTGATGGAAATACATTTTAGTATCAATTTTTTAAAAATAGTAGTAGGAATTATCTCTCTAAGAATAATAATGAAAAATAAGATTAGTCAATAAGTAAAAATGTTTTCTTTTTTCATTTTTTGTTTTTAGTGTCCTGAAGGAGGTGATGGAGCAGGGAGCTAAGGAAAGATTCCTGTGATAGAAGACACAATAATAGTGCTGGAGTCCTGTGTTTTTGTTTTTAAGGACTGTAACTGTTGCCTTGAAAATCAAAATAGTTGCTACTAAATTTGATGAGTATATTTTCTTCCTCATTAATGTTTTCTAGTAGGTAGAGTACAGACATTTTAATATTCTTTACTTGAAGGAAAACTATTAATGTAGTATTTTGGAAAGTTGGTATAAGATACTCGATTATATTTTTAAACGGTGCGCTTCCCTGGTAGCTCAGAATGCGTAGCATCTGCCTGCAATACAGGAGACCCCGGTTCGATCCCTGGCTTGGGAAGATCCCCTGGAGAAAGGAATGGCTACCTACTCCAGTATTCCTGCCTGGAGAATTCCCATGGACATAGAAACCTGGCTGGCTACAGTCCATGGGGTCACAAAGAGTTGGATGGGACTGAGTGACTAACACTTTCTTTTAGAGAGCAACATCACCATCTTGTGGCCTTCTAGAAAATTGTTGCCAAAGGTATACTGTGAAAATTACAAGCATCAATTAAGTTGTTCTCTGATGTTGGCCAAGGACTCAGTCAAATTTGTATTCAGTACCTCTTACTATATGTAAGTGGGAGATGGGAGTTAGAAAATAAAATGGTTGTACGGCTTTGATTGAAACTTTGTAAAAATAATTGATATTGGAGGAAAATAACAGTATAAAAATGGAAACAGTTGCGAGTTGAGTTGATGTAAAGATTGTGGATGATTGCTACTCTGTTTTCATGAAATAGGCAGTGTTTGTAGCCAAGCAGTTCTGAGCTAGAAAAATCTCAATGTGTTCTGTCCTCCATTTCTGAATTAATAAGATTACAAGGCCAGAGAAGTTTTGATGCCCTGTCTCATTCAGTCATTTAGTGAGACTTTATCTCGAGTAGTTTCATGCATTGGAGAAGGAAATGGCAACCCACTCCAGTGTTCTTGCCTGGAGAATCCCAGGGACGGGGGAGCCTGGTGGGCTGCCGTCTATGGGGTCACACAGAGTCGAACACGACTGACGTGACTTAGCAGCAGCAGTGTTGGCTAAGCTGGTGACTCTTAGGAGTATTTTCTACATGAATTTTTATATGTAAAAAATGAGTGTTTTCTCCATGAATTTTTATCCTTTTTTCCTTCATTTTGGAAGTAGTTTTAAAAGGGAAAAAAAATCAATTTGAGAAGTACTGTAGTTCACTTAAGAGAGCACCTAAAAACTAAATAAAGCTATTTGATTTTACGCCTGTAGTTTACTTAGTTGTTTTTTAAGATTCATTTTGTTGACAGTAAGTATCCAAACATAATTATCTAAATAGTATTAAGCACTCCTGTGTGCCAAGCTTTGAGGTAGGCATGGTGACTAGGCCAGGAATTCTCTACACTCTTGGAATTTACAGTCTAGAATGAAGTGAGAAAAATAAAGCTATTTTGATTAACACAAAAGTTTGAAATCAAAGATCCTGGGGGAAAATAGCTATAACTTAGGGTAAAGGCTAATGTTTACCACGTGTCAGGCACTGCAAAGCGCTTTTGGTATTTTTTTTTCTCAATGTCATCTGTTTATTTTGGAATTTTGCTTTCATTTTTGCATATGTATACAAATAAGCTTTTGTGGAAGCTCTGAAATATCTCTGTGGACAGTAGTAGATTGGTACAAAAGTAATTGTGGTTTCAGACCATGAATTTTAAATTGTTTTACTAGGCTCAAATACATCTTTATGAATCAAAATAGGAACTGTTACAATCAACACATTTTTGCTGTTGAGAAGTAAGTTTGTTTATTGCTGTAGCGTAAAAATTCGTGCTTCAGGATTCGAGAAACTCTTGGAAAGCATTTTCTGCTTCCTGCTGGTTGTGGAAGCGTTTTACCTGCCAAAAGTTGTTGAGATGCTTGAAGAAGTGGTAAGTTGATTGCTGAGAGTCCAGGTGAATATGACAGATGAGTCAAAACTTCGTAGCCCAGTTCGCTCAACTTTTGAAGTGTTGGTTGTGCAATGTGCAGTCAGACATCCTTGTGGAGAAGAATTGGGCCCTTTCTGTTGACCAACGCCGGCTGCAGGCATTGCAGTTTACAAAGCACCTCATTGATTTGCTGAGCATACTTTTCAGCAGGAACGGTTTCGCCAGAATTCAGAAAGCTGTTGTGGATCAGACCGGCAGCAGACCAGTGACCACTCACCTTTTCTTGGTGCAAGTTTCGCTTAAGGAGTGCTTTGGAGCTGCTGCTTGGTCTAACCAAATCACTTTTCGTTGCGTGTCACAATCCGATGGAGAAATGGTTTGTTGTTGTTGTGTAGAATAAGAGAAGATGACACTTCAAAAATGATGATTTTTTAAATTTTCAGTCAGCTCATGAGGCTCCCACTTATTGAGCTTTTTACCTTTCCAGTTTGCCTCAAATGCGGAATGGCCATAGAATAGTCAATGTTGAGTTCTTTGGCAGCTTCGCAGGTAGTTGTAAGAGGATCAACTTTTTTCGATGACTGCTCTCATTTGGTTATTGTCCACTTCTGATGACCAGCCACCATGATCTTCATCTTCAAGGTTCTTGTGTCCTTTGCAAAACTTGTTGAACCACCACTGCACTATGTGTTTGTTAGCAGTTCCTGGGTCAAATGCATTCATGTTGCAAATTGTCTCAGCTGTTTTCTGACCCATTTTGAACCCGAATTAAAAAAAAAAATCACTCGAATTTGCTTTTTGTCTAACATCATTTCTGTAGTCTAAATATCAATTAAATGGCAGGTAATAGTCATTAGCAAAAAAAAACATAAAGTGAGAAATGAGCATTAAAATGATGTATAACATAACCAATTTACTGAACAATGTGACCCATTATCAAATGACAAAGTTCAACAATGCAAAACCGCAGTTACTTTTGCACCAACTTAATATGCGTGGTCTGGCTCTTACGGGTTTGCTAGGCTCTTGTAGCTTGGTCTTGGCATCTCACCAGCACTTATAGCATTTCTGTTGGGAAAATCTGTACTGTGTTCTAAGTAGCTGTCTTTTCCCCAGACTTTTAGAGTCAGCTTTATGTATAATTTGGGGATTAGTTTATGACTTCTGAATTATTCTGAATAGTTAGGGACAGAGAGCATTGAGTTTCATGAGCTCTTCTCTTGTTAATATATTTTTGGATATTTGAGTATTTAATAAGTTAAATGAACATTTTAGGTAACAATTATCCTCTACTTTTGCATTGAACGTTTTTCTATTGCAACTTTATTGTAGGCTGTGAAGATGCAGTCATGTTGGTAAGGTTGCGCATGGACTTGGTGCTCAGAATTATCTGAGCCAAAATGGGAGGGGGTACAGATGGTTTATGGTCCCACCTGTATAGGATTTTAATATTTTAATTTAAAAGTGTCAGTTCTATGCTATATAAGTATACTGTTTAACATAGCCACTCTTACCAATCCTACAGGTTAAACATTTTATTCATTGTGAATCTTCATTCAACCCACGTTTTTTGAGTGTGTAGTAAGGGCTGAACAGTGGGCTGGGGCTGGAATTATAAAGATGAGAATTAATAAAGAAATTTCCAGTGTAGTGGGGGTACATAAAGAAAAACACGGTTACAGTGTTCTGTTTGCTTGAGCTGAATCTTGTGGGATGATTAGAAATTACGTAGATGAGCAGTAGAATTGCGCGTAGGAAGTCGCTGGCGCCCAGATGTGCCTGTGAGAAGCGCTTGGGGCCCGCTGGCGGAGCCCCCTGGCAATTCTGATGTGCAGCTCGGTTGAGGAAAGCTGGTAGTGGATTAGAAATGTGTCATTAGTGAGCTTTGGATAAAGAGCTTTTCTTTTTTCTTTTTTTGGAGAAAACCAGTTATTTTCTCTAGCTGAATTTTAATGAACAGAGGTGGCAGAGACTGTGTGTATACTTAACGCAGCTGAATAACCACAAATGTTGTAGTTTGTTAGTAGCTAGAATAGACCTGTTTCTCGTCTAGACCCTATGGCTAAGCAGTTCTGCCATGGCTTTACTTGTAAGCGTGAACTGTGAAGGTGAATTGGAAGGAAAGGAAATCACACGGGGATGGGCACTGCTGCCTGCCTTGAGTTCCTTACCTACCACGTCCCTCGTAAAACAGGGATTGTTGTCTGCGTTTATTGACCGTTGTATTCCCCAGTGCCTCAGAGTGCCTCCTTCTCGAGGGAACTGGCAGTTAATCCCCTCCGTAACTTTCCAGGTTCGGAGATACCTGTGTTTTCACCCATTGTTCTCTCTCTCTAGTCTCAGTTGTAAGGACTGTATTTCTGTCTCTGTGTTAAATCTCAGTCAGTGCTTCTCAGAAATCTTGCCTTAGCAATCATTGTCTTCTCTGTGACGTCAGCATCTTCCTGCCTGGAAGCACGTTCAGGTCTCTTCTGTCTGAATGTACAAAGCTGTGCACCCCTCCCTTTAAGACTGCATCTCTTTTCCTTTATTATCAGGCATCTGAAGAGGATTCTGGCTGTTGATCTGCTTCTGAAGCTTGGCCTCTGGGCCTCCCGCTCCATTAAAATTGCCCTTGCTGAGGGCCTGGTGGCATCCCTGTAGTCTAGTAAACTGTTTTCTCTCTTACGGATATTACTGGAGTACTTGCTGGGATGAGCCACTCTTTTTCTCCTTCAAATTCTTAAACTTTTGTGGTTTTTTTTTTTTTTTTTCCAAATCTGTGCACAGTCCACATCTACCGTTCTGCCTTTCAATATTGCTGTTCCCTGGGTGCTCTCTGTACTGCTAATTGTATGCTAGTGGCCTTTCCTAGGTGAAAGACCACCTGTTGCAGCAGGTGGCTTCAGTTGGTTCTTGAGCTCCTCTTATGGGATGTCATGCAAACATTTACCTCCAGCATCTGTTTTCTGAGCTCTGTCTTAATTGGCCAATAATAATTTTGGGGGGCTTTCGCTCAGCCAGGCTTTAGCCTGGGTTCTGGGAATGAATAAGATAGAATTTCTGCTCTTGGAGGTAGATACAAGGTTGGAGATAGAAGTAAGAGGGTAAAATAACAACATAAATGAGAATTACTAGGAAAGATAAAATAGGGTGAGGTGGTAGAGTTGAAGGAGTGGGGCTCTTTCTGTGCCTGGGCTAACGAGATTCTTTTTGGATGGGTTATATTTGAGTGGAGACCTGAGGCTGAGAAGGTAGCCGAGGGACTGTCAGATGGAGCAGGGAAAACAGAAGCGCAAAGGGCAAGAGAGAGGCGCGAGTTGCAGGGGCAGCAGGCCACACGGAGCCAGGTTTGAGTTTGGGTTTATTGGAGTTAGAATGAGAGACCTTTGGAGAGCGAAAGAGCTTTTGGGATGATCCTGCTTTGGAAAGCTCGCTCTGACCCTGGATCGGGGATGGATGTGAGGGCACGCAGGCATATGACGTGAGAGGAGGAGTCGAGAGGCGGGGCTGGGAGACCACGTGCTGCAGTCTCGGTGAGAAATCATGAAGCTTGGAGAAGAAGGTGGTATTGGAGATGGTGAGAAGTAATCTCTTATCCCTGCATCTGATTAGTCCACCAGTTATTACGGATTCTGGACTTACTATCTCTGCTGCTTCCTCTGTTTTTAGCCCCTTTCCAGCCTAGCCCCCTGTCAGGCTCCCCTCACAACAGTGTGAGAGCAATTCTTCCAGAGTGGGAGCCCTTCCCTGATGAAAATGCGCTGGTGCTCGGTGGCTTTCTCAGTACTCCTCAGGGGCAGCTGCTTTCTCGCTCCCTTAAGGGCTCATCTCTCGAGACTCACTCTCCACAAACTTTCCTGAGCAGAATCAGTGATGTAGTCACTGTCCGTATTGGTGGTCTTCTCTGAGTATGGAAGGGCTTGAGAGCACTCTCCTCTCGTATGGACAGCCTGACAAAGGAGTCCCGCACCGCGCCTCTCCGCTGTTGGCCATCTCGCAGAAGCCTGTCCAGGCCCCTCGTCCCTGTCGCTCAGAATCTGACTGAGGTGCTCCTCTGCTGTTGTTTAGTCACCAAGTCATGTCTGACTCTTGGTGACCGCGTGGACTGTAACCCACTACGCTCCTCTGTCCGTGGGATTTCCCAGGTGAGCATACTGGAGTGGGTTGCCGTTGCCTTCTCCAGAGAATCTCCCCAACCCAGGGACTGAACCCATGTCTCCTGCGTGGGCAGGCGGATTCTTAACCACCGAGTCGCTGCTCCTGGGGAAGCCTGCCCTTCCTCTGTATTTCTGCTATATTCTCTGCGCCACCCTGTCAGCTTGATGCTGCTAATTGCCTTGTCTGTTTTTACGGCGAAATTATAAACTCACTGAGGGCAAAGAGCATATCAGAGATGAGTTTTGTATTCCTAGTGTCTAACATACTACCTGAAAACATGCATTAGTAGATTTATGTGCTGAATGACTTAATTCAGAATTGTTAAAAGATGCCTACTTTGATTATTGATTATTGATACCTACTTTGATTATCAGATACCTGCTACCTCTTTGTTTACTGATCAGCTCTGTTTTGTCCTGTGGCAAATTGATTGTCTTTTACTGGAAAGGTTAGAGGCCTGAGTCAGGATTTCATAGGGAGCGCGTGGAGGCCCAGTCCGTGTTTATTGAGTGGATCCTTGTCTGACGGTGCAGAGAGCTGCAGGAGAGAGTGGGTGTGAGGTGGCTGTTTGGTCACGAAAGGAGAGGGAGATGTTTCAGCAGAGGGTGAGGCGGCAGCCAAACTGCATGGGTGCAGAAGTGAGCAGAAGGTGAGAAAGAAGGTTGGCTGTTCCTTTAAGAGGTTATTTGATCAAAGCATTTGGTTTTTCTTTTTATTGTCTTCTTGTTTTTTTAAATAATATAAGCCTCAGGTCAATTTGATGGCTGAAAAGAAGAGGGTATAAATGGGAGGAGAGAGTATATTTAGGAGGTGAAAGATGTGTAGGTACTCAGTCACTTTGGAAAGGAGGGTAGTCTTCATTTTCAGAGACTGAATACTAGGACAGGGTATTGCATAATATATTTTTATAAGAATCTCCCTCAGAAATTATTTAAAATATGGTAGATGGGGTGATTGTCTCAGAATGCCAAAGAGTTGAGTTTAAAAGCAACCTCACTGTTCAGAAAAATTTATTGGTAGAATTGCAATAAGCAAGATTATATTTTTCTATAAATGCTTTTTCATTGTCTTATATTTAATGTCTTCCTGTGTTATGTGCTTAATAATTTAGTATTTATATATCACTTTATAATTCACAAAGTGCTGATATAATAGTAATTTATCCTAAGACATCTGCTACTGAGAGAGGTGAAGTTACTTGTTGAAGGTTATGCTAGTTTATATATATATTAAGCCTTTGTAAGCCAGAGAGTTTTCTTATCCATTTGTCAATATTAACTCATTTAATTCTCTTAATAAATCTATGAGGTAGGTACCATTATTTTATAGATATAAAAACTGAGGCAGTGTGGGGTAAGGGAGCTTGCCAGTAGTGGAACCAGGATTTGAACCTAGACAATCTGGCTGCAGAATTTACTTTCTCAACTACAGTTATGCTGTCTCTTAGTAAATGCGGGTGCAGAAGTTCAGATTCAGACTTGCCTCTGGTAAGTGATAGTTTCGTATTTTCAATTGTTACTCTCTTCCCCCTACTCCCACCTGCATCAGCCAGACTGAAGGACTTCTGTCAGTTAAAGTTTACTTGTTGACAGGATCTGAGTTGGGTTTCTTCTAACTTCTAATGTTACTAGATGTTGAGAGTTTTATATTAAGTTTGCTGTAAATGTAGTTTTGTTTTGTTTTTTACTAACCTCTAACTTGGCATCTGGTCCTATCACTTCATGGGAAATAGATGGGGAAACAGTGGAAGCAGTGTCAGACTTTATTTTTTGGGGCTCCAAAATCACTGCAGATGGTGACTGCAGCCATGAAATTAAAAGACGCTTACTCCTTGGAAGGAAAGTTATGAACAACCTAGATAGCATCTTAAAAAAACAGAGATATTACTTTGCCAACAAAGGTCCATCTAGTCAAGGCTATGGTTTTTCTAGTGGTCATGTATGGATGTGAGAGTTGGACTGTGAAGAAAGCTGAGTGCCGAAGAATTGATGCTTTTGAACTGTGGTGCTGGGGAAGACTCTTGTGAGTCCCTTGGACTGCAAGGAGATCCAACCAGTCCATTCTGAAGCAGATCAGCCCTGGGTATTCACTGGAAGGACTGAGGCTGAGGCTGAAACTCCAGTACTTTGGCCGCCTCACCAAAGAGTTGACTCATAGGAAAAGACCCTGATGCTGGGAGGGATTGGGGGCAGGAGGAGAACGGGATGACAGAGGATGAGATGGCTGGATGGCATCACCGACTCGATGCACGTGAGTTTGGGTGAACTCCGGGAGTTGGTGATGGACAGAGAGGCCTGGCATGCTGCAATTCATGGGGTCGCAAAGAGTCAGACACGACTGAGTGACTGAACTGACCTGAACTGACTTGGGAAAGGGCAGAACTCAGTATTTCTGTCAGCTCCAAATGGAAATATCTTTGATATTAGATCTCTCAACTGGCCTTTACTTTTTGTGTGTTATAGTTACTGCTAGCTTAGCCTCTAGTGTAAAGTAAAAGCGTTAGTCGCTCAGTCATGTCTGACTCTTTGCAGCCCCGTGGACTGTAGCCCTTAATGGCTCCTCCGTCCATGGGATTCTCCAGGCAAGAATCCTGGAGTGCATTGCCATTCTCTTCTCCAGGGCGTCTTCCCCACCCAGGGATCAAACCTAAGTCTCCTGCGTTGCAGACACATTCTTTACTTCCTAGTCTTAGCCACCAGGGAGTACAAAGTCTGTTGTTGATTATTAATTGCTTTTGGGGGAAGGAATTTGCATTCTGTACCAACAGGAAGATCTTGTAAATTTTGCTGACTGGAAGTTTAGTGAGTAAAGTTGTAGGAAATAGGAAATAAATTGCAGGGAATTAATGGGCAGTAGGTATAAGAGTGTGTGTCATGATAATTTGAGGAGGCATAGGTTAAATTCAGCGAGGCTTTTGACTGTTACAGCAAGGGAGATGCAGTAACAATACAAGTATTTGAAGATTTGAGAAAGGAAAAGAAATTTTTATTAATTAGGTAACTGATTGAGTAGGTTGATTACACAGAGTGAGTTGAGAGCATGGTGGTCACATAGTGTGAAAATCTGAAACTGGGTGGAGATAAAGAGTTGGATATTAATACAGACTTAAGAAGTTTGACATTTTGAAGATAAATACATTTTCTTCATTAAAAAAAAAAAAACCACGTCCTGTGTTCTTCCCATAAACTGGCGTGTATTGGGTGCTAAAATAAACTTTGAAGTTTACTGCAAGTACAGAAGGGTGGAAGGCAGATGGGGAAAGGTGGAAGAGAGGAAGTTGTGATTATTAGATCCTATGATGAAATAGGCACTTTCAGATGAAAGACAAAACAAAACACCCAGAATACAGTTGGAGGATAAAAAGTTCCTGTGGATGCTGGTCTTAGTCCACTGTCTGGCAGATACTGCAAATGCTCTTCAGTCACTGTAGTTGCACGGGTCAAAATCGTCATTCCTTTTCACTCAGTGGCACTTGCAGATGATCAGGAGGGAGAAATTCCTGTGCTTTGCTTTTAAAGGATTAATCAGTGAAGTTTATACATATAGAGAGGTTAGTGTGGACAAGTAAATCTTTAAGAAATCATCTAGGTTCTATCCCAAATAATTAAAAGTATACATTGAGACCTCAGCACCAAGTTTATTTAAGGTAGAGGAAAAGGCACAGTGGCTGAGGGCTCCTGGGAAGAAAGCCCGGTAGGAAATAGAGAAGAAATGTGGACACAGACATAGAGAACAGACTTAGGAGATGGAGGGATACGGAGGAAGGGGGCGGGGGGACGTATGGAGAGTGACATGGACACATACATTGCCACATATGAAATAGATAGCCAGTGGGAATTTGCTCTATGACTCCGGGAGCTCGGGGCTCGGTCACAACCCAGAGCGGTGGGATGGCGAGGGAGGTTCCCGAGGGAGGGGACACACGTGTGCCATGTTGATATTTGGCAGAAACCAAGGCTGTAAAGCAATTATCCTTCAATTAAAAATAAGTAAATTTTAAAAAATTAAAATTCAACTCAGTAAAAAGAGAATAACGTTAATGTTGCAGTGTTAACATTTGAAATGGCTGTACTTAGCCTGTTTCCTTGAGATGGGAATGTGAATGTGAAACTGGGAAGTGCTGTGCAGACATAGGTAGGGGCGCGCTCGGCAGGCGGAGGGCTGGGGGTCCGAGGGGCTCGAGTTCCGTGGACAGGCGCTGAAGAGCAGTGCCGCGCTGGACACAGCTCCCGGAGCCCGGCACGGGGTTGCCCCGGCCGTCGGTGAGAGGGAAGGGGGCGAGACCCAGGGTTGGCGCAGAGCCGAGCCTGGAGGAGGGCCGCGACCTCGAGTGCCCAGGAGCCGTAGGACTGTGTTCAGAGGCCGCCTGGGAAGGCGGAAGTAGTCTCGGAATCGTAGAAGGCCATAGTGGTGACCATTCGGAGAGTTCGATGAAAGGGAACGATTCTGAAGTTGAAAGGCACTGGGTACTGAGAAGGGTTTTCCTCCTTCCTCTCCCCTTCTGCCCACGTGCATTCACCTGGGCTTTGAAACCGAGGCCTGGTGATACGTAGTCCAGATAAAATGGATCTTTCCTTTCTGAATATTTCGGTCCTACAGAAACTGTAAGACCTAACAGAAGTGTGCTTTACTATATCAGGATTATACTCGTGAAATATTCTTGAGATACATCCAAAAGCTGTCTCTGCAGTTAGAGCATTGCATTGTTTTTCAAGGTTACCCTTTAGGGTCCCCATGTACCCAGGACTGAGACGTTCCCAAGAAGCAGGACTCAGCCTGGATGGTCTGTCTGTATCTTTGCCACATTCATGGAGTTTTAAATTTTGTTTTAAATTTTAATTCATTGTTAAAATTCATTGTTTAAAATTTTAAATTTTGTTGCCTAAATGGCTTTTTAACCTTTCAAGTTCCATGTCCATTGGACTAACTTTCTTTATCAGCTGGTATATACCATCCTGTCTTGTTGCTGGGATCTTATCTGTGTATTAACGTCCTCAAACCAGAGTACCAGTGTGGAAATGGGGACCACTTTTGTGTCCTTGCAATACCCACTTTAATAGACTAGGCAGCACTAAGTATATTTATTAATTGATCCAGGCAGATGGATACATGATATTTCTCTGGCTTTTCTAATCTGTAATGCTGTGCATAGTATGCAAAATGAATCAGATCTGTTGGATTTTTCTTTTTAAATTTTGCTTCTGACTCAAGAATGACATCTTAAAGTAAGCAGGTAATTAAGATATATTTTCTGAGTGAGGCGTTGATAGGTCTGTAACCTTGGAGGACTGGAAATGTTGTTTATTATCTACATTCAGGACCCGCGCTGTTCTTTGCAGTTGAATAGTAATGAGCTCTTATACAACTCTGATATTTTTAAAGGATTGAACTGGACATAATCAGCTTACATATAACTAGCCATATATGTTATAACCTAAATTAATTTGGACGAGTAACCAATTCACTCAAAAGTTTGTTAAAACTCAGACTTTGTTTTTTTCTTTTGCCACGACTGGTCACACAGCTGTTTCAGTGGCAGAATTGGAAATGAAATTCAAAGAGTCTGACTGCAGAATTGGCCCTTGAAAACTCTATGGCATGTTGTCTTCCACAATTTGTTTCTCTTCTGTTCTCTATCCTGGTTATGGCTCCATTGTCCACTCAAGATAGCGAAGTGGGACATTTTAGTTGTGTGGAATCCTCCTTCCTTCTAAGACTCAGCTATCCGTAATCATCTGTCAGAGATCTTACATGTATGCTGAGCTTTCTTCTTCTCATAGCCAGTGCTCTGGTTCAGATAAACTTGTTACTTTAAATCTGGACCCATTTCTACTGAAGTATTCTTCTAAAATGAAGTTCTTGTTATGGAAACCTATCAGTCTTACCTTCAGGATAAGCTTTAAACTTTAAACTACTGTGCTTTGTTTATTTTGGATACCATATGAACTATTCAATAGGATTCTTTATAGTTTAGATTACTGTTTGCCTGTGGGCCTCCTCCCTTCGCATCAGTCTTACCAACAGTTCTCTGAATGCTCTGTATTTTCTGTGATTTATTATTGAAGAATCACACTCTAACACACGGTTTATTTGAAGGTTTCTTTTTCTGTGAGCCTCTTCCTGACTGAATCACCCACTTTCTCTCGTGTGCCCCAGAGGTAGTGGTTGCCATTTTGTATCTGTTTTAGTAACTGTCACGCTGAAAGCTGTTTATCTGTTTATAGGTTGTCTCCTCACTAGACTATGAGCTCCGCGGAAGAAGGAATCGTGTCTTACTCATCTTTATATCTCCAGTATCTAGAACAGTTCCTGGTACAAAGTAAGTGATTAACTAAGACTATATTTAGCAGTTAAACTCCAGACATGTTGATAGTTAAATATACCTATGTGGACTGAGAATGCATTGTCATAAAAAATATGGTTGTGGACTTTTAACACTTCTGAGCCACAGTTTTCTCATCTATAGGATGGAAATAGTACCTCCCTACTCACATAATGTCACTGTAATGCTCATACTAAAGAATGTATATAGATACAGAAGCAGCCTAAGTGTCCATCAGCAGGTAAGTGGATTAAGACGATAGGATGGGTGTGTGTGCGTATATGTGTGCAATTGAGTATACGTTTTAAGCGGCCATAAAAAGGAATGAAATTTTGCCATTTGTATCACAGATGAACTTGGAGGGTATTATGCTCAGTGAAATAAGTCAGACAGAGACATACTGTATGATATCACTTATATGTGGAATCTAAAAAAACAACCAACTAGCGAATGTAACAGAAAAGAAAGACTCAGAGATACAGAGGATGAATTAGTGGTTACTGGTGTTGACGGGGAAGGAGGAGGGGCAATATAAGGATAGGAGATTTAGAGGTATCAACTATTATGTATAAAATAAGCTACACGGATATATCTGTACACAGGGGAATACAGCCACTATTTTAAAATGATTATAAATGGAGTATAATCTTTAAAAATTATGAAACTATACTGTACATCTATAACTTACATAATATTGCACATCAGCTATACTTCAATAAAAAATTCATTATCACATTAAAAAAATTAGGTATGTAGCAGTACTTTACGTGTATTTTAAGTGCGTGCCTGCTAAGTCACTTCAGTCGTGTTTGACTCTTTGCGACCTTATGGACTGTAGCCCGCCAGACTCCTCTGTCCGTGGGACTCCCCAGCAAGAATACAGGAGAGTTGCCATGCTCGCTTCCAGGGGATCTTTCTGACCCAGGGATCAAAACTTAGTCTCTTAGGTCTCCTGCATTGCCAGGCACGTACCAGGCATTTACCACTAGCACCCCCTGGGAAGCCTTTAAGTGCCATGCAACTTTGTTATTAAATGAAATATGAAAGCTAATTGTTGAAGTAGATGATTTTGTTTGCTGTGTATCTTGCCTGTTAAGGCAAAGTAGTACTATTTTTGAACCATTTTTATCACTTGCAGTTTAAATTTTCAGTTACTGGTGACTAGAGGCATGCACTCTAGAGTCCGAGGACTGGTCTGTATAGAACAAAGGGAGTAATAGCTTTGGGGTGGAAATCTGGGTACAGAAAAAGTTTTAAGCAGTTAGCGCGAACAGTCTTTTGCCTAGTTGGCAGTTTCACAGTCTGCACAGCGTTTTAAACTTTACAATTCTTTTTAAATAACTCTTCCTCAGTTTTTATTCTCAGCAGTGACCTTTGGTCTCATTCACTAATAAAGTCCCTCAATTTTCTTTTAATCTACCTCCAGATTAATTCATATCTTCACTTATCCTTCGATCCCTCATTTACTGTTCAGGGGAAGAAGTACCTCCTTTTTCTTGGAAGACTAATTACACGCCATCTGTGGGAGCGCTGTGGCTTCTCCTTGTTTGCCTTATCAGGCTGCAGGCGTACTCCCTACCTCATCTGATGAATTAATGATCGACACTTTCCTATGTCTACTTCCTTGTCATCATGTATTTTTTACACTTTTTAAAATTCTGAAATTTGAACATGCCAGTTCTGGATTGTATTAACATACAGAAGTTAATAATAAAAGCAAACCTTTGGGAACCAGTTACTCTGCTCAGAACTGGGTCAGTACCAACACAGTTAAAGAGCTGCCTGTGAGTACCTCTTGTTACCTTACATTCCTGCCCTTCCCCAACCCCTGACGTAACTGCCATTTTCAATTTTTTTTTTAATTATCTTTTTTTAAAAATAGTATTACCACAGATATGTTTCTTTATTTTGAATTTAATATTATGTTTAGAGTCTTTTTAAAGCTTGCACAAATGATGTTTTAAGAAAAGTCTAGTTTATAAACAGATCTTTATATTTCAATGAAAATATCCAAGCATCATAAAAGAATGATAGAAAAGGTTCAGTGCATATTCAAATTTATAACAAGAAAATAGCCGTGGAGACTTATTTTTGTACAATGTGGATATTGCTGTACCATATATAAAAGAAAGCTCTTTACTCTGAGTGCAGAAGTGTAGCCAGATGTATCTCCACACAGTGGTTTCTTGAATTTGTGAAGAATGTTTCAGTTAGATTCATAGCGTCCTCCTTGAAGAGTGGTGACTGTCGTTTGCTTGCCCTTTGCACCTCAGCAGTTCTTCGGTGGGCCTCATTCAGTGATCATACTGATCACATAAGCTTTTGAGACACAGGATCCACAGTGTTCCCATGTTTCTGGATTTTTTTCTGTTGTATAATTGTAGCATTTTCAGAAGAAATACATAGCAAAAGATGAGGCTATGGTAACTGCCAAAAGAATTCGTTTCTTCTTTGTCATTAAGAATTGGAAGTCTTCCTTGATGCTCAGTGTAGAACATCAAGTCTTGGAGGTGGGACTCAGTGAAAGAAAGATGTTACTACTTTGAACTCCTGTTTGTCTATTTTCATTTACTATTAGGTTTTCTAAGATCCATTCATGTTGTTGCCTACAGCTATAGTTCATTCATTCTCACTACTGTATAATGTACCATTGTGTATTAGCCTAATTCTTTTAACCATTTGTCTGCCAGTGAACATTTGAGCATATTGGTGATGGCTTTTATTATGAAGAATGCTTAAATTTGGAACAAGTATCAGTGCAAAAATTTTGTAGTATGTACCTAGAATTGTTCACTCAGTTCAGTTCAGTCGCTCAGTCGTGTCCAATTCTTTGCGACCCCATGAATCACAGCACGCCAGGCCTCCCTGTCCATCACCATCTCCTGGAGTTCACTCAAACTCAGCGTCCATCGAGTTGGTGATGACATCCGGCCATCTCATCCTCTGTCGTCCCCTCTTCCTCATGCCCCCAGTGCCTCCCAGCATCAGAGTCTTTTCTAGTGAGTCAACTCTTCTCAGGAGGTGGCCAGAGTACTGGAGTTTCAGAATTGGAATGAAAACTGACCTTTTCCAGTCCTGTGGCCACTGCTGAATTTTCCAAATTTGCTGGCAGATTGAGTGCAGCACTTTCACAGCATCATCTTTCAGGATTTGAAATAGCTCCACTGGAATTCCATCACCTCCACTAGCTTTGTTCGTAGTGATGCTTTCCAAGGCCCACTTGACTTCACATTCCAGGATGTCTGGCTCTAGGTGAGTGATCATACCATCATGACTATCTTTAAGGACATGCAAACGATCAGCTTTATAAAATAATGCCAAGTTGTTTTCCAACAAGTTTACCAAATTTAATACCTACCAGCAGTTTAAGCTTTGCCAGTTTAAACAACTAGTAGCAGTGTGTAAAGAGTCACCACTGCCCCACCTTTTTTTCTTTCCATTATTTAGGTCAAAATTTTTTACCATTCTTGTGAGTTTGAAAATAGCATCTCTTGTGGTCTTAACTAGTATTTCTCTGATGAATAATTGAGATTCCATATTTCTTAAAAATACATCTTGGCCAGACAAGTTTCCATGTCTATAAAATTTCTATTCAGTTTGTTTTCCCCACATTTGCTTATTGGTTTTTTTTTTTTAATTTTTTTTGTCAAGATTCTTACATAGTTTAATTACTAACGTTTATTCAGTTTTATGTTTTGTAAATATCTCCCAGTTTGTGGCTTGTCTTTTAGTTGTTTGTTTTTAATGATGTTTTATGTTAAGTAGAAGTTCTCAGTTTCCACACAGTGAAAATATTCATTCCTTTCTCCTTTGGTTAGTATGTTTAAGAAATCTTTCTTTTTGGGAGGACTCAAACCAATAGTGTAATTTCTTTTAAAACTTCGACTTTCATACTAATATCACTAGTCCGTCTTGAATTGATTTTGTATATGATGTGAGGTAGGAATCCAGTCTAATTCTTCCAATATAGGTAATATCAGAACCATTTAATTGTCCCTCCTTTCTCACAGTTCTGCATTGCTACATCTGTTGTATTAGAATGTCCTTACATATGTAGGTCTTTGGGAAACTTTATTTTTTACTTTTTATTTTGTGTTGAAGGATGCCAAATTAACAATGTTGGGATAGTTTCAGGTGGACAGCAGTGGGACTCAGCCACACATATGCACGTATCCATTCTCTTGTGGGCCTCTTTATGTTGTTTCACTTTATTTGTTGTTGTTTTTATTCAGTCGCTAAGTTGTGTCCGACTCTTTGCAACCCCATGGACTGCAGCACGCCAGGCTTCCCTGTCCTCCACTAACTCCCGGGGTTTGCTCAAACTCATGTCCATTGAATTAGTGATGCTGTCTAGCTGTTTTATGCTGTGACACTCACTTCTCTTGCCCTCAGTCTTTCTCAGTGTCAGAGTCTTTTCCAGTGAGTTAGTTCTTTGCATCGGGTGGCCCAGTATTGGAGCTTCAGCTTGCATCAGTCCTTCCAGTGAATATACAGGACTGATTTCCTTTGGGATGGACTGGCTTGATCTCCTCACAGTCCCAGGGACTCTCAAGAGTCTTTTCCAGCACTACAGTTCAAAAGCATCAATTCTTTAGCAATCAGCCTTCTTTATGGTCCTACTGTCACATCTGGATATGGTTACTGGAAAAATGATAGCTTTGACTCTGTGGACCTTTGTCAGCAAAGTGATGTCTTTGCTTTTAATATGCTATCTAGGTTTGTCATAGCTTTCCTTTTCTCCAGACAAGAATCCCGGAGTGGGTAGCCATTCCCTTCTCCAGGGGATCTTCTCAACCCAGGGATCCAACCCAGGTCTCCTGCATTGCAAGCAGATTCTTTACTTCCTGAGCCATGAGGGAAGACCCTCCAAGGAGCAAGCATCTTTTAATTTCAAGGCTGCAGTCACCGTCAGCAATGATCTGGGAACCCAAGAAAATGAAATCTGTTACTGCTTCCACTTTTTCCCTCTTCTATTTGCCATGAAGTGATGGGACAGGAAGCTATGATCTTAGTTTTTTCAATGTTCTGTTTTAAGTCAGCGTTTTCACTCTCCTCTTTCACTTTCATCAAGGGGCCTTTAGTTCCTTTTCACTTTCTGCTGTTAGAGTGGTATCATCTTCATATCTGAGGTTGTTGTTATTCTGTCAGCAGTCCTGATTCCAGCTTGTGCTTCATCCAGCCCAGCATTTCACGTGATGTCCTCTACATAGAAGTTAAATAAGCAGAGTGACAGTATATAGCCTTGACGTACTCCTTTCCCAATTTTGAACCAATCAGTTGTTCCATGTAAGGTTCTAAATGTTGCTTCCTGACCTGCATACAGGTTTCTCAGGAGACAGATAGGGTGGTCTAGTATTCCCATCTCCTGAAGAATTTTTCACAGTTTGATGTGATTCATATAGTCAGTGAAACAGAAATAATATTTTTTGGAATTCCCTTGTAGGATAATTCTATTATCCTACAAATTTTGTTAATTTGATCTCTGGTTCCTTTGCCCTTTCTAAATCCAACTTGTACTTCTGGAGTTCTCAATTCACGTATTACTGAAGCCTAGTTTGAAGGAATTTGAGCATAACCTTACTAGCATGTGGAAAGAGTGCAATTGTATAGTTTGAATCTTTAGCATTGCCCCTCTTTGCAATTGGAATGAAACCTGACCTTTTCCAGTCCTGTGGCTACTGCTGAGTTTTCCAAATTTGCTGGCATATTGAGTGCAGCACTTTCACAGCATATTCTTCTAGGATTTGAAATAGCTCAGCTGGAATTCCATCACCTCCACTAGCTTTGTTCGTAGTGATGCTTCCTAAGGCCCACTTGACTTCGCACTTCAAGATGCTGGCTCTCGGTGAGCGACCACACCATCATGGTTGTTCAGGTCATGATGATCTTTTTTGTATAATTCTTGTGTGTACTCTTGCCACCTCTTCTTAATCTCTTCTGCTTTTATTAGGTCCTTACCATTTCTTTTATTGAACCCATCTTTGCATGAAATGTTCCCTTGATATTGCCAATTTTCTTGAAGAGATCTCTAGACTTTCCCATTTTGTTGTTTTCCTCTACTTCTTTGCATTGTTTATTGAAGAAGGTCTTATCTTCCCTTGTTATTCTCTGGAACTTTGCATTCAGTTGGGTATATCTTTCCGTTTCTCCTTTGCTTTTCACTTTTCTTTTCTCAGCTCTTTGTAAAGCCTCTTCAGGCAACCACTGTTGCCGTCTTGCATTTCTTTTTCTTTGGGATGGTTGTGGTCGCTGCCTCCTGTGCAGTGTCACAAGCCTCCATCCATAGTTCTTCAGGCACTCCGGCTACCTCATTTAATCCCTTGAATCTATTCATCACCTCTACTGTATACTCCTAAAGGATTTTATTTAGGGCATACCTGAATGGCGTAGTGGCTTTCCCTACTTTCTTCAGTTTAAGTCTGAATTTTGTAATCAGGAATTTATGATTTGAGCCACTGTTAGCCCAGGTTTTGTTTTTGCTGACTGTATAAAATTTTTCCATCATCAGCTGCAAAATACAAGATCAGTCTGATTTCAGTGTTGACTATTTGGTGGTGTCCATGTAGAGTTGTCTTTTGTGTTGTTAAAAGAGGGTGTTGGCTAAGACCAGTGAGTTTTGTTGGCAAAACTCTAAACTTGCCCATTACTCGAGCTTTCTGTTGACATCCTACTTTAACGTTCCAATCCCCTATGGTGAGAAGGACATCTTTTTTGGTGTTAGTTCTAGAAGGTCTTGTAGGTCTTCATAGAACTGGTCAACTTTAGCTTCTTGGGCATTAGAGGTTGGGGCAGAGACTTGGATGGCTGTGATGGTGAGTGGTTTGCCCCCTGCTCTTCCCCTGTAGCATATTGGACACCTTCCAGCGTGTTGGGCTCATCTTCCACTTGTCACATGTTTATGCCTTTTCATAGTGTTCATGCGTTCTCGTGGCAGGAATGCCGGAGTGGGTTGCCGTTCCCTCCTCCGGCGGCCCTCGTTTTGTCAGAAATCTCCATTATGACCGTCTGTCTCGAGTGACCCTGCACTGTGTGGTTCATAGCTTCATTGAGTCACACAAGCTCCTTCACCACAGCCAGGCCGCGATCCATGAGGGCGCCATTGTATTTACCCTTCACCAAGTCTTGCCAGACATTTATTTGTTTTAGTATTTTCTAAGAACTGTGACTTTGTTGATATTCTCTGTTCCTTTTTTTTTTACTTAATTAGTTTCTGTTGTTTTTTTTTTTTTTATTACCTTTTGCTTTCTTAGAGTTTACTGATTACTATCTTTCTAATTTAACAGATTGTCCTGTTAACTCATTTACTTTCAGCCTTTTTTCTTTTCCTAGGACAAGTCATTAAGGCTATAGGTTTGCCTCAAACTGTAACATTTACTATATTCCAAAAATGTTTGTAATTCAGTTACATTCATTTTTTAGTGTTTTTTTGGAAGCCTGATGTGCTGCAGTCCCTGGGGTCACAAAGAGTCAGGCACGACTTTGCAGCTAAACAACAAAACATTTTTATTTTTTGAAATTGTATTTAGTTATTTATGTTTGGTTGAGCTGGGTCTTCATTGCTACTCGAGAGCTTTGTCTGGTTGCAGTGAGCAGGGGTTTTGCTCTTGTTGAGACGTGGGTACTTCTCACTGCGCTGGCTTCACTTGTTACAGAGCATGTGCCCTGGGGCAGGAGGCTTCAGTACTTCTGGCTCGAGGTTTCTACAGCGCAGGCTCAGAACTTGGGCCCTGCAGGCTCACTTGCTCCTGACATGCGGAGTCTTTCCAGACTGGGGACCTCACCTGTGTCCTCTGCATTGGCAGGTGGACTCACAACCCCTCTTCCCGGGGAGTCCAGTTTTTAGTATTTTTTGAAAATTTTCCATTACGATTTCTGATGACTCATGCAATATTTACAAGTGTTATTATTTTCTATTTGTATTTTAAAAATTAATCTTTCATTATTGATTTTTAACTACATTTTGATCAGTGCCCAGGAAGAAAATTATACGTATTCTTTGAAATTTAGTGACATTTTAGTTACCTCCCAACGTATGTATTTTTCTATATGTCCCATGTATCCTTGAGAAGAATGTTTGTTTTCTAACACTTAGGTTCTGTTCATTAAATTCTTGTTCATCATTTTATTTTTAGGTATTTTTTGATTCACTTGATCTATAGAAAATTAGTGTGTGTTGAAATCACCCAAATCAGTGGTCAGTTTCTTCCTGTAGTTCTACAGTCTTTACAGGCTTTTTTCCTCCTGGGAGATTGGGAATTTTTTTTTTTTTTTTTTGCCTTGTCTGGATGGAGATTTGATTTGCTTAGAAATGTTTCAGGGTAGAGAGAAGCTAAGAGAAAGCACAGGGTGTAGAATTCTCTTTTTAATTTTCACTGTCAACTGGGAGAGCAGGGTACTCACGGTGCTGAACTTAGCAGCTGTGTTCTTCAGGTTCCTTTGGGTTCTCAGATGCAGGTTAGAGCTCTTGATCCTTTTTGTTCTGTCTCCTCTCGAACTCCTTCCATTTGTCCTTATTGCTTCATCTCTTGTCCATGCTGGTGTTCCCACTTTCGACCTTTTGGGGCGCCCACCACATCTGCCTTATTTTCATCTTTCCGGGTTGATCCTTGCTGAGATGGTTGAACTGGAGTGGCATCTCCCCATCACTTGTAGCGGACTGCTGTTCTTGTGTTTGAACTGAGATCAACAGAGGATTAGCACTTCACTTCACCTAAGCGTTCTCTCGATGGAAGGGCCAGCATTTCCTCTGGTAGCTCATCAGGTCTGGGAGGCTTAGAAGTTGGAGAGTGGCAGTCTTTTGCTTTTACTGAGTATTTCATCTTTTTTCCAGAGAGGTCTCCCTCTCTCCTTCACACACCCTGATCTGACCTCTGGCGGATGTGGCAAGGTCCCAGTCCGAGGTGACTCACTTCCTGTTCTCGACCATCACTGTTCATGAAATTATTTACTTTGCCAGTTTTGGTGTCTCTCTGAGGCTGTCACTCTAGTTGGAGATCAAACCAGTCCATCCTAAAGAACATCAGTCCTGAGTGTTCATTGGAAGGACTGATGCTGAAGCTAAAGCTCCAGTACTTTAGCCACCTGATGCAAAGAGCCAACTCATTGGAAAAGACCCTGATGCTGGGAAAGATTGAGGGCAGGAGGAGAAGGGGACGACAGAGGATGAGATGGTTGGATGGCATCACCGACTTAATGGATATGAGTTTGAGCAAGCTCCGGGAGAGGGTGAAGGACAGAGAAGCCTGGCGTGCTGCAGTCCATGGGGTCGCAGAGAGTCAGACATCACTGAGCGACTGGACACAGCAAGCTGATGCTGCCATTTCTCCCGTTCCTTCTGTAGCTGTTCTTCTCCTTGTTCTCTCACAACTGGGGCGTCAGGCTGAGCTTTGCTGCTCCAAAGATAGAAGCTGCCTGAAAGCTAGATAAGGAGGTACCAGCAGAGGAGACATCTTTGTTAGGAGTACCCTGAGGCTTTAAATGCAGTTTGGGTCTCTGGAAGGGTCTTCTGTCGTCATACCTATAATATCTTGAGAGCAGTTGTCTTTGGTGCTCCGCGACTGATCGTCCTATCTATAGCGGTTCACAGCCATTGTCCCTCTAGTACCCGCTACAGCTTGCCTTTTCCCACTGTTTATCCTGAAGTCATGGCCTCTGTCCCAGCCTCTGCTGCCTTAGTCATGATGGCAGTCGTGGCCCCCGTAGCGATCATGATGTTTGCCTTCAAAGCCCTCTTCACTTCTTCTAGGTGAAAAGGCAAATCCAGGCTGTCTGTGCAGGACAGCTTCTCCGGTCCATATCTGTTTTGTGAAAATTGTGATTTCTTTTTCAGTTTAAAGAACCACCATCCCTGTCCCTGTCCTGTCCAAGGACAGGGTTCCCTGGAATTCTGTTGTCTAGAGATTCTTTACTGAGGCTCTAGGCTGAACAGAAACTCCACGTTCTCAAACTGAGCATAATGAAAACCTTTCCACCTCCCTGCGTTACTGGGTTCTCACTGTAAATGCTCGGTGCTGATAACTCTCTGAAGAACTCCTGAATGGAGACTTCTGCCTCTCACAAGTTGGGCTCCCTAGAAAGACAATGTAGGGTGGCAGATGGGGACGTGGCCCTGTTCCCTGCAGCCTGTGGAGCGGTGGGCAGGATGGAAGTCAGTCTCAGGTGCTGTGACGTGCTTTCATCGTAACTGTCAAATGGTTGAAACAGCCTCCAGATCGTCTGTTTCGGGGTCATAGATGCTGCTTCTACCATGCTCTACCATTCCTCAACCCGGAAGTCTGTCAGGGACTTCCCATTCTTTTTGGCTGAGATCACTTTGTTGGGCTGGGAGAAGGAACCAAAGCTAGGCTTTTTTTTTTTTTTTTAAAGCATGCAAATTTGGAGTTCTCTGTCTGCTTACTTAGATTGACTCTTGTATCATTTTCTTTGTTTTCCCTAATAATGCTCTTTTTCTGCTATTATAACTAAGCCCAGCTTTCCTTTTGTTTGTATTTGCCTAATATGTCCTTTTCCATAGTTTTGCTTCCATGCTGTCAGCATCTTTATTTTGTAGGCGTCTCTTGTCTTACTCTTGTATTTGACGTTACTGTGATTATTTCTATATTTGCACTCTCTTACTTTATGCTTTCTGATAATGCTGGTGGTTTATGCTTTTTTTTTTTCCTTTCCTTTTCTAGCTGTTTTTTGGGAATTGAATTTTTTTTTTAAATTGTATTCTCTTCTACTCTACTGGTTTGGAAATTACACTCCTTATTTCTGTGCTTCAGTGGTTACCCTTGAAATCCTGCTGGGAATGCTACGTAGTCCAAAGTTAAGCCAGAGTACAAGCCCTCTGCCAGAAGATGCAGAGAGTTGACCTCGTCAGCCCCTGTCCTCTTGCTCCCTGCCCAGCCCCTCCACTCTGTGCCTCTGTCCTTGGTTCTGTATTTTAATGATTTATTCTGGTTTTATTTACATACCATAATAAGATGTCACTGTTGTTATTTTATTGGCAGTGTTATTATTTTATTGGCAGTGTTTATCTAGATTTACTTGTATGCTGACCAGTTTCTTTACTCATCTTTCCCTTCCTGCGTCTCAGAGCATCCTCCTGTGTAATTTTATTCTGTTTTGGAAACGTGTCTTTCAGATTTTGTCAAAGTAAAGGCCTGCTGTTGGTAAACTCTTTTTGGTTTCTCTGGCAGACTTGATACCTTCTGTGTTCCAAAGAGAGTTTTGGTGCTTGAATCCATTTTCTCAGTTTCTGCAGATAGATGCTTGCTCCGCCTTCTGTGTTTCTGTCGCTGCTTGCGGAGAATCCTCCTGTCACCTGACTCTCTTCTGAGTGCCGTCACTCTTCGCTCTGGCTGCTTTTAGCTTGCCCTGTGTTTTGGTGCTGTGCAGCGTGACTGCTGGGTGTCCCTGGGTGTCCAAGCGTGGGTGTCTTCATGTTTACCCCAGCTGTTTCATGCATTGTTTCTTAGAATTGTGAACAAGTGTATTTCATGGTTCTAGAAAACTCAGTCATTTTCTCTGCTAGTACGATCTCCTCTTTCTTCATTTTCTGAGATTATGAGTAGAAATATATGTCAGGTCACATTTTATCTTTTCGTCTTTTAGTTTCTCTTTGATTTTTCAAGCTATTTATCTCAGCATTACTTCTAAATAAATTTTTAAAGTTTATATTCAAATTTGGTGATTCTCTCTTAAGTGCTATCTAATCTGAATAAACGATAGCTCTAATTAATAATAATATATTGATATTGGACAAATATAGCATCCTAATATAAGAAATCAATAGTAGAGGACACTGGGTATAGGATATATGAGAATTCTATTTTCTTTACAACTTTTCTGTAAATCTGAAACTATTCTAAAATGAAGAGTTTAAACAAATTCGAAATGGTTCTTTTTCAGATATGCAGTGCCATTTTCCGGAGAAGGCAATAGCAAGCCACTCCAGTACTCTTGCCTAGAAAATCCCATGGATGGAGGAGCCTGGTGGGCTGCAGTCCATGGGGTCGCTAGGAGTCGGTCGCGAGTGAGCGACTTCACTTTCACTTTTCGCTTTCACACAATGGAGAAGGAAATGGCAACCCACTCCAGTGTTCTTGCCTGGAGAATCCCAGGGACGGGGGAGCCTGGTGGGCTGCCGTCTATGGGGTCGCACAGAGTCGGACACGACTGAAGCGACTTAGCAGCAGCAGCGGCAGCAAGTCACTACATTAAATCAGTCCCTAGTACCCAGTAAAGGCAGATGTGTATAAGAGACAGCTTTGAATGTGTCTGACCATTCCTCTTCACTTTCTGCCATAAGGGTGGTGTCATCTGCATATCTGAGGTTATTGATATTTCTCCTGGCAATCTTGATTCCAGCTTGTGTTTCTTCCAGTCCAGCGTTTCTCATGATGTACTCTGCATATAAGTTAAATTATGCTTAATAATCATAATAATGAAGTCCATGAGGGTAAGAAACATATTTATATTACTTTTAATTTAGTGTTCATCTTTATCGTAGTAGGTTAAAGGTGAATAGAAGTTTAGCCTTAAAATAGTTGCCCTTCAGGTTAAAGCTGAAGTAGCTCAGCTTTTTGTTTTATTTAAAAAGTAAAAATAGGGTGGGGCAGTGAAATAGAACTTGAAAAAGTTATCTATAAAAAGAAGCATGCAAGATTTACTGGGGACAAGGTGTTAATTGTATTGAAAATTATAATCTCTAGTCTAATATATGAATAAATTAACTTTTTTGTAGATTTAAGCTGAATTCTGGGACATGGCCACTGCTTCACCAAGGTCTGATACTAGTAATAACCACAGTGGAAGGTTGCAGTTACAGGTAACTGGTAAGTTGTTTTCACAGTAATTTACACTAATAGTTCTCTGAGGAAACTTTCTTTTTAATACCTAATTTAGCAGACTTATTTCATAAGTATCTTTTCTTTTAGATTTATGCCATGGTGTATTTGTTGCAATAGGCCTCAAAGATAGAAACTCTGTAAAAATATTTATTCTGTGTGTATTTACTGAACCTGTACTGGATGCAGAGGAGCTCTGTCCTTTTTGGTGGTGGAAGAATTTGGGTATTAGAATAAGCCCCATTGAACTGAACTGGTCTTTAAATGATTATTAGAATGGAGAAAGATTCTAAAAGCCCTTTTCCATGCGTTTAAGCCATTCATTCAATCATGGGCAAATATTTGTTAAGTGGAATTCCATATATGAAAACACAAGACCCTAGTACTCCAGGGACTTACTATATAATGTCAAGCAGGTTTGTTTTGCATGGACAGTTACCATGCAAAGTGACTGTTAACTGGATGCAGTGAGAACTTAAAGGAAAGTGTCATAGTTCTGCTGGGAACTGGAGATGGTCTGTAGGTCTGTGAAAGTAGGGAAAGAGAAGGATTCACAGAAGGTAACACTTCGACTCTTGTAGGAAGGATTAGAGTTCACTGCAGATTGGCAGCCAAAAGTATGGGAGGGAGAAGGAACAGCATATGTAAAAGCATGGAAGAGCCTTGGTTCAGATCATTTATTCTAGCTAACTGGAGTAATGATTCAAAGAGTGGTCCTTAAGCCAGAAATTTTACTTGTATAAATTTATCTTGCAGGTATTTATATTGTTTATATATGCATATAAAGAATGTCCACATATAATGTATGTGGATAGTTTATATATAAATATCTGCAAGATAAATTAGTAGGACTAACAGAAAAAGAATCTTTAATACCAAAAGATTAGCAGAATTCTAGATAAACAATGACATGAAATGAATATGTGTACCAGTAAGAGCCAAGTTCTAAGATAATATTTTTAAGTGAAAGAGCAAAGTGTGAAATAGTGCATATAGCCATATGGATATGAAAAAGGAGGGATGTTTATACGTGGCTCTGTGCTTAGAACATTAGAAATAATATTTGCCTGAGGAGGGGCAGGTTGAGTTTCGGATAAGAAGGAGGTATACTGTAATTCCCATGGTACTCATAACTATCAGGTCAACTGTTAGTAGGAGTTTTCAGTGAACAGAGCTAAAAGATGTTTATTGTCCTAGAAAGCAAAAAGCAGATCCCGAGTTCATGCTGATAAGGCTAATTCTAAAGAATAGCTGTAGTCTGTAAATAACTATTTTCCATTAAAAGAAAAAAAAAGTTATTTTTACTTCTTTTTACTTTATATTTCTGTTTTCTCTTAACTTCAGAATTTTAATTCTAAATAATATCAGCACAGGTATATCTGTTTTATCCTAACACACACACACACACAGAAGTCTTAGTAGTGTTAAAGTTACTGAAAATAACAGGCCTTCTCACTGCAGTTTTAAGATTTCTCTGTGAGTGTCCCTCCTTCGTATGTATAGTCAGTTATTTTTACATCTGGTTATGCCACCAACTGGGTTAGTCAGATTCATTGCTTTCAGTTATTTATTTTTTATTTAATTTTATTTTATCACCATATAAGGCATTTATACAGTTCTAGAGTCAAAATTGGAGAAGGCAATGGCACCCCACTCCAGTACTCTTGCCTGGAAAACCCCATGGACAGAGGAGCCTGGTAGGCTGCAGTCCATGGAGTTGCTAAGAGTCTGACAAGACTGAACGACTTCACTTTCATTTTTCACTTTCATGCATTGGAGAAGGAAATGGCAACCCACTCCAGTATTCTTGCCTGGAGAATCCCAGGGATGGGGGAGCCTGGTGTGCTGCTGTCTATGGGGTTGCACAGAGTCGGACACGACTGAAGTGACTTAGCAGTAGCAGAGTCAAAATTGTTAATTCAGAATGATATTTGGAGAAGTCTGGGTACTCTGTCCATTCCTTCCCCTTCTTTCCCTTCCACCTTTGGAAACATTTTTATTAGTGTTGTTTTATCCACCTATTGCTTCTTTTTGAAAATATAAGCAGGTATACACGTTATATGCATGCATATCTCTCCTCTCAGTCATCCTAGTTCTTAGCATCTAGTTCCTGCACCTTGCTTTTCTTCATTTCACAGTAATATCCTAGGGTATTGTCCATAGCAGAGTATTCTATACACCTTTTTATTGCTGCCCAGTAGTCTGTTGACTAGTTGTACCAAAGTTAATTCAGCTAGTGCCCTATTGATGGACATTGAGTTCCATTTATTGCTATTGCAAATAGTGCTACAATAAAGGGCTTCATGTGTCATTAGGATAGAATTCTAGAATGAGATTGCTTGATCAAATAGTAAGCACGTGTGATATTATCAATCACAGTTGACCCCTGAACCACAGAGATTATGGTGCCAAGTCCTGTGCATTTTAAAAATCTGTGCATAACTTTACAATCAGCCCTCAATAGCCATGGTTCCATATCTATGGATGCAGCCAACTCCTGATGGTATAGTACTGTAGTATGTCCTTATCTTAAAAAATCTGTGTAGAAGTGTATCCACACGATTCAAACCACTGTTGTTCAGAGGTCAACTGTTGTGAAGTTCCTTTCCATAGGATCTGTACTATTTCTGTGTTCCCACTAGGTGTCTATGAGAGTGCCTGTTTTCCTATAGCCTCATCAAGATACGCTATCAGGCATGATGACACTTAGGTAAGAAGTAGTATCTGAAGTGTCATTTTATATATCATTTCTTTCATGAGTGAGGTTGAGGCATATTTCAGGGATATTTGTATTTAGTTTTCTGTGAACTGTGAACTTACATATTTTCAAGCAATTCCCTGATGATTTTGATGTGTATTCCATGTAAGTGTAATTCCTGATACTTATGCTTTTGTTCTGCATAAGCTTAGAGCTGTATCTTTGGTTTTCACTGTTACTCGTGCAGCACCTGTGGCCACCATATCTGAGATATAACTTTCCTCCTGGTCTTTATCTACTGTATGAGTACTTGACTGAAGTAACAAAGACCTGGTCTAGCTGATTTGGGCCAAAAGGGACCTTAGAGAAAAGCTATCAGGTAGCTAATAAATAGAATCACTTGAAGCCTAGAGAACCAATTGGAAAATAGATATGGACCAAAGGAGTGTAAGTAGCCAAGATAGTGCCTCCACAGTATTTATCATTTTGAGTATCAGTTAACACAGCTAAAGCCTTTGACTGTGTGGATCACAACAAACTGATCGGAATACCAGACTGCCTCGTCTACCTCCTGAGAAATCTGTATGCTGGTCAAGAAGCAACAGTTAGAACCAAACATGGAACAACAGACTGGTTCCAAATCAGGAAAGGAGTATGTCAAGGCTGTATATTGTCACCATGCTTATTTAACTTATTTGCAGAGTACATCATGTGAAATGCTGGGCTGGATGAAGCACAAACTGGAATCAAGATTGCCAGGAGAAATATCAATAACCTCAGATGTGCAGATGACACCACCCTTATGGTAGAAAGCAAAGAATAACTAAAGCGCCTCTTGATGAAAGTGAAAGAGGAGAGTGAAAAAGCTGCCTTAAAGTTCAGCGTTCAGAAAACTAAAATCATGGCATCTGGTTCCATCACTTCATCTCAAATAGACAGGGAAACAATAGAAACAGTGAGAGACTTTATTTTCTTGGGCTCCAAAATCACTGGAGATGGTGACTGCAGCCATGAAATTAAAAGACACTTGCTCCTTGGAAGAGAAACTATGACAAACCTAGATAGCATATTAAAAAGCAGAGACATTACTTTGCTGACAAAAGTCCATTTAGTCAAAGCTGTGGTTTTTCCAGTAGTCATGTATGGATGTGAGAGTTGGACCATAAAGAGAGCTGAGCACTGAAGAATTGATGTTTTTGAACTGTGGTGTTGGAGAAGACTCCCTTGGACTACAAGATGAAGCCAGTCAATCCTAAAGGAAATCAGTCCTGAATATTCATTGGAAGGACTAATGCTGAAGCTCCAATGCTTTGACCATCTGATGTGAAGAACTGACTCATTAGAAAAGACCATGATGCTGGGAAAGATTGAAGGCAGGAGGAGAAGGGGATGACAGAGGAGAGATGGTTGGATGACATCACCAACTCAGTGGACATGAGTTTGAATAAGCTCTGGGATTTGATGATGGACAGGGAAACCTGGCATGCTACAGTCCCTGGGGTTGCAAAGAGTCGGACAAGACTGAACTGCTGAACTGAACTGAACTAAGCAACTGAACACACACACAGAAGTTGACTTTATTTTCTTGGGCTCCAAAATCACTGGAGATGGTGACTGCAGCCATGAAATTAAAAGACACTTGCTCCTTGGAAGAGAAACTATGACAAACCTAGATAGCATATTAAAAAGCAGAGACATTACTTTGCTGACAAAAGTCCATTTAGTCAAAGCTGTGGTTTTTCCAGTAGTCATGTATGGATGTGAGAGTTGGACCATAAAGAGAGCTGAGCACTGAAGAATTGATGTTTTTGAACTGTGGTGTTGGAGAAGACTCCCTTGGACTACAAGATGAAGCCAGTCAATCCTAAAGGAAATCAGTCCTGAATATTCATTGGAAGGACTAATGCTGAAGCTCCAATGCTTTGACCATCTGATGTGAAGAACTGACTCATTAGAAAAGACCATGATGCTGGGAAAGATTGAAGGCAGGAGGAGAAGGGGATGACAGAGGAGAGATGGTTGGATGACATCACCAACTCAGTGGACATGAGTTTGAATAAGCTCTGGGATTTGATGATGGACAGGGAAACCTGGCATGCTACAGTCCCTGGGGTTGCAAAGAGTCGGACAAGACTGAACTGCTGAACTGAACTGAACTAAGCAACTGAACACACACACAGAAGTTGTTTATCCATGCATCTACTACATCTTGGTTACTTAGACATTTTGGCAGTTGTATAAATAAAGCTGTGATAAATATCCACTTGAAGGCTTTCTGTGGACATAAGTTTTCAGCTCCTTTGAGTAAATACCAAAGAGTCCAATTATTGGATCACATGGTAAGCCTATGTTTAGATTGTAAGAAACAGTAAAACTGTCTTCCAAAGTGGTTGAACCATTTTGCATCTCCACCAGCCATGAATGAGAGTTTCTGTTGCTCCATATTCCCCCAGCATTTACTGTGGTTAGTGTCCCAAATTTTGGCCAGTCTATTAGGTGTGTGAGCTTCACTGGTGGCTCAGTGGTAAAGAACCCACCTGTCAATGCAGGAGACGTGGGTTCGATCCCTGGATTGGGAAGATCCCCTGAAACAGGAAATGGCAACCTGCTCCAATGTATCTTGCCTGAGAAATCCTGTGGACAGAAGGAGCCTGATAGGTTGCAGTTCGTGGGGTGGCAAAAGAGTCGGACACGACTTAGCAATCGAACAGCAGTAGGTGTGTGGTAGTATCTCACTGTTCTTTTAATTTATGCTTCCCTGATGACGTGTGTTGTTGAGCTTTTCATATGCTTACTTGCTATCCATGTATCTTTGGTGAGGTGTCTGTTAAGGTCCTTGGTCCATTGGGTTGTTTGTTTTCTTATTGTTGACTCTGAAGAATTGCAGTCCAAGGGACTCTCAAGAGTATTCTCTAACACCACAGTTCAAAAGCATCAATTCTTCGGTGCTCAGCCTTCTTTATGATCCAACTCTCACATCCATATGTGACTACTGGAAAATCCATAGCTTTGACTATATATGGACATTTGTCAGCAAAGTAATGTCTCCGCTTTTTAATACACTGTCTAGGTTTGTCATAGCCTTTCTTCCGAGGAGCAAACAAGTGTCTTTTAATTTCATGGCTGCAGTCATCATCTGCAGTGATTTTTGGAGCCCAAGAAAATAAAGTCCCTCACCATTTCCCTTGTTTCTGCATCTATTTGCCATGAAGTGATGGGACTGAATGCCATGATCTGTTTTTTGAATGTTGAGTTTTTAGCCAGTTTTTTCCACTCTCCTCTTTCACCATAATCAAGAGAAAAATAACTTAAACCACCCTAAAAAATCTGATCATGAATTATGAAAAGATACAACATTTGTGAAACTGCTGTCATTTAGAAGAAATAGGAACTTTAGTGTCTTCCTCTGAATTCACACAGCTCATTAAATACTACGTGGTATTAGCTATAAGGTATCCTGACAGCTTCAAATTGTACGGAAAAATGTATTTAACATGTCAGAATCTCTGCAGAAAAGTGTCACAGTGAAACTTAAGTATTTATGTAAGACAATGGCAAACCCCAACCAGGTTTTATAGATAATTATGGCTTCACCTTAGTAACCTCCACTTTTTTGTGAAACCTTCTCCCCACAGTGTCCCAATGCCTGATGCAGGCCTCTAAGTTTTTTTTAATATTGTCTTATATTGTTTGGTTTAATAATATTACAATATCCATTCAAAGCTCATAACTCATTTCCTTATGATTTCAATTTATTAACACACAAGATTCCATATTCTCCAGATTACATTACATGTCTCTTGTATATTAATATTTTCCACAAAATCTTGTTATGCTATTAACAATTTCACCTAACATAGGTGTTAATAAATACCTAAACATTTGCATCAAAATTATTAATAACTTAGTTTCTATCCTATACTCTTTTATCACACATTTGTATTTCATGCATCATAGTTTGGTGAACAAAGTAATATTGTTCAATAATTTATTTGATAGATACCATTGTGATTTTGTTCCTGGCACAAAAGCGATGTGTCCTTCTGCTGTGAAACTAATATATTGACGAAATCTTGCATTCATTAAATCTAGTTTGGGCGTGGAGAAGTTTTCTGTAAGATTAGCCTGTGATAACTACATCTACATTACTTTTAATCAGACTCTTAATTGTGTAAGCTAAAGAATACTGCAAGTAACAATTCAAAAAATTGTTTTAAAATGTATGAACTTTAATTTTTGGTTTCTCACAGCCTCCATTTTGTTCAGGATTGGGGTAAAAATCTAGTAAGCAAATAAATGCAATATTATGATGGGCTTAGATAAGGAATATCTGTAGTGATGATATCCTTTGTATTAGTAAGAGAATTGGTTCTATCTACCCAGTATGTACTTAATGTGCTGCATACAAGAATTCGCAGTGATTCTGTATGTCTCCCATTGAAATACAGCTGTCTGAGTTTAAGCTAAGACAAAAATATTATAGACTAGGTGGCTTAAACAAATCACATTTATTCCTCATAGTTGTTAATTCAGAGAACTCTTAAGATCAAACCGTCGGTAGACTTGGTATATGATGAAGGTGCTTTTCCTGGTTCACGAAAGCA
>SJYT01077218.1:7560-35346 GCA_006410635.1 Cephalophus harveyi
GCAAAGTAATGTCTCTGCTTTTCAATATGCTATCTAGGTTGGTCATAACTTTCCTTCCAAGAAGTAAGCGTCTTTTAATTTCATGGCTGCAATCACCATCTGCAGTGATTTTGGAGCCCAAAAAAATAGTCTGACACTGTTTCCACTGTTTCTCCATCTATTTCCCATGGAGTGATGGGACTGGATGCCATGATCTTCGTTTTCTGAATGTTGAGCTTTAAGCCAACTTTTTCACTTCCCTCTTTTACTCTCATCAAGAGGCTTTTTAGTTCCTCTTCACTTTCTGCCATAAGGGTGGTGTCATCTGCATCTCTGCATTGAATAGTTTCAAATCTAATCAATCATGACCAGCCATGATCAACTGTAGTTAGGAACTCCTCTTCCAGGCTTCCCCCATGCACTTCCAGAGTCAGCACTGACCAGGAAGTCCTCCCGGAGTCACTTCACCCCTCCAACAATTGAGGCCTCATATTAGCTCAGCTGATGAGTCTCATTACTAAGATAAGATGAGCTGTAGAAATATCCCTTGGCCTTGAAAATTAACAATGAGATCACAAGATTGCTTGGAAGAACAGGAAGCAATATTAGATTTTCTTTGAGGGAAAGACAATTTCATCCTCTTAGTTCAGGAGAAGGGGGCGACAGAGGATGAGATAGTTGGATGGCATAACAGACTCAATGGACATGAATCTGAGCAAACTCTGGGAGGTGGTGAAGGACAGGGATGCCTGGCAGGCTACAGCCACTGGGGTCACAAACAGAGGACCTGACTTAGGGACTGAAAAACAACACCAACAGTCCTCGGAATATCCATGTACTTTGGATACTTCTTTTCTCTTCCCAGCTTTCTGTTCCATTGTGTCTCTCCATCTCTCTACCATTATCTCTTCTTCCTTTTCTGTCTTCCTGTCTCTGTGTCCTTAGCTTTCCCTTCTGGCCTCTGACTCTCTTCATCCCCCACTTTTCCAGGATGTTGAATGAAAAATAGCAAAACCTTGATCTTTGACCCTTTCTTTTTCTGCTGCTGCTGCTGCTGCTAAGTCGCTTCAGTCGTGTCCGACTCTGTGCGACCCCATAGATGGCAGCCCACTAGGCTCCTCTGAACCTGGGATTCTCCAGGTAAAAATACTGGAGTGGGTTTCCATTTCCTTCTCCAATGCATGAAAGTGAAAAGCGAAAGTGAAGTCGCTCAGTCGTGCCCAACTCTTAGCGACCCCATGAACTGCAGCCTACCAGGCTCCTCTGTCCAAGGGATTTTCCAGGCAAGAGTACTGGAAGGGGTTGCCATTGCCTTCTCTGAGTCCATCAATTCTCTTGAGACAAGATCTTTCTTCAGTTATGCTAATATAATTGATTGGAGTCCAGGTTTTTGCTTTTTTTTTTTCATCAATCACCTTCCAGCTGGGCCTTTGTAATGTTATACCACTGCCTACTTGATTAGACTTGGGTGATCCCCAAGGCTCTGCAGCCATGCAGACATGCAGACCATTTGAGGAGAGCTTAATTCCACAGATGGTTAATCTCATTTTTTATGTGTTGATTTTTCCTACTTTCTCTCACAGAGGGTAATTTATTTCTAAGTTCCAGGAGCACTTCCTTGTAACCTCTCATTTACAGACTATAATAATAATAATAACCATCATTTATTGAGTGCTTATTATGCATCAATCATAGTGTTAAGTGCTTTGTGTAAGTTCATTTATTTAATTTCCACAATAACCTTATGAGATGTAGGTTTTGTTTGTTTTTTAAATTAAAAAAAAAATTTTTTTGCTGTACTTTGTTCTTGGTAAATTTAAGGTTCTTGCTTCATCATGAAAAGATTTGGAGATAGATAAGAAGTGGATTTATTTAGAGGGAAACACACTTGACAGAGAATGTGGGCCATTTGAGAAGGCAAGAATCCTCGAAATATGGTGTGGTCAGTTTCTATGGGCTGGATAATTTTATAGGCTAATGAATGGGAGAGTTATTCCAGTTATTTGGAGGAAGGAGCAAGAATTTCCAGGAATTGGGCCACAATCCACTTTTTGACCTTTTATGGTTGGCCTCAGAATTGCCATGGCATTGGTGGGTTCATTTAGATACTAATGTATTATAATGAGCATATAATGAAGGTCAAGGTCTACTGGAAGTCACTTCTTCTGCTATTTTGGCCCCAGTTGATTCTAACCAGTCTTTGTCACATCCTACATCATTCTTTTAAAGGTTTTGTGCCCTGCCCCCTTCCTCCTGTTTCAACTTTACAGATGAAAACAACAAGGCTTAGAGAGATTAATGAAACTTTCAAAGATACTAATAGGAATTAAACTCTTAATTTCCCTTTCTGTCATTATGCTTTTGAGCATATTGTAACTGGATAGCACTTGCCTCAAAGGCCAGTCCTGCAGCCAGAGAAAGTTCCATGACCTTCCTACCCAAAGCTCCATCAATTCCTCAGCTATTATTTCTCCTTCTCCATTATCCTAGGATAGGTAGACATCATCACTGCTTCAGACATTCCTTGCTCAAGTTATAACAAAAATTTATTCAGAAAGAGAGACACATTTTTGTAAAGCAGTTTAGATTTACTCCCAACAAACTGATAAAAACAATACATTTAAAAGTGGTACAGAGAAGCCTCCGATGGCAAAAGTCTGGGGCACTCGATGCCATTGTCACAGAGGAGATGTGCCCTAATGAAAAGTTAATCCTGATAGAGAAGAGCTGGAGGATGGGAAATGCTCTGAGCCAAGTTTCAGAGGCAGGAATGCACCTGCCACCGCTGGAGACCAAGGAGAACAGTGTTCTCACAGAAGAATCAAGAGAAGATACTATTTGAAGACTATATCACATCGTAAAGCTGCATGAAATGTCAAGATGAGAAATCTGGTATGCAGATTAAGGGCATAATATTCTATTGAAAAAATAGTATATATTCAACGTTCTCAGCCTAAACCAGTAATCATTATCACAAAGATATTGCTCAAACTCATGGTCATAACCATGCACAAGCCAATCAATCATGTCAACCATGATGCATCAGTAGCAAATACCTATTGGATCAGCACACTACACGAAGGTGAAGGATCTCAAATGTTGGCACTTACACACACAGTCCCATGCTCCAACCAAAGTGACCCTTCTAGTCGGCAAGGAATTAACCATGTCCTCCACAACTGATCCTCCAGTAAGTTGCCACGGATGTAGGGTTAAAGCTCTACAACATGGCACACACTCCTTTCCATAGCCAGCTACAATCTATCTTCAACCCTAAAGCCCAGCTCTGTTCACTGTTTGCAATTCACTCTCATTTAAATAGATTTCCTCCCTTGTGGTTCAGAATCTGCCTTCAATGCAAGAGACCCAAGTTCAATCTCTGGGTCAGGAAAATCCCCTGGAGAAAGGAATAGCTACCCACACCAGTGTCCTTGCCTGGAGAATTCCATTGTCAGAGAAGCCTGGTGGGCTACAGTCCAGAGATCGCAAAGAGTCAGACACGACTGAGCAACAAATACTTTCTTTTCACTTTCTACAGATCTGCACATGCCATAGCTTCTGCCTGGAAACACTTTCTTTTAAAAGTGTGTGGCAGTGTTTCAAAAAATAATTCAGTAATTTATTGAAAGTTAATTTATGCATTTTATTACATTTATTAAGGATTTGGGCTTCCCAGGTGGCACCAGTAATAAAGAATCCTCCTTCCAGTGCAGGAGATGACAGAGATGCAGGTTTGATACTTGGATCAGGAAGATCCCCAGGAGAAGGAAATGGTAACCCACTCCAGTATTCTTGCCTAGAGAATCCCATGGAGAGAGGAGCCTGGTGGGCTACAGTCCATGGGGTCACAAGGAGTCAGACACAACTGAGCAACTGAGCACACACACGCATTAAGCATTTATTTTTTGCCCAGCATTAAGTTTGGATAAGCCTCAAAATAGTTTGTTAAGGGAGCTATTATAAGTATCCCCACTTTATGGATGAGAAAACTGAGATCTAATGATCTTAAGATATTTTCTTAAAGGCAAAATCCATAAAGTATAGAGTCAAGATTGGAGCCCAGGTTCCCATGTGTGCTCTCAACTTCTAAAGCATGTTACCTGTTGTGCAAACATGGGAGACTCCTGGGAGAGACCCTGGACATAAAACACAAGCACAATCTTGCTGTAAAATGCAGACACCACCACTGCTTGGGGACTCATAATAAAAAATAACATATGTCCAGGAAGATGAGTCCAGAAAAACTCTCCCAGGGAAGGACCAGTTGCATTTCTCACTTGAAAATTCCATTATCAGAGGTGTCTATTGCAAATTCCATTCATTCAGTGGGTACTACTCCAAGTGTGGGCTCTCAATGCCCACTTGGTCTTGCCAAATATTGAGCCCATTACCTGGTCTGAGGCAGGCTCATAGATTTCTCCTCCTCCTCCCTGTCTCCTGGGGATAGCTCTTTCATACTGTAGTGTGCCTCATCTCTTTCTGCCTCAGTATTTTAAATGGGGATGTCAATATCACTGCACAAAGGCTCATGGGTCGCCAGGGAATTGGCAGTCCCATCCATAACGGGCCCTTTACACTGAGGAGACTGAATAGCTATGGTGTTATATACTAGAGGGGAAAAAAGAGCCTCGAGTGACAGCATTGTTTAGAGCAGCGTTTCCCAAAACGTGCTCCACAGTGTAGACTCCTGTAAAATGCTCAGTGATAAAATGTTTGCAATCACTGAACCCTACATTTCATACATTTTATAAATACTACATTTCTATCACTCTACACTTGAATATTGAAGGCTCTGAGAAGTCCTGCAAGGTGGACCTTAACCCAAATTTCTAAATTCACCTGGGTTCCAAACATGTCTTTCCTCACTTTTGATCTAAGATTTATTTGCCGGGTGGCTCAGATGGTAAAGAAACTGCCTGCAGTATGGGAGACCCAGGTTTGATCCCTGAGTCAGGAAATTCCCCTGGAGAAGGGAATGGCAACCCATTCCAGTATTCTTGCCTGGAGAATCTCACGGACACAGGATTAGTAACTCACAGAATTAGCATTTCATGAATCACAGTTTGGGGGAACACTGATTTGAAATACCTACTTTAATTGCCTATATTTAGACTGTCAGGTAATATCTAGAATTGTATCAGTGGGGAGAAGGAAAAGTTCAATTCACAAGGCCTTTGTACTCATGAAACATTTATTAGAGTAACTGGCTCTTTCCTTTTCATCTTTTTCTTAAATTGCATGCAATCCAAGCAGCTGCCAGCACTAGAGGCCCTAGAAGAGGGAGGAGTAAGAATGTGCCCCAATCGAGCTCTGGCTGCCATATTTCTTCCTGTAAGAAATTCTCCTCTTTGATGCCTCTCCCTTCTTTTCACTACTTTAATTCAAGTCATTGCACTACAACTATTGCAACAGGCACGTAAACTAAAGTCTATCTGCTCTCTGTTTCACCCCACTCCAATCCAAATGGAATGTACACCGTAGACTTATTTGTTTTCCTAAAACACTACTTTGATCAAAGATGCCAACAGATTCTCTTATTATTCGACCACTTTCTGTTTATTGGCCTGCTAACTCTCTTGCCTTTCACACTGTTCATGGGGTTCTCGAGACAAGAATACTGAAATGGTTTTCCATTTCCTTCTCCAGTGGACCATGTTTTGTCAGAACTCTCCACCATGACCTGTCCCTATGCAGCATGGCTCACAGTGTCATTGAGTTAGACAAGGCTGTGGTCCATGTGATCAGTTTGGTTAATTTTCTGTGATTGTGGTTTTCATTCTGTCTGCCTTCTGATGGAAAAGATAAGAGGCTTGGGGAAGTTTCCTGATGAGAGAGACTATTGGGGGAATCTGGATCCTGTTCTGATGGGCAGGGCCATACTCAGGAAATCTTTAATCCAATCTTCTGTCGATGGGCGGGGCTGTGTTCCCTCCCTGTTGTTTGGCCTGAGGCCAAGCAATAGTAGGGGTGATGAAGGTGATGGCAGCCTCCTCCAAAAGGACTTTCACCTACACTGCTGTATTTAGTGCAGCTGACCCCACAGCAGGCCGCTGTCAACCCACACTTCCACCGCAGACTCCTGGACACTCGCAGGCAAGTCTGGCTCAGTTTCTTCTGGGGACACTGCTCCTTTCTCCTGGCTCCTGATGCACACAATTTCTGTTTGTGCCCTCCAAGAGTGACAAACCTAGGTGAGGTGAAGTCGCTCAGTCGTGTCCGACTCTTTGCGACCCTGTGGACTGTAACCTACTAGGCTTCTCCGCCCATGGGATTCTCCAGGCAAGAATACTGGAGTGGATTGCCATTTCCTTCTCCAGGGGATCTTCCCGACCCAGGGATCGAACCTGGGTCTCCCGCATCAGAGGCAGACGCTTTAACCTCTGAGCCACCAGGGAAGCCTAGAGGGCATATTAAAAAGCAGAGACATATACTTTGTTGACCAAGGTCCATCTAGTCAAAGCTATGGTTTTTCTAGTAGTCATGCATGGATGCTAGAGTTGGACCATAAAGAAAGCTGAGTGTGGAAGAATTGATGCTCTTGAAGAATTGACGCTTTTGAATTGTGGTGTTGGAGAAGACTCTTGAGAGTTCCTTGGACTGCAAGGGAATCAAACTAATCAATCCTAAAAGAAATCAGTCCTGAATATTCATTGGAAGGACTGATGCTTTGACCAAGGTCCATCTAGTCAAAGCTATGGTTTTTCTAGTAGTCATGCATGGATGCTAGAGTTGGACCATAAAGAAAGCTGAGTGTGGAAGAATTGATGCTCTTGAAGAATTGACGCTTTTGAATTGTGGTGTTGGAGAAGACTCTTGAGAGTTCCTTGGACTGCAAGGGAATCAAACTAATCAATCCTAAAAGAAATCAGTCCTGAATATTCATTGGAAGGACTGATGCTGAAGCTGAAGGTCCAATACTTTGGCCACCTGATGCAAAGAACTGACTCATTTGAAAAGACCCTGATGCTGGGAAAGATTGAAGGCAGGAGGAGAAGGGGATGACAGAGGATGAGATGGTTAGATAGCAACACTGACTCAATGGACATGAGTTTGAGCAAGCTCTGGGAGTTGGTGATGGACAGGTAAGCCTGGCCTGCTGTAATCCACAGGGTCACAAAGAGTTGGACACAACTGAGTGACTGAACTGAACTGCATTATCTTGCCTTCTCATGGTTACAAAGTGGCTACTGTAGCTCCAGACATCAGTAATCTTGCAGAAAATGTTGTTCCTTGTTATCTGTTGAATTGTACACCTTGACAATTTTTATGTTGAAGTCCTGATTCCCAGTACCTCAGAGTGTGACCTTGCTTAGAGATAAAGTCATTACAGAGTAATAAATTTTAAATGAAGTCTTTAAGGTTAATTTGACTGATGTCCTCATGAAAAGGCAAAATATGGATACAGATATACATACACAGGGAGAATTTTTAAGTGATCCTAAAGATGACCACCTAAAAGCTAAGGCTAGAAGCTTGGCAGAGATTCTTTGCATCCTTTAGAAGGAAACAAACCTGCTAACACTTTGGTTTCAGACTTGTAAACTCTAGAACTGAAAAACAATATAGTTCTGTCATTTAAGCCACCCAGTTTGCGCTGCTTTGGTATATCAACCCTAACAAACTAATCTCTTTCCTTTTCTTATTAGTTCTGAAAAATTACCCCAGAAACCCCATAGAACATGGGTCCCCAACCCCCAGGCCATGGACCATTACTGGTCTGTTGCTTGTTAGGAAGTGGATCACACAGGAGAAAATAGGAGAAGTAAGAGTAAGCAAAGCTTCCTCTATATTTATAGCTCCTCCTCATTGCTGGCATTTCTGCCTGAGTTCTGCCTGCTGCCAGACCAGCAGTAGCATTAGATTCTCCTGTTTGTTGTTCAGTTGCTAAATCGTATCTGACTCTTTGTGACCGCAATGGATCGCAGCACACCAGGCCTCCCTATCCTTCACAATTTCCTGGAGTTTGCTCAAACTCACATCCATTGAGTCGATGATGTCTTCCAACCAACCCATCCTCTGTCACCCCTTCTCCTCCTGCCCTCCATCTTTCCCGGCAACAGTGTCTATCCCAATGAGTCAGCCCTTCACATCGGGTAGCCTAATATTGGAGCTTCAGCTCCAGTATCAGTCCTCCCAATGAATATTCAGGATTGATTATTCTCATAGGAGTGCAAATTCTACTGTGTACTGCACAGGTGAGGGATCTAGGTTCCAAGATCCTTATGTGAATCAGCCTGGAACCATTTCTCTCCGTCTTTGGAAAAACAGTCTTCCCAGAAACTAGTCCCTGGTGCCTAAAACATTGGGAACTACTGCCCTAGAACCTTCCTCTCTATTGCATGTGATTGCATCATGAGTCCATGTTTAAATCAATTAGTGGGGAGGGGAAATTACATGATCTGAATAAACAGTTCATAAAAGGCGCTTACTCCTTGGAAGAAAAGTTATGACCAACATAGATAACATAGTCAAAAGCAGACATTACTTTGCCGACTAAGGTCCGTCTAGTCAAGGCTATGGTTTTTCCTGTGGTCATGTATGGATGTGAGAGTTGGACTGTGAAGAAGGCTGAGTGCCAAAGAATTGATGCTNAGAAAAGTTATGTCCAACCTAGATAGCATATTCAAAAGCAGAGACATTACTTTGCCAACTAGGGTCCGTCTAGTCAAGGCTATGGTTTTTCCTGTGGTCATGTATGGATGTGAGAGTTGGACTATGAAGAAGGCTGAGGACTATGAAGAAGGCTGAGCAGCAAAGAATTGATGCTCTTGAACTGTAGTGTTGGAGAAGACTCTTGAGAGTCCCTTGGACTGCAAGGAGATCCAACCAGTCCATTCTGAAGGAGATCAACCCTGGGATTTCTTTGGAAGGAATGATGCTAAAGCTGAAACTTCAGTACTTTGGCCACCTCATGCGAAGAGTTGACTCATTGGAAAAGACTCTGATGCTGGGAGGGATTGGGGGCAGGAGGAGAAGGGGGCGACAGAGGATGAGACGGCTGGATGGCATCACGGACTCAATGGACATGAGTCGGACTGAACTCTGGGAGTTGGTGATGGACAGGGAGGCCTGGCGTGCTGTGATTCATGGGGTCGCAAAGAGTCGGACACGACTGAGCGACTGAACTGACTGACTGAACTATCCATCCCTGGGGCTGGATAAGGAGTCACCTTCCCTAGGCAAATAGGACAATGAACTTCTGAAAAGGAAAAAAATGAGCTGCATCTACATGGCCCAGGACAGAGAACTGGCTACTGAAGGGGTAATTACATCCACCAGGCACCAGCTACTGTGCAAGGCACTGGACAGTAAAGGTTAATGAAGTGGAAGCCTTGTTGCCAGAGTTCTCAGAAAGTATCATTGAGATTATCAAGAAACCAAGGAGGCAGGAAAAGAACTTGGAAATATGCTTCTAAATCAAAGTCATTGGGAGAGTTTCAGAAAGGTGGGGACCCATCAAATGTAGCAGAAAGCACAGGCGACATGAGGACAGGGAAGAAACATTACATTTGGCAATAAAGGCTTCAAGAGTAATTTCAGTGGAGATCTGATGCAGACAACATGCCTACTTCAATAGACTGATAAGCAAACAGGAAATAAGGAATTAAGGTGGCATTAGTTGCATCATTCCTACCAAGAAGTTGCAGGGCTTCCCTGGTAGCACAGACGACACAGAATCCTTCTGCAATGCAGGAGACACAGGTCTGATTCGTGGTCAGGAAGATCCCCTGGAGAATGGAATGGCTACCCACTCCAGTCTTCTTGCCTGGAAAACCCCAGGCCAGGATGGAGGAGCCTTGTGGGCTACAGTCCATGGGGTCCTGAAGAGTTGGACACGAAACCGAGTGACTAACACTTTGACTTTGTAAAACAAAGATACACTTATGGTGAAAGAAATGACCAAATGAGAAAGTGCACTTGGGAAGATGTTATTGCTGCCACTGCTGCTGCGGAGGTATTTAAATTTTTACTTTGCTATGCTTGGGTCTTAGTTGCAGCACATGGGATCTTTTGATCTTTATTGTTTTGTGTTTTTTTTCTTTTTTAAGCTGTGAGTTGTGGGATCTTTAGCTGCACCCTATGGGATATTTTATTTCCAGCATGAGAACTCTTAGCTGCAGCATGCAGGATCCAGTTCCCTGACCAGGAATCGAACCGCAGGTCTCCTGCATTGGGAGCAAGAAATCTTAGCCATTGGACCACTAGGGAAGTCCCTCAAGGTTTGCTTGTTTGTTTGTTTGTTTTTAAATGGGAGGTATGTTATAAGGTTCTTGGGGGAAAGAAAAGGAAGCGCTTCTTCCCACTTCTTGCATTTATTTCTTTGTAAAATGCACTCATTTAGAGCCATAGCCCTGCCCCTTGCCACTTCTTTCTTGATTCCATGTTAACTGAGCTGGAATGCACTATCCAAATAGCCATGCTTTCTTCATCAGTTTTTCCTTCCTTTTCCTCTTGAGAACACACCAAGCCATGGAAGTCAGGAGTTTTCCAGTGTCCTTGTAGGTCCCTCATGTACAGGACTTGCTCTGCTTCAGAGCTGTCTGTGACTCTGAAGGTCTATCTTTCTGCCATACATGTTGGCTTATAGGCTGACTTAACTCTCGTAGGAAACTGTCTTCTGACACTTTACTGATAATGAAGCGATTGTTGGCATCTGTCTTTCACTTTGCTTGCTTTCTTTGTTTCAAAAGTGAGTTAAGGACAAGAGGTTCTCTTTCATGGGTTTCTCATTCCCATAAAGTTGTGTCCTCAGTCATGCCCGACTCTGTGACCCCATGGACTGTAGTCCCCCAGGCTCCTCTGTCCATGGGATTTCCTAAGAAAGAATATTGGAGTGGTTGCCATTGCCTTCTCCAAGAGATCTTCCCAACCCAGGGATCAAACCCAAATCACCTGTGTCTGCAGCACTGACAGGCAGTCTTTACCACTGAGCCACTTGAGAATCCCGTGAGGGTACTCATAGCCAAAGAAAGCAAACATTACTCTAGAAACTTTCTTCTACAAAGAGCTTAGACAGCAATCTGGGTATCAAAACAAAACATCTAACATTACTATCCCCATCCTAGAAAATGGTAAAAATGGCCTTGAAAGTCCACAGTTTATGAAAAATATATGATGGCATATGGAGAATCTCTCTACCCCTCAGTCCCCTTCCTTTTAAAGCATAAAATACAGATTAACAGTGCAGGTAGTTACTTCTATGTCTCTAATAGCTGCTGAATAAGTAATTCTTATAATATTTATAAATTCAGTTTATTTACTAATAGTACTGCTTCTATTTATCTGCATCTATCTTTCCAATGGGCCTCCCAGGTGGTAAAGAATCTGTCTGCCAATGCAGGAAATGCAAGAGACTCAGGTTCTATCCCGGGGTCAGGAAGATCCTCTGGAGAAGGGAATGGAAACCCACTCCAGTTTTTTTTGCCTGGAGAATCCCATGGACAGAGGAGCCTGGTGGACTAGAGTCCACGGGGTTGCAAAGAGTTGGACTGAGGACTGAGCGCAAACGCATACACACACACACACACACACACACACACTCATCTTTTCCAATATTTCAAATCTGAAGAGGATCTTGGTTGTCTTAAGCAGAATAGGCAGTATATATAAAGATATACTAAGGACTTCCCTGATGGTTCAGTGGTTAAGGCTCTGTGCTCCCAATGTAGGGGGCCCAGGTTTAAACCCTGATCAGACTAGATCCCACAGGCCACAAGTAAGACCTGACAAGCCAAATAAACCTCAAAAAATATATAGACTAGAGGAGTGATGGAAAAGATGAATACATTAATGGCTTTCGATTTCCTGAAGAAAAGCAACTACAATTAAGTATCATCAACTTCCAACTCATGAAATCATGAATGCAGGTTTTTTTAAGAACTCACTCAAGTTGGATTCTGCTGTTTACAGAATTCACACAAATCTCTTCATGAGCATTTCTAAAACTCCAGGCTGCCCTCCAGCTTCTGGACTCTGAGCACAAGCATTTATATTACTGGAATGACTGGAAACTACATATATTCCCAAAACAAATGGCTTTCCTAGGAAAATGTAGACTAACCCTAAGCAAGACTGAATCAAGACATCTCCATTTATCTCAGCTCACAGTTCAATCTGAGCATTCCAAGGAACATCTCTGTAACAGTGAGGACTTGATCACAGAAGCCAAGCTCTGTGAGTAATGTAGAATAAAGAGTTGCTGTAAGCGGTGTACCTCAAGCTATGTGGAAGCTGATAGAGGAGTCTGCAAACATGCAGATGAGTCTAAGCTGAGATAGGTCAGCCAGTCCTGCAGCTGGAAAGGAAAGATGAATGTAGACAAAAGAACAGGCAAGCTGGAACCCTTAAAGAAGAACTGGAATCCACGTGGAAACCAAGAACTCATAAGAAATCCCTAGGGACAGCCAGAAATCCACATCTTTCTATAAGCACCTAAAAACCTGGATTCTGTGGGTGACACATAGAGAAGCTGGCATTTTTTGCCCTGGAGCTGTAAGCACACTTGGTCAAGGACTTACACCAGCTGAAGGAGGAGCTTCAGTGAGTGGCTGGAACTTAAGAGAATCTCCAGACAAACAAGGTGACTCAGCAGGTTAGAGATAATATGCATGTGCTGCTCCAGTGCCTAATGCCTTGCATCAACCTTCAAAGAATTAAAAAAACAAAAAAATGCTATCTCCTAGAGTCTGTCATACAGTGTAAAGTAAGTCAGAAAGAAAAAAACAAATACTGTGTATTAACACATATATGTGGAACCTAGAAAAGTGATTCAAATGAACCTATTTGCAGGACAGGAACAGAGACACAGATGCAAAGAGTGGACATGTGCACATGGAGGGGTAAGGAAGTGGGGTGAACTGGGAGATTAAGACTGACATGTATAAATTGCTGCTGCTGCTGCTGCTAAGTCGCTTCAGTCGTGTCTGACTCTGTGCGACCCCATAGACGGCAGCCCACCAGGCTTCCCCGTCCCTGGGATTTCTCCAGGCAAGAACACTGGAATGGGTTGCCATTTCCTTCTCCAATGCATGAAAGCAAAAAGTGAAAGTGAAGTCACTCAGTCGTGTCCGACTCTTAGCGACCCCATAGACTGCAGCCCACCAGGCTCCTCCATCCATGGGATTTTCCAGGCAAGAGTACTGGAGTGGCGTGCCATTGCCTTCTAAGAAATTAACTAGTCAAGTGTCCATCTCAAGAAGTTAATAAAATAAAAGTAGAATAAACTGATCAAAAGCAATAACAAAGAAAGTAGAAAATAATGCCATAAAAACAATGCAACAATAGAAATAATAAGAAAAACAACAAAACAAGCGGTTCATTATGATGAGAGCACCTGAAACCTACGTTCTTAGAAAATTTCTTGTATTCAACATAGTATTGGAGAAGGAAATGGCAATCCACTCCAGTATTCTTGCCTGGAGAATCCCATGGATGGATCGCAAAGAGTCGGACACGACTGAGCGACTTCACCTCATTATTATCTGTAGTCATCATATTATATATAAGATGTCTGGATTTACTCATCCTCAGTTCAGTTCAGTTCAGTTCAGTCGCTCAGTCGTGTCCGACTCTTTGCGACCCCATGAATCGCAGCACGCCAGGCCTCCCTGTCCCTCACCATCTCTCGGAGTTCACTCAGACCCACATCCATCGAGTCAGTGATGCCATTCAGCCATCTCATCCTCGGTCGTCCCCTTCTCCTCCTGCCCCCAATCCCTCCCAGCATCAGAGTCTTTTCCAATGAGTCAACCCTTCGCATGAGGTGGCCAAAGTACTGGAGTTTCAGCCTCAGCATCATTCCCTCCAAAGAAATCCCAGGGTTGATCTCCTTCAGCTACATAACCTTATACCTTGTGTACCCTTTGACTAATATCTCCTATTCCTCCCACCTTCCTGGGCCAGATAACCATAGTTCTATTCTCTGCTTCTTGACTTTTCCAGATTCCACATATAAGAGACATCATGCAGTGTTTTCCTATCTATGTCTGGCTTATTTTACTTAGCATAATAATCTTCTGATTATAATGATTTTACTATGCACATGTATATCAAAATTTTATGCTGTACACCTTAAATATATACAATTTTATCATAAAATAAAGCTAAAAGTGGTTCTCTGGAAGTTTGTTTCTAACCAATATACAGTAATTCCCTCTAAACACTCTGAAAAGAAAGAGAGAAAGAGAGGGAGAAGAGAAGAGGAGAGAGAAGGGGAGGAGAGGGGTGGGAAGGGAGGGCAGGAGAGGAAAGGAGAGCTGCAGAGATGAGAGAAGAGAAGGGAAGGGAAGAATTGAGGTGAGCCTGACTGTTGAGGTTGGCACAGTTTACTACCTTGGAGAGTTTCCAGGATGTAGCACAGAAAGGAGGAACCCAGAAAGAGCTAGGTATTGTCTGACTTGAGGAGACAGAGCTGGGATTTGGGGAAGAAGAAGATACCAGAATTCAAAGGATTCAGTGCCAGAAAGAAAAGAGCTTCACAGAGAGAAAAGTCTGGGAATCTGAATAGCAGCCCACTGAAGCAACCAGCAGAATACTGACCAGACCCTGTGTTGGGGGGAACCACCCAAAGCCAGAGAAAGAACCTTACAATTAACATAAAAGGTAACTATGCCAAAAACAAGTATGAGGAAAAAAAAAAAATACGGTTAGAAATTCCACGTAGCCAACTTCAAGACTTTCTAAGTCTATAGTAATCAGAGTAATGCTGAAAGGATAGGCATAGATTAATTACACAGAAAGGAGAGCTCAAAAGTAGATCTAAACAAATACAGTGAGCTAACTTTTTACAAAAGTACAAATACAATTCAGTGGAGAAAGAATATCCTTTTCACATAATGATACTAAAATAATTGAACACATATGTCTCACATCTTATACCAATTAAACCAGTACAGATTATGGGCCTAAAGTATAAAATGTAACACTAAAAACTCTTAGAAGAAAATAGGAGAAAATCTACATGACCTTGAGTTTGATTAGGAGTTTTAAGAGATGAACTCAAAAGCACAAGTCATAAAAGAACATTAGTAAATTAGACTTTTACCACAACTTCTGATTTATGAAAGACATTTTTAAGAAAACAAAAAGATAAGACACAGACTCAGAAAATATTTGTAAATCACACACCTGCTAAAGGATATACATCCAGAAAATAAACTACTTAAAACTTAACAATAAAACATAGAGTTGCCACAGTTAGTTGCACTGATCATTAGTTATTAGGGAATTGCAAGTTTTTTTTTTTTTTAAGTTCACCTTTATATATCTATTAGAATGACTAAAATAAATCAACTGAAGATTTTAAGTGGTAAAGAGGATAAAGAACAACAGAAATTCTGGATATTCTGGAACGCAGAATATCACAACCACTTTGGAAAATAGTTTTCCAGTTTCTTATAAAGTTAATCAAGTGCTTATCATATGATTGCACATCTTTTCTCCTAGGAATTTACCCACAAAAATTGAAAATTTGTTAGCACAAAAACTTGTACACCAGCATTTCTAGCACCTTTATTCATAAGAGCCAAAACCTGAAAACAACTCAAATATCCTTCAAGAGGTGAATGGATAAGCAAACCATGGTGCATCCACCTAAAGGACCAATTCCTAAAAAAAATAGAACAGAGATTAATTCATGTATCAACGTGAATGGATCTTAAATGCATTTTGCTTAGAGAAAGAAATCAGACTTCAAGGCTGATTTCTGATATTATAGGATTCCATGTGTATGAAATTCTAGAAAATGTAGAACTATAGGGATGGCAAACAGATGTTTGTTCCCATGGATTTAAGGTGGTGGTACTTTGAGTACCAAGAGGTTGCACAGGAAGTTTTAGAAAGAATAGCTTTGTATGATACTGTGGCAACTCTATGTAGTTATCAAAATGCACAGAACTGCACATCACTGAGTTAATTCTACCATATGCAATTTTTAAAAAATCCCCTAAGATTTTGGAAGAACTCTGGATAGGATACAGACTGTTTAAACATATCTGTTCTGCAAATGTGTGACATAAGCTCACCAAAGGAGAGAGGAAGAAAAAAGAAGACATAAATAACTTTGGAAAATCATGTTTTGCCAAAATACTATAAAAGATAATAAAAGTATATAAAATACGTTTCTAGTACACTTCAAAAGAGTCAGGTCATGAAAAGTGAGGAAAGAATAAATGTAAACTAGGGAGACAGGATAACTAAACGTGGTATGTGATATCCTGGATTGGATTCTGGAACACAAAAGAACATTAATGGAAAAAAAACTGACAAAATCAGAATAATGTCTGTAGTTTAGTTAATACTATTCTACAAATATTAATATCTTAGCTGTGATGAATGCATAGTGGTTAAGCAAAATGTTGACATTAGGAGAAAGAGTGTGAACAGCATGTGGAAATCTGGAGAGGTAGCTTGGGTGAAATTGTAAAGGTTTCATTTATCTGTTATTATTATTTTTTAATTACAAGATAACACAGTTATTTTCTATCCTGGAACCAAAGAGCAGTAGTGTGATTCAACAAAAAAATGACATGATGCTTGATTTGCTTTTATAGTTTTGTTTGTTTTAGGTTTTTTTTTTTTCTTTTTATACAGAACACTGATGACAGTAGGGAAGATAGAGTTAGGAAGACAGGTAACAGTGAAGCTAATTATTCAATAAAGCTATTATGGAGAAGCTATGATTAAAATTATCATTGGAAACTATGATTAAAACCATTATTGAGAGGATTTACTATCTGTTCAATTATGAGCAATTGTCAACCTTTTAAACTAGTATTAATGAATAGTATTTAATCTTAATGAGAATGATAACACAAAGAAGATTGTCTTATTGGTCCACAATAGAGTAGTTTTGATCCTGGTACACAGGCATTTCCAATTGAAACACCATACAAACACAATGTCAAGCCCTAAAGAGGTAAACTCAAGGCTTCCGGATCAGCAGGGGCTAACCAGTTTTGCTAGCTCTAGTCCAGTGCCCTTTCACTAGTGGCACCTCGGTGGATTAGTCAGATATGAAGCCTGCTTGGCTGTATCTCACACTGATGCTCTATCATGGAGTCCAGGAGAATTGAAACTGGGAGCCAGGGTTTGAGGATGCATCTAGCAAAGGGTACAGTGGGACTGGACATCCTATTTTGACACTTACTTCTCTCCATTTCTGGAAGAATGGCATGCTATCATTGTTGCCAATTTATATTTGGTAAGTGTGCTATTTTTATACATCTATTCTGAACATCTGTTGTTTTTAATCTGCTGAACACACTGCTTAGTTCTCTTGTTAATAATAGTGATTCTCTTCCCCTTCCAATTGAAGATTTCTCCTCATTCACCCTCTGAGTTTCTGAGAGGCCACTAATCATAGTACCCCGTGACTCCTGTTTGGGCTTGCCAAGTCAGGAGAAGCAAAGCACTATACCTCCCTTAGCTCATGACAGACAAAAGTTCTTCCCAGGACTTTTCAGAACTAGGGTTGAACAGATGGCTCTCTTCTTCCCTTGCATCATGACCTATATGTATTGTACATGGCACTAGTTCCACTGGTGGTCATGCCTCCCAACATGAAAAGCAACCTAAGAGAGGAAGGCCAAGATGAGAGTAAGTGAGACAGGGAGACTCATGGTGATTGAAATAGTTTGGGTTGCCCCAAGGGCAGATCCTTACACAAGGATGCCAGGGTTACTAGTTTACTACTAAGAAAAACACCATCAGAGAGGAATGTTGAAGTGAGATGAAGAAGAAAAGGAGACTCATACAGGGTAAGTTATTAAACCACTTACTCTTGTGATAGTGCACAAACCAGAATGATATTTTTAAACTCACAGTGGTTCCAGCTTGAGAAGGACTTGCTGGCATTTGGAAAGCAGCACCTCCTAGGCTCCGAGGGAAACCGAATCATAAGCAGAAGATTGTTTTGAAAGGATGCAATCAGAACAAGAGGGCTTAGCCATTGGATTCAATGTTCAATAAGCTCAGTCTGGACAAGCAGGACCAACCATGAGTCCAGTCACTCATTCTTCCCCTGGGCAATGGTGGATAAGCAGGACCCACTTCACCTCTCAGATCTCTTAGATGGCCTGTTTCATACCCTCTCTCTTTCTCCCTCTTCCTCCTTCTCTCTCCCTCTCATCCTAACAGCTCTTAATCATTGGTGCTTACTGTGTATCTGACACCATCTGCGGCTGCTGCTACTGCTGCTGCTAAGTCACTTCAGTCATGTCCGGCTCTGTGTGACCCCATAAACAGCAGCCCACCAGGTTCCCCGTCCCTGGGATTCTCCAGGCAAGAACACTGGAGTGGGTTGCCATTTCCTTCTCCAATGCATGAAAGTGAAAAGTGAAAGTGAAGTCGCTCAGTCATCTGACACCATCTAAGAGCTTAATATTCATTATCTCAGTTACTTTTCCAAGCAGCCTTATGATTTAGGTTCTGCTAGTATTATCATCTTATAGAGTGGTACATTCTTACATAAGAGGATGAGACAGCAGCCAACTTGTATTTATATATTAATTAGGGTCTTTTAATCTCACTTTTACATTTTATTCTACCTGTTTTCTTTTTCCTTCCCAAATGTAATCGACTCTGCCTCCTCTTCGGCTTTTGATATTCCCCTCTGTATACAAAGTACATTGTAAAGAGTACTCAGTACAGAGTCTGAAGAGGCTCAGGTTTGAAACAGGTATATTTTACCAAGTCTTTTAAATTGCAGTATTTAAACTAAACCAAGTGGCTTAAGCTCTCCAAGATGTTTCCATCTGTAAATTGGAGTCAATCCTCTGCAGGATCCACCTCAGACAATGTGAGAACTGGTAATTGCTATGAAGATCAAGGTTTTGTGGAAGTGGGTAAGGGTGTATATGGAAATGCAGGTACAGTGGGAGAGGCAATAAGGCAGGATTTAGATGGCCACAATCTACATTTGATATGGCACACAAAACATCTGTGGAATAAGCTAGAGTCTGAAAGAGGAAAGGGTTTACAATTGGTGAGGTTTGAAAGGATCTGCTAAAGTGGTTTTAGAAAATTGTTGACTAAATAGTTTATCAATCCTCATGTTATCAGCTTGCACACGTTTCATGCTCTACAGCATCTTGGTAAATGCTTTAGTTAATTACCCACTAATTATAACATCACTGAATGGCTACACTGAGGCAACCAAATAATTATGGAGCAAAAAGCTCTGAGCAAATTACAAGGTTGAGCATATTGGTTGATTATAATAAATCCCCAGGTCATTGTTGATATTTGTCATATGCTTAATGTTCCTAATCTCTTGATACATATGATAAACCACATGCAACATAGGCAATAGGGCCTATGGAGAAAAAGCCCAATTTAAGGGAGAAGTAGGAACATAAATAAAAATAAGAACATAAATGCAAAAAAAAAACTAATATTTTTACAATGAACTAATGAATTGTACGGCCTATTCACTTCTGTTTGTCTAACCAGTATAAAGGAGGTAACTGCTCTAGTGGTTCTTCCCCTCTAGGGTCTTCCAGTCCATGAAAGGAAACAGTTTTATATGCAAAAAATAGTGAGTCAGCATTGGTGGAGATAGATATGAAATATTATGGAAGCCTGGTAAGACAGTGACTTACTGGAATATTGGAGAAGATTCCAGAAGATCTTCATAGAGGAGGTGATATTGAGATCTATTATTGAATGATGAAAATACTGCTAAGTATACAGGGAAGAAAGAGAGTCTTTGGGAATATGCAGTTTTCATTAAAACTGTTAGTGAGTCAGCAAAAATATACAGAGAAAATAATAGTATTTTGTTATATTTCCTGAAAAGAATGGCCAGCTTCAAGTTTACAGAAGAAAGAGAGTAAGGAGTAGAAAGAAGCCACTGTAAAAGTGCATTCTAAATAGTTCGATTCTGTCTACCGTACCGTTTCCTCAAGCAACCCCCTTTTGTTTCTGAAACAAGGGTGTATGAATGAACTTCCCTTGGCAAATCATTTAATTGACCTCCATGCTTGGAACAACAAAGGAGCCTTGAATCCATCTAAAAGTTGTAAAATTTAATTAGGTAATTAGAGAAAAGCTACATTTTTACATTGCCTTCAAGACAGCATTGTTTTTAGTCTCCTGTCTTCCCTTCCAATTCTAAAACTTCTGAAAGTGCCTCGGGTATTTTCACCCTAAACATTTTCTTAGACAGACTGTAAATATCTCAAAACATTTGGATGGACAGTTTGTGTATATGATATATGGATTTCTCCAGATTTTTTTTGTCAGATTCTATAGGCCAAAATAAGTTCAGCTACTGTGTAATTAATATTTACCTTTGATTCCTACGCTTGGCTCATGATCATTTCACTGAGGAAACTGAAAATTAGTAATTGAATGTACTATATAGCTTAGAGCTATATAAGTGGATTTTTCAGATAGAACTAAGTTTCTCTTCCCGAGGCGGGGTAGCGAGGAGTAAACATATGAAAAAGGAAAGTGGCAGTCAAGTTCCTTTGATACACTATTACAACAGTTACATACCTGCTCTGAACATAGACATTCAATAACTGGGTATTGACTGAATTATAAATTTGAGATGTCAGCTTTACAGAAATTTGTGTGTGGTTATAAGAGGTTAGACTGGGGATAATGAAGACAAAACATTGTCTGAGAACTCTGCCCACAGCCAAGGACATTTTGTTTTAAAGATCATCCATTTTATCATAGCTTCTCTCTGCACAGAATTGGAGAGTCAGACCTCTCCGTAAAATGCTTGCCCAACCAAACTGCTTTGTGTGATGAGTCAATGCTCTGTTTGGATGAGGCATTTCCAGCTGAATTTTCTGCACCATTCACTAACTGGATACTTTAATGAAGTTACTGATATCCTTAAGTATTATTCTATTATTTTAGCAAAATCTCTTATTGACATTTGTCAAGAGATGTCAATTTTATAAAATTACAAGTAAAAGAGTTTATCATTGTTATCACAACCTAGCTCTTTTAGAACCCTATATGTCAACTTTGTGTCTAGCACAATGTCCTAGAGACTATAGGTACTCAATACAGTTTTTTTTGAGGGGGAGGGTGTTTTGTATGGCTTCCCAGGTGGCTCACTGATAAAGACTATCTACCAATGGAGGAGACATGGGTTCGATCCCTGGATTGGGAAGATCTCCTGGAGAAGGAAATGGCAACCTCCCCAGTATTCTTGCCTGGGAAATCCCATGAACAGAGGAGCCTGGCAGGCTACAGTCCATGGGGTTGCAGAGTCAGACATAACTTCACAACTAAGTACAAGTACAACGCGCTTTGTACATCTTGTCTTTCACTACTACCAATGAGGTTGAAACTATGATCATTATACATTTTCTATATATATTCATATATTTTGAAATTTGGTAATACCTGACCTATTACATAATTACTAAACAGAATATAATCAAGTATAACACATTCCATACTCATGTTGAATTACCTGAATGTTGGTTGTGTTTCAAGATAATCATTCAGATTCAGTTTTGCATTTACAAGTGAAGATATTTATCTAGCCCTACAGGAAATTGTAAAAGATATAACGACTTCAAAAGAACTTTGTGGTTTATAAAGCTTCCTGTAGAGGCAAGGAATAGTCATCATTATGAAAGATCTTCAGTGAGTACAGGAGTGTGTGTACCACTACATTTTTGAGCCCCTCAAAACAGCCCCCAAATGCCCAATTTTAAAGTGGAGACAAGCGATGTTGAAGTCAAAAGTGCTAGACCTTTCCTTACTTACCTCAGTGTGATACAAACTCCAGGCCAGCCTGCCTGGCCATGCAGAGACTCCTGCTGAGGCCACTGCATCTTCTTTCCAAAAAGCACTGCACTATAGCATTATGTGGTTTAATCACTGAATCCCTGGGCTCAAAGACCATTTAATACATTTATCCCTTTTAAAACTGGAAAGGTGTTAGGTAAACAAGACTATAAATCAACATTATAGATTCTAGTTTTGGCATGAGTATGACAAGTAGAGTCACTAGATCTCTGGTCTAGTACTGAAATTATCATATTTCCACCTATTTTATTTTAATCTATATATCATTAAAACACATTATTATATCCTTATATCATCATGCTCAAGTGAAAAGACTATCCTAAATTATAAGAAAAACTGAAATATATAAAAGTAATATTTTCTATGTTCAAGAAGGAAATTATAGATTAAGAGGTATCTCTGGTCTTCATGGTTTAATCTTAAAGATGCTTATTTGAATATTTAGATGATTTTTAGAACATATTGGGACTAGCATAGCCCTGAAGGATCATCTCATATATGTTAGTGTCCAAATCATGAGACATTCTAATGCCTGGAACTTGTTTACTGTTGATCAAATCCAACCTACTATTATATCAATGCAATTCATTCTAACTCTGAAGGATATTCTTGAGAAAATTTTTCCCATAGTTCTTGAGTCTATATCTTCCCAGGATAGAGTGCCAGCAGCACTGGGACTTCAAATCTTCTGTTCAGACTGTTATCATAATGCAAATAGATATTGAGAAAAACAGATAATTCGTTTTCATTTCAGAAGAGGAAAGAATGAAAAGATTAGAGGACTAGCTATGGAAGAACCTGATATCAAAAAGAGGGGACTAACTTTGAAGCAGGGGACTCTATTGGCTTGCTGAAGGAAGCAGTATCTAGTCAACTGAAGTCAAAGCTTTTAACAACTAACATAGAAAACAAGCAGTCCTCACACCAAAATAGTCAAGAAGAATAGATAAATATACTCTTTATATCCTATGCCTATGAGCTTTGAGGGGTTGGATCTAAAGTTCCAGTATGATTCCCACTCTGTGTGAGGTGTTTTAACAAGCACTGTTGTTATATGACTGTTCAAACCATACAAAGTGGCTCCCACCACTTTGGCTTTTGCTTTGGAAGCCAAACTCAAGTTTTCAATAGGTTTCCATGTATTATATATTGACACAAATATATAGACTTGTATTTAACTACTAGGGAATAATACTAAGTCCTAAACATAACCAGGGTCTGAAGAAATGTGAGATTGAGATGTGCACATATATCCCTGCATCAGGATGCTAGAGATCATGAGGAAGTATTTGGTGTTTACGCAATGTTGCAAAGAATGCAGCATCATGTATAAAGTAATTCTCCAGGGGTTTTATTTTTATCTGAAAATAGTATAAAAGTAATTGCAGTTTAGGACCTTGAATTTTAGATCATTATAACTAGACTCAAACACATCTTTACTAATCAAAATAGGAACCATTGCAATCAACACATTTTTGTCTATGAGAAATAAGTTTGTATATTCCTGTAGTGTAAAAATCTATGTTTCGGGATTTGATGAGGTCTTGGAAAGTATTTTCTGCCTCTTGCTGGTTGTGGAAGCATTTTCCCTACAAAAAGATGTCAAGATGCTTGAAGCTTTTTCCTTGCAAAAGTTGTTAAGGTAATCAGCTGGCGAGAGGTCAGGTGAATATGGCAGATGAGGCAAAACTTCGTAGCCCAATTAGTTCAACTTTTGAAGCACTGGTTGCATGACGTGCAGCCGGGCATCATTGTGGAGAACAATTGGGACTTTTCTGTTGACCAGTGCCAGCTGAAGGCATTGCAGTACCGGGTGCATCTCATCAATTTGCTGAGCATACTTCTCAGATGTAATGGTTTTGCCAGGATTCAGAAAGCTATAGTAGACCAGATGGGCAGCAGACCAACAAACAGTGTCCATGACCATTTTTTGGTGCAAATTTGGCTTTGGGAAGTGCTGTGGAGCATCTTCTTGGTCCAATCCCTCACCAGTTGTCATATAAAATCCACTTTTCATCACAATCTGATCAATAAATGTTTTATTATTGTTGCATAGAGTAAGAAAAGACAACACTTCAAAACAAATTTTTTTTTTTAATATTTGGTCAGCTCATGAGGCACCCACTTATTGAGCTTTTTTACCTTTCCAGTGTGCTTCAAATGCCGAATGACTATCAAACAGTCGATGTTGAATTCTTCAGCAACTTCTTGTGTGGCTGTAAGAGAATGAGCTTTGATGATGGCTCTCAGTTGGTCATTGTCAACTTCCAATGGCCAGCCACTGTGCTTCTCATCTTCAAGGCCCTTGTCTCCTTTGCAAAACTTTTGAACCACCACTGCACTGTACATTCATTAGCAGTTCCTGGGTCAAATGTGCTGTTGATGTTGCAAGCTGTCTCTGCTGCTTTAGGACCCATTTTGAACTTGAATAAGAAAATTGTTTGTATTTGCTTTTTGTCTAACGTCATTTCCCTAGTCTAAAATAAATGTGAAATAAACAGCAAGAAATAAATGATAAGCAAAAAAAGCATAAAATGATAAATGTACATTGAAATGATGTATAACATAGCCACATTTATTTATGAATATATTCTAATATCAAATGGCAAAGTTCAACAATGCAAAACTGCAATTACTTTTGCACCAATCTAATAAATTCTGGCTCAAATTGCTGGTCAACATAGCAATGCTCAAAACTCTAAATTTACCTGTGGTATGTCTTGCTCCATATATACACAGGGTTAAAATATGTATTATTACTTGTCTAAAGACTTTGAAACACAGTTCACAATATCCATTCTCCTCCTTTTTTGGAATCTTAGAGTCAGTAGGCCCAAGATGGCACACAAAGCAGTCCTCATGTGATCAGATGTACGGGTCCTGGCTTTGCTGAGAATTATTCTTGTGAGCAATGATAACTATTGTATTCTCTGCTCCCTTTTCAAAGATGGTGGTCAGCTTGTCTTTGATTAATATTTCTAGGTTGCTGATAGTATATGGTCACACCACTTCCTTTTCCCAAGCAAAGATCAACACTGTCAGACTTCACCTTGTATTTATCTAAATTTGTAGCATATACACACACCTGTATCAGCTTCTTCAAAAGACATGAATTCATAGCTCTACTACATGTTTGGCAAGGATAATAGGATGAATAAATCTTGGTAATTATGTTATATAAGCTTTGAGTCTAAAAGGTAAATGTGTAATATGGTCAATGAATATATTACACTAAGTAGATTAGGTCACTTGTTCTGGAAGAAGTTGACAAATGATGTGGTCCTTCTTAAGAGGGAGATAATATAAGACTGTGAGGTGTTTGGGATTGGGGGTAGAAAGGAAAGTAAATCTGAATATGTAGGGGAATATGGGATTTGAAGTGATTAAGAGAAGACAATAACTCATGTGGGAATCATTGCTACTATTTAAATGTAAATGGAGGAAAAGATTGTGTTCCCAAAGTATCTCTGACTTTTTAGAGTGATCAATCAGTCTGTTTTACGCAGGTCTGAGGATTTTCTCAGGATGCAGAAATTTCAGTTTTGAAACTAGGAGAATTGTGGGCAAACTGGTCATGCTGTTTCCTCCTCTTACACCAATGTACCTTTTTGATTTAAGGGTGACCCAGGGGGCTTCATCAATTGAATATTTCTTTAAAGTGAATCCTCCTCTCTTTCATTACTTTCACATTTTTTGTTCTATTTTCATAATATCTTGCCTAAATTGCTTCAAAACCTTCTATCTATCCTCCTCCTGGATGATGTATAATTTTTCTAAAGTACACCTTGGGTGATGTAACTCTTTGCTTAGAATTCTTCAATCACTCTTCATTACCTTCAGGATAAAAATCTAATTTATTTAGTACGTATAATAATCATGTAGGAGGAGAGATTCTTTAAAAAGATACATTGCCATTCATTTGTGTGTGTGTTAATTCAACAAATATGTGCTGAGAGTCTATGTGAAACATGTTCTAGGTATCAGGGTTAAGATAGTGAGAAAAGCAGACAACATCCTTATGTAGCATGTATTCTAGTAGGGCAGGGACAGACAGTCAACAAATATGTATTGAGTACAAGTCAGATTAGGCTATCAAGGAAAGCAGAAGTAAGTAAGAGAAGAGAAAGTGAAAGTGAAGTCACTCAGTCGTGTCCGACTTTTTGCAACCCCATGGACTGTAGCCTACCAGGCTCCTCTGTCCATGGGATTTTCCAGGCAATAGTACTAGAGTGGATTGCCATTTCCTTCTCCAGGGGAGAAGAGAGGGTAGGTACAATTTTAGATAGTGTAGTCAGGGAATGGGCTTCCCTGGTAGCTCAGCTGGTAAAGAATCCACCTGCAATGTAGGCGATACTGGATCGATTCCTAGGTCAGGAAGATCCTCTGGAGAAGGGTTAGATTACCCACTTCAGTATTCTCAAGCTTTCCTGGTGGTTCAGATGGTAAAGAATTCACCTGCAATGCAAGAGACCTGGGTTCAATCCCTGGGTTGGGAAGATCCTCTGGAGTAAGGCATTGCAACCCACTCCAATATTCTTGCCTGGAGAATCCCCCTGGACAGAAGAGCCTGGTGGGCTATAGTCCATAGGGTCGCAAAGTTGGACACAACTGAGCAAAAAGCACAGCACAGTCAGGGAATACTTCTCTGAGTGACATCTGAGCATGAACAATATCACCAGGATATTTGGAGACAAGAATGTTTTAAGAAACAACAAAATCCTGAGTTGGGAGACAGTTTGGTGAAAATGGCTGGAAAGGAGAGAGCATGGGAATCTGGACAGAAAACAAAAACAGAGAGAGAAGCCAGGAGCAAAAGCATCTAGACACTTGTATGCCATTTTGAAGACATTTAATTTCATTCCAATGAGATGGTCAGCTACTTAGAGTTTTGTGCAAAGGAGTGACATGACTTGCATTTTAAAAAGTCTCTCAGGCAGCTATTGTCTGATGAGACTATTGGAAAAGTATAATCAAGGAGACCATGTAGGAGGCTTTTTACTGTAAGCAAAAAAATGATACTGGCTTAGAATATAGTGTATCAGAGGTGTTAAGAATTGGAAGTGCCCCAAGTCTCACTCAACACCTCATTCCTTCAGTCACACCTCACTACTTGCATGCTTGCTCACATTCTATGTGTTGTTGACTCTGACAGTAATTCTTTTCTCCATATGCCTTGTCCTAGATACCTTGCTGCTGCTGCTGCTAAGTCGCTTCAGTCGTGTCCGACTCTGTGCGACCCCACAGACAGGAGCCCAACAGGCTCCCCTGTCCCTGGGATTCTCCAGGCAAGAACACTGGAGTGGGTTGCCATTTCCTTCTCCATTGTGTGAAAGCGAAAAGTGAAAGTGAAGTCGCTCAGTCGCATCCGACTTCTAGCAACCCCATGGACTGCAGCCTACCAGGCTCTTCCATCCATGGGATTTTCCAGGCAAGAGTACTGGAGTGGCTTGCTATTGCCTTCTCCGCTAGATACCTTACCTTTTTTAAAAAAAATAACAACAGCAAAAGCCTAGTAAAATCATCATCTCTTTTAGGAAACCATCCATAGTTCTGGGTTTGAATTTGATGTTTTGTCTGTGCTGCACTATACCTGTCCTTATTTGCACACTGATTATGATTGCCTCTTTACATGTCTGTTTACAGTACAGTTCAGTTCAGTCACTCAGTCGTGTCCGACTCTTTGCGACCCCATGAATCGCAGCACGCCAGGCTTCCCCGTTCATCACCATCTCCCAGAGTTCACTCAGACTCACGTCCATCAAGTCCATGATGCCATCCAGTCATCTCATCCTCTGTCGTCCCCTTCTCCTCCTGCCCCCAATCCCTCCCAGCATCAGAGTCTTTTCCAGTGAGTCAACTCTTCTCATGAGGTGGCCAAAGTACTGGAGTTTCAGCTTTAGCATCATTTCTTCCAAAGAAATCCCAGGGTTGATCTCCTTCAGAATGGACTGGTTGGATCTCCTTGCAGTCCAAGGGACTCTCAAGAGTCTTCTCCAACACCACAGTTCAAAAGCATCAATTCTTCAGTGCTCA
>SJYT01077219.1:0-60848 GCA_006410635.1 Cephalophus harveyi
ATCCAACCAGTCCATTCTGAAGGAGATCAGCCCTGGGATTTCTTTGGAAGGAATGATGCTAAAGCTGAAACTCCAGTCCTCTGGCCACCTCATGCGAAGAGTTGACTTATTGGAAAAGACTCTGATGCTGGGAGGGATTGGGGGCAGGAGGAGAAGGGGACGACCGAGGATGAGATGGCTGGATGGCATCACTGACTCGATGGATGTGAGTCTGAGTGAACTCCGAGAGATGGTAATGAACAGGAAGGCCTGGCGTTCTGCAATTCATGGGGTCGCAAAGAGTCGGACACGACTGAGCGACTGAACTGAACTGAACTGAAAGACCAAGTGCAAGTCATAATAAAACTGAGACTTATTTTTTACTATCATTTACATTTGAGAAGATTACAGTGAGTTTTTTTTTTGGGGGGGGAGCATGGATTTGAATGATGCTGAGAACAAATTTATTCATTCATTTTATTTACTAATTCATTTATTCATTCATTTTATTCACTAATTCTTTTATTAAACAAAGATAAGTTGAAAACCAATGATATTTCTCTAATCTGTCTAAAGAAGGTATAGTACAGGACATAATGTAACATAATATTGTGAACAATGCCCAGGAAATTATTCTTAGTTTCAAATTAATAACTAGCCCCATATAGCTCTTCCTTATAAATTTCATCCCTATGAAAAATATCAATGCAGATATTATTCAATAAAAATAAATTATTACAGTGAGCTCTTTGACTCCAGGCTTCAGTTCAGTTCAGTCACTCAGTCATGTCCAACTCTCTGTGGCCCTATAGACTCCAGTACCCCAGGCTTCCCTGTCCATCACCAACTCCAGAAATTTGCTCAAATTCACATCTATTGAGTTGGTGATGCCATTCAACCATCTCATCCTCTGTTGTCCCCTTTTCCTCCTGTCTTCAATCTTTCCCAGCATCAGGGTTTTTGCCGATGAGTCAGTTCTTCACATCAGGTAGCCAAAGTATTGGAGCTTCAGCATCAATCCTTCCAATGAATATTCACGACTGATTTCCTTTAGGATTGACTGGTTTGATCTCCTTGCTGTCCAAGGGACTCTCAAAAGTCTTATATAGGCTTTAAATTGCTATAATAATAGATGCCAGGATTTTTTTTATCTCAGGGACCTAATAACATCATATATAATAATGTAAGGATGCTACAGAGTGCCTTGAGTGGGGACACAAAAATATATCAAAACAAATTTTAGACCTTAGAGTAATCAGCATTGCTTTAAAAATATGGAGATACCTTTATTATATTAATTATATTTTTATTTATTGACTTATTTACTTTTAAATGGTATGCTCCCCTCCATTACACATCTTGATTTTTGCTTAATTTGCATTTTTATTTTTGTTTTATTTATAAAATTTATAATTTTTTCTTTTCTATAAGATGATATTTTTGATATCTACTGATTATTTTTTCCCAGACTTTAAACCTTTAATATTGTATTGAGGTATAGCCGATTAACAATATTGTGGTACTTTCAGATGAACAGCAAAGGGACTCAGCCATACATATACATGCATCCATTCTTCCTGAAAACCCTCTCCCATACAGGGTGCCATATAATATTGAGCTGAATTCTATGTGCTGTACAATAGGTCCTTGTTGATTATCCATTTTAAATATAGCAGTGTGTTCCTTCCCAAAGTCCCGAATTTTCCCTTCCCCCACAACCATAAACTCATTTTCTAAGTCTGTGAAAGTCTTTCTGTTCATAATAAGTTCATTTGCACCTTTTCTTAAAATTCCACATATAAAGGATATTTCTTCTTCTCTGTCTGACCTCACTCAGTGTGGTTGACACCCTCTAGGTCCATCCCTGTTGCTACAAATGGCATTATTTCAATTCTTAATGGTTGAGTAACATTCCATTGTATGTATGTACCACATCTTCTTTATCCATTCCTCTGCTGATGAACATTTAGGTTGCTTCCATGTCTTGGCTATTATATAGCCAATAAATATTTTTCTTTTCACATCTAGTATTATTTTGACACTTCATTTTTTTTCACATTTTCACCAATACTATGTTAAAATATTCTGTATTTTTTACTATTGACTAAGAAAAAAAAAAGCTTGTTAAAACTTTTAATATGAACATATTTATATTAAAAATTTCTATGTTTCTTATTTTTATTATACCTTGAATGCATGCATAAATGTTCCTTCATGGATTGGGTCTGTTCCATGATTGCTTCAAAAACAGCAGATTGTGGAATGAATTACTGCATAGCATTAACTTAATCCTCCATAAATATATTTATGTTAGCTGAGTTTTAATAACTATTGACCAGATATTGGTTCAAGATTTAATGCCATTTTTACAATTAACTGGTGGCCAGGTAATCATCTTGCTGTATAAGGAGATCAAACCAGTCAATCCTAAAGTAAATCAACCCTGAATATTCATTGAAAGGAATGATGCTGAAGTTGAGTCTCTAATACTTTGGTACCTGATGAGAAGAGGCAACTCATTGGAAAAGAGTCTGATGCAGGGAAATATTTAGGGCAGGAGGAGGAGAGGGTGTGGAGAATGACGTGGTTGGATGGCATGACTGACTCAATGGACATGAGTTTGAGCCAACTCCAAGAGAGAGTAAAGGTCAGGGAAGGCTGGCATGCTGCAGTCCCATGAGGTCAGAGTCAGATGCGACTGAGTGACTGAACAACATTAATCAGTTCAGTTCAGTTCAGTCACACAGTCGTGTCCAACTCTTTGTGACCCTATGGACGCAGCACACTAAGCCTCCCTGTCCATCACCAACTCCCGGAGTTTACTCAAACTCATGTCCATCGAGTCGGTGATGCCATCCAACGTCGTCCCCTTCTCCTCCTGCCTTCAATCTTTCCCATCATCAGGTTCTTTTCAAATGAGTCAGTTCTTTGCATCAGGTGGCCAAAGTATTGGAGTTTCAGCTTCAACATCAGTCCTTCCAATGAGTATTCAGGACTAATTTCCCTTAGGATGGACTGGTTGGATCTCCTTGCAGTCCAAGGGACTCTCGAGTCTTCTCCAACAGCACGGTTCAAAAGCATCAATCCTTCAGATCCCAGCTTTCTTTACAGTCGAACTCTCATATCCGTATATGACTACTGGAAAAACCATAATAGTAAACTCATATTAAAAAAATACCAGTCACTATCAGGATCTTTTTTGAAAGTTGAGGAAACTGTAAAGAACATGTGACTAACAAGAGGTAGTCACAGCACAAAGGTAGATTGCAGTAATATCACAAACAGAACTGAGGCCATCTTTGTCAAGTTACCTTGGATCCGCTTTAAAACATACACAAAAAGATGACCAAGGTCCAAGAGGAAAACATATGCTGCAATAAGCATTTACTGTGCAATATTTTTAAAGCAGATGTAACCAAATTCTTCTCATTCACTAAAAACAATCTCAAATAAAAACGACTCTGTAAGGAACCAGTAAAACATTCAACTTTGACTAATGTAACTTCCTGTTGTATAAATTCAGATATAAGTGGGTTGCAAAATGTATAGTTATGTAACTGAACTCTGTGATTAACTCTATGATTTAAATGCTGGAGAAACCTTTAAAAAGGGAGTTACCTAAGGATATATACAGTGAGGATATTTCTTTTTGATCTGGAATTGGTCTGATGCTAGAATGCTAGGTAAGTGGTTCTCTCACAAATATCTCACTGCCAAATCTTTAGAGGGCTGGTGTTTATTTTAAGTTTATCCTCCAGGCTTAAAATCTGCAAAACACATGTTAACCAGGCATATTATGTTATTTGACCCAGACATCTATTTCCTCAGCAATTTAATTAGTCTTGAAGAAAACTGCAAGCACTCAAATTGAGCCTTGCTAAAAGGAAACCAAATCTGAATTGAAACAGAAAATGCAATCAGTCCATTTCAAAAGACCTCCAGAAAAAGAAAGAAAGAAAAGGGAATAGATGGACATTACATTTTTCCAACTCTAGACACAGTGACCAAAAGTACAGCTATTGCCTGAATCATATTTTATATTCTGACATCTGTCTAGATAACTGTACACTTAACAGAACAGGCTCTCCATGCAGAGTGTGTCTCAATTCAGAGCTATTTAGCTCCTTTACCTTTAGTCAGTGATGGGAGAAGTGCTTAGACATTGAGGTCAGTTACAACAAGTGCTTAGACATTCAGGTCTTGGTGACTCCATGATCTGCAGCATGCCAGACTTCCCCATCCATCCTCAAATCCCGGAGCTTGCTCAAACTCCTGTCCACTGAGTCCGTGATGCCATCCAACCATCTCATCCTCTTTTGACCCCTTCTCCTCCTGCCTTCAATCTTTTCCAGCATCAGGTTCTTTTCCAATGAGTCAGGTGGGAAAGTATTGGAGATTTAGCTTCAGCATCAGAACTGATTTCCTTTAGGATGGACTGGTTGGATCTCCATGCAGCCAAGGACTCTCAAGAGTCTTCTCCAACACCACAACTCAAAAGCATCAATTCTTCAGCACTCAGCTTTCTTTATGGTTCAACTCTCACATCCATACATGACTAATGAAAAAACCATAGCTTTGACTAGATGGACCTTTGCCAGCAAAGTAACATCTCTGCTTTCAATATGCTGTCTAGGTTGGTCATAACTTTTCTTCCAAGGAGCAAGCGTCTTTTAATTCCATGGCTGCAATCACCATCTGCAGTGACTTTGAAGCCCAAGCAAACTAAATCTGTAACTTTTTCCACTGTTTCCCCATCTAGTTGCCATGAAGTAATGGGACTAGATGCCATGATCTTCGTTTTTTAAATGTTGAGTAGAGCCAGCATTTTCACCCTCCTCTTTCACTTTCAAGAGGCCCTTTAGTTCTTCTTTGCTTTCTGCCATAAAGGTGGTGTCATCTGCATATGTGAGGTTATTGATATTTCTACCAGCTATCTTGACTCTAGCTTGTGCTTCATCCAGTTGGCATTTTTCATGACATTCTCTGCATATAAGTTAAATAAGCCAGGTGACAATATACAGCCTTGAAGTTCTCCTTTCCCAATTTGGAACCAGTCCGTTGTTCCATGTATGGTTCTAACTATTGCTTCTTGACCTGCATAAAGATTTCTCAGGAGGCGGGTAAAAGGTGGTCTGGTATTCCTATCTCTTGAAGAATTTTCCACAGTTTGCTGTGATCCACACAGTCAAAGGCTTTAAGATAATCAATAAAGCAGAAGTAGATGTTTTTTCTCGAATTCTCTTGCTTTTTCCATGATCCAATGGATGTTGGCAATTTCATCTCTGGTTCCTCTACCTTTTCTAAATCCAGCATGACTATCTGGAAGTTCTCAGTTCACATACTGTTTAAATGTAGCTTGAGTATTACTTTGATAGCTTGTGAGATGAGTGCAATCTTGCAGTAGTTTCAACATTCTTTGGCATTGCCTTTCTTTGGGATTGGAATGAAACTGACCTTTTCCAGTTCTGTGGCCACTGCTGTTTTCCAAATTTGCTGGCATATTGAATGCAGCATTTGAACAGCATCATCCTTTAGGATTTAAACTAGCTCAGCTGGAATTCCAGCACCTCCAGTAGCTTTATTTATAGTGATGTTTCCTAAGACCCACTTGACTTCACACTCCAGGTATTTGTGCTAGATTATTGACAGATGTTTTTGAGACCAAGGATGCTACTATAACTGACAAAATGGACTGTGGTTTAAACTTGGTACTGCATCTAGGTGAGTAATTTCTGGTATCTGAATCTTTATTCTTAAATATCTCTATCCTGATGAATTTAAATTAGATTACTCACTTGCCTTCTTCATCTTGTCTCTCCTTTGAAAGACACATAATTTGAGAAGCTTATATTCCTTCACATGTATTTGGGTTTTATATTTACACATTAATTACCCCTCAAAACCTCCTATTTTCTTAAACAGCACTTTTAAAAGATTGCAGTTTTCTCTGATAAAAGATTAATTTACTGTCTTAGCAAAAAGCTGGATTATACTTTTACTCTGTCACAGAGAAAACCTGTGCAAAGATAGAAAGATTGAGATTCAAAAGCCCACTGGGGATTTGGTCTTCTGTGAATTTCTTATAACAAGTTATCCTTCCTTTTAATTCATTAGGAATGTGAATGAATAAACATACACAGGCCTATACCCATTAGTGCCAAGGATACGTTTATTAGAGATCATCCTATGTTTTTATTTTTATGTCATATTCATAAATATAGAAATCTATTATTTGGGATAATATAACATACTGATCTATTGTTAAGTATCTCAAACTAATTTTTATTCTGCTACATACCCTTCCAATTGCTCCCTGCAACTTAGGAAGGATTAAAGAGGTTAATTTATTTCAATTTTTGGCTGGCAGAGCAGGTTATAAACGCATTGAGAAGTGGTAATCACATAGATTCCTAATGCTGCATGCATGTATATTTTATGAATTCCAAGAAAAGCTTAATATTTTGAAATAAGAGATTTTAAGTACTATATTTTTCATGGCAAATCTGAAAATCCATGAAATGTATAGCTAGTGTACTTGCTCAAAACCTTAAAGTTTCTGCAGAAGCACATAACAGTCTACAAAATAATTCCCAATTATAATGTTAGGCAAGCAATGAAATCACAGAATAAGCTTTAACTACACAGAATACTTTTGCCCCCAAATAAGAATAAGCTCATGAAAATATACTTGAATTGCTGACTAATTATCCCCTATAACTAGTTTCTCTCTAAAGAAATATGATTCTCTTATAAATGTTTCATATACAGTTTCTCTTTTCTTATATATCTGTATACAAACAGCATAAGCTACTATTTGATTCCTTCAGCTCTCACCTATGAAGAAATGTAAACATTACTGACAAAAATTTCAGTTAAAAATTTAACTGGATGCCAGCTCATGACCAAGTACTCTTATTCTACATGTTATTATACCAAAACTAGCATGAGAAGTTTATTTAATGAAATCAGATATGGTTTCTAGCCATATGATGAGGTGGTGAACTGGTACTAATAATTTTGGAGTCCTGGGTGCTTCCCTGGAGGTTCAGTGGTGAAGAGTCTGGGTTTTCACTGTGGCATGGGTTCAATCCCTGTTTGGGGAATTTCCATGTGCTGTGAGGTGCAATCAAAGAAGAAAAAAAAAGAATAATTCTGAATCCTGAATAATTTGAATAATTCTGAATGGCCAAAGTTTTAATGAAATGCATGAGTTTACCAATGCATGAGTTTTCTCTGTCTACTGTTAATTGATGTCAGTGTAGTAGAAGGGAAGATTGTGATGAATATAATAAACGGCTTTCAGTTTATACTAATGTAAACATTACAAAAAACATAGATTCCCTGCCCCTCTCCCCGCCCCCCGCCACTCATAACAAGCTTAACTTTGTGGGAGAAATGTATCAGAGCATATTTTGGCTAGATGGTTCTACAGAACCAGAACAAATATAGGAAAAAAAAACCCTGAGGTAAGCCAAAACAAACTTAAAATGTGTGTCTATTGATTCTGACTTAATATTTGCCTTTATGTATAACATAGGGAGCTCAGCTTGGTGCTTTGTGAAGACCTATAGAGGTAGGTTGGGAGCTGGGAGGGAGGCTCAAGAAGGAGGGAATATATGTATACTTAGGGTTGATTCACATTGTTCTTGGCACAAACCAACACCAAATTATAAAGCAATTATCCTCCAATTAAAAATATTTTTAAATATTTGCATTTATTTTAGATGTAAAAGTCATATATACTTTCCCTCCTTGTTGACAACTTTTAGAAATCCAAGACACTGATAAAAATTATATTATTGCTAAAGAATTCCAAATAATATCAAAGGATTTTTGCTATTAAAGTTTTACTCTGTCTAAAATTTTATTGCTTATAGGAAGTAACTTTGTAATAGGTAGGAATTTTTATGATAGTTCATAGTTCACTCGCTCAGTCGTGTCCAACTCTTTGTGACCCCATGAATCGCAGCACGCCAGGCCTCCCTGTCCATCACCAACTCCTGGAGTTCACTCAGACTCGCGTCCATCGAGTCAGTGATGGCATCCAGCCATCTCATCTTCTGTCGTCCCTTCTCCTCTTGCCCCCAATCCCTCCCAGCATCATGATAGATTAACCTTTTATATTTTGCCCATATTTGTCGTATTAGCTTTAATTACCAACTTTGTAGAGGAAAGTATTTTTAAGATTTAAACTTTATTGCCTCAATTTATATTTTATTTTCTCTTCTTATATTTAATAATAATCAGAAAATTGTATCATCTAAATTATTAAACTTCACCTATAGAATTAATAGATCACAATTTGTCCCTTAAAATAAGAAAGGAAAATGCCAAAATATTTTCTGAATATTTCATCTCTTCATCTTTATAAGCATAATAAATTTTTGAAAACTTCGTTTGGTCTTAATGTGTTTTATGGTTGAAAATTTTACATTTAAAATTAAATCTTCAAGATTTCATCTTCCTGAAACCACTTTTGATCTTAATTATAGGGTAACTAATAATTATGTGTAAAACATCACAAAAAGTTACCTATATATTTATATGCAAAACTTTATCCTATTTGTGGCATATTATACATAATTAGATGTTTGGTTACAGAAACATGACTAGGAAGCTAAGTAGGAAGAGAGAGAATGCCTTGTCAAGAATCCATTAACTCAGTGCTACCAAGTTCCATTCTTCAGGATGAAATCATTCCTAAATATTATTCTATAAGTTAAGAGCTATTAGATACAGTTTAAGGAGTAAATGATTCTCCTTAAAAAATATACAACTCAGTTTTTAAAATTTTGGGTGCAAATCTGGCATAATTTATTTTGTATTTTATGCAAATTATCAAGAAAGTTGTTGAGTTTTCACCTTACATTGTAACTATTGGACAAACTCTGTAAAAAGCATGTAGATTTCCAGTATAAATAGCAATTTCTGGTGTTTCCCTCCATTCTGTCACTAAAATGTGCATAAAGAGAAGATAAGTTAAAGACATTGTGGCAATATGGAATATTTACACTGACAGAAAGTTTATTTCTACTTTCTAAAAAGAGTTTCTCTAGTGCCATTCTTTGTTACACTAAGTGAAAAATAAAATCACTGATCAAAGTAACCTTTGACAACTTCAAAAGAATAATTGCACAAAATTATTTTGATAACTAAAATTAAAAGAAAGAAAAAGTCCTGCAATAAAATGGAATAAAATTAGGAAATAAAATAGACAAAATAATATTTAAGAATAAATAAAGTATGTTAGATATTAAAAATTAATAGAATTGGTCTCCTTTAGGATGGACTGGTTGGATCTCCTTGCAGTCCAAGGGACTCACAAGACTCTCCTCCAACACCACAGTTCAAAACCATCAATTCTTCGGCACTCAGCTTTCTTCACAGTCCAACTCTTACATCCATACATGACCACTGGAAAAACCATAGGCTTGACAAGATGGAACTTTGTTTGCAAAGTAATATCTCTGCTTTTTAATATGCTATCTAGGTTGGTTATAACTTTCATCCCTAAGTACACAGTCCCAGTCCTTGAACAGTACTTGCACCTAAATTATCTATCCCTTTCTGACTCTGTATATTTTGTAACACTCATCATACTTGTATTTACTTATATACCAGATTATCATCTTTATGAGACATGTGGTCTATTTTGGCCAATGGAATCAGTAACAAAGAAGTAAAGGCTTGATTATTGAATATAAACGTTGTAAAATTATAACACTCTACCTAGAGTCAACTTGAAAATATATGTTATTATCCTTTAAGAATCTTTTAAGGTGCTTATATATTTTGAGTATGCCAGAAGGAAAAAATCAATGTTGCAGCCATTTTTTAAAATGTGTACCAGCAAAAATTGTCACAATGCATCTAATAAAAGGAACAATTTCATTATAAGGCATATTGTACAATATCATTTTAAATAATTTTCAGTAATACTGGACCATGTAAAATTATAAAATATGATTATGTGGAAAAAATCAACCACTAAACTCTCTATTCATCTTGGTTAAATATACAAACACAGGGAGAAAAAGAAATTATACTTTTGCAGATAGGCTCTGGTTGTGTGAATCTACAGCCAGATAGAACGATGAGACATCTAGTTGGAAGTAGACTTAGTGAGGCTAATATCAGATATACTTCTTAATAATTTGTGACAGCTTTGATAGGTCCAATAAAGACTGCAATGAGTAGAAATTGCCACTTTGAGTTAAATTTCTTAAGATTTCTAGGAGTCCAGGAAGAACAGGGCAACTAAAGAGCATCTCAGTTTCTAGATACTGCACTGGTGGCAGAGTTCAAAAGGCCTGCTGTAAGAATTAGGTACTTTCTTAACCTGGCTGCCCATTCGAATCACCTGAACGCTTTTAAGAACTATTATGTTGTGACCCCATCTGAAACCAATTAATGCAGAACGCTGGAGAGTGGGGCCAGGGCAAAAGGAGCTTCCAAAGCTCCCAGGTGATTCTAATTTTCAGTTAGGGTTAAAAAAAATCTAAAAGGGAGTTATATAACCTTCAGCTTTAACCTATGAACTTTTGGTCAGACCCAGAAGAGACAACATTAGTACAAAGATTTTAAAAACTTATATTTCAAATCAAATCTCAGACATCATTTAAAGCCAAAGAATCCTTAAAGCTCCTGAGGGAAGAAGCAAAGATGGAAAGAGCAAACCTATATCCGTTAATAGCTGCAGGGATGCAATTCCCAACACAGACTGCTCAAGGTTCAAGGAACCCACAGAAGAAGCTGAAGGCAACTTGAGCCGGAGGAAGCTTACAGTTAGGTGAGTCTTGTTTAGTTTTCCCTGTCCTCCTTCACTCAAGGACCCTAGTACTGATTTACAACCTAGCACAGCCAAGATAAAATTGCATCTGCAATCTTGCATGATTCTCCTGAATTCCTCTGAATTCCTCACTGACCAGCACCAGTCAAGGTTGAAATGTAACCTAAATTATTATCCCTCAAAAATTAACTTGAGTGCCAATGAAAGGTAACTGATACACTCATAGTTAGAAATTTTGTGATCTAACAAAGAAAAAGTGTCTAAAGTATACATATATTTTAAGAGGGAATAATGGGTCCTGTAGGACTTTGAATCAATGAGTCAGGTCTTGTATAAAGTTGACAAAATTAATAAGTTATTAGAATTTTGTATCCTATTTTTTTCCCATTCTAGGAAAAAAAGAAACTTTTAAAACAGCAGACTGGTTAGAGTATACTTAAATTTATTTAAGTCAGGGTTCTCATTTTGCCTCAACTTTTACTTCCTTTATAGAAAAGCACTGTAACTTATCAGTGTGTGTGTGTAAGCTCTTTTAAAAATTCAATAAAATTGATTAAAATAATGTTAAACATGTAACTTAAGAAACTTTCCTTCACATCAGGCCTGTATTTGCAAGGGTTATCACATTGTTCTTTCCTCAGTAATTAGTTAATTGCCCCATCAAAGATAAGCTGAAGAGTTTCTTTGTTGGTTGGTTTTTAGCAGCTATTGAGAACCTCGCTTTTTTGTCCTCATGGGTATGAATGCTAAAGCATTCTGTCTGTTGCTGACAACCATCTAGTGACAATAAGGGAAGACAACCTGAGCAAGATGCTGAAATGTGAAGGGAAGAGTAGCTAAGGGAATCTCAGAACGAAGCCAAAGAATGGAGTGAGTCCTGCCTGAAGCTAGTCCTACTTCTGACTCCTTAGATGAGTAAGTCAAAATATTTATTTTAATGCTTAATCTGTTTGTGTGTAATTTATTATTTACAAAAGTAAGCATTCTAAATGATAAATCCAGTGTAATCAGACATTCTCTTAGCCTTGTCTTCAGTTAAATTACAGAGTATGCGTTAGCTGGGAACCTTGGGGAAGCAAGGAAAATTTTTAAGTGGGAAGAAATTATTAAAAATAATTATCATTATGTATCAATTCATGGTACTAAATCTTACACTAACTCTAATTTTATTTCTTCTCTTTGTTGGTAAAAATGAAGGCAAAATTGTGTTTACTTGGTGAAGTTGATTAGATGCATGTGCTTTCCAAGGCTAGTAACAGGTTTTAAGAGTAAGAAAACCTGGTTCATTTATTCTCATGGAGTGAGATTCAAAATCATTTTCTAAGTAAACTGTCATTCATATGATTGAATTTGTATGCCAATAAATAGATATGCCTATTGTAGAAAAAGACTGTGATTTAGGAACAGCTTGTTAACATGAATTTAAAATTTTAAATTTAATAAATATACACTTAAACTGGAAATAAGAGATAAACTGAAGCTATCTTGGGTTATCAAAAACTGTGTTTATTTGGGAAAAGAAGAGGAACTGCAGTTCAGGACATACAAACTGGAAAACTACAGGTAAGTCCATTGATGGGGTGTGCTGTTTTATGAGTAAAGAGTATAAAGTAAGGGGAGACTACCCAGAGTGCAAGCAGCAAGTTCATTGGCTTGAGGATGGGGAGAGGTTCTTGACGGATGCTCATTGATTGAGAGAGAAATTTGGTCTTCTGTAAATCAGGCATTTGTGGAAACTTAGTCTCTCAGTTCTTGAGTTTAAATGGCTTTTGTGTTTCTTGTCCACCAATCAATGAGCAGCACTTCTCAAGGCGCAAGCAATGAAAAGGAAAAGAGCCATTATTGAAGATCTGTTTTAGCAAAATAAAGCAGCATTTTCAGAAATACAATTGAAATGAAGGCATAAATAATACAGAGCTAAAGTCAATGAAGGGGCAACTGTGCTATGAGGTACTAGTGGCTGGAAGAAGTCCATTTTGATAAATAACTTTGATGTCAATGTTTTTAGAAGGTACTTCTGGAAACTGAGTCAATATGAACTATAGGTAAATATAATGGATGTTGGTGTTAGGAAGTTCACCTTCACCTGTCCACAAATGTCTTGAGATTTTTCAACTTGAATTAGAGATAGAAGATTAATTACTTGATAAGAATTCGGTGAATTTTACCTAGGCAAGGAATGAAACACTTGTCACAATGTTTGACATATACTAAAAACTCAATAGATTTTACCTACTCCTAGTTGCTACCATTATTTATTTAAGTTTACGTTTGTTCATTTCTCCTGCCAATAACCAGTCCAAACCAGCAAGCAAACTATTTGATCAAACTATTCTAAAAGCCTACTGAGACTGCTCCCCACTGTCCACAACTACATAGCTATTTTTGGCCTTATTTTAGAGGCAGAAGATTGATTTTTAAATTTCAATCCTTATTATTCCAATCCTCTTTTAAAAATCAGCATATCTTTCTATCTTTAGTCCCAAATGTCACCTATTGAACACTCAATAGCCTCGATTTCCAATCTGTCTTTTGCCATCAACTAAGTCTCCACTCTTATCTTGTCAATATTCTGTCTAGCATTTGTGGTTTTGTTTAATGTTATGCTCTTTCTATTATTGGCCTTCTCAGTAGCAATTCCATCACCTAAAACTTATAATCTGTTTCTTTATCCCATCTCCATACAACTAACCCTTTATCCTTCAAGTCTGATCTTCACTTAATCAAATCAGTTCAGTTCAGTCTCTCAGTTGTGTCCGACTCTTTGAGACTCCATGAATCACAGCATGCCAGGCCTCCCTGTCCATCACCAACTCCCAGAGTTCGTCAAACTCATGTGCATCCAGTCAGTGATGCCATCCAGCCATCTCATCCTCCGTTGTCCCCTTCTCCTCCTGCCCCCAATCCCTCCCAGCATCAGGGTCAGTTCCATCACCTAAAACTTATAATCTGTTTCTTTATCCCATCTCCATATAACTAACCCTTTATCCTTCAAGTCTGATCTTCACTTAATCAAATCAGTTCAGTTCAGTCTCTCAGAGACTCCATGAATCACAGCGCACCAGGCCTCCCTGTCCATCACCAACTCCCAGAGTTTGTCAAACTCATGTGCATCCAGTCAGTGATACCATCCAGCCATCTCATCCCCCCGTTGTCCCCTTCTCCTCCTGCCCCTAATCCCTCCCAGCATCAGGGTCATTTCCAATGAGTCAACTCTGGGCATGAGGTGGCCAAAGTATTGGAGTTTCAGCTTCAGCATCAGTCCCTCCAATGAACACCCAGGATTGGTCTCATTTAGGATGGACTGGTTGGATCTCTTTGCAGTCCAAGGGACTCACAAGACTCTCCTCCAACACCACAGTTCAAAACCAGCAATTCTTCGGTGCTCAACTTTCTTCACAGTCCAACTCTCACATCCATACAGAGAAAAACCATAGCCTTGACAAGATGGAACTTTATTGGCAAAGTAATATCTCTGCTTTTTAATATGCTGTCTAGGTTGGTTATAACTTTCATCCCTAAATACACAGTCCCAGTCCTTGAACAGTACTTACACCTAAATTATCTATCCCTTTCTGACTCTATATATTTTGTAACACTCATCATACTTGTATTTACTTATATACCAGATATATCATCTTTATGAGACATGTGGTCTATTTTGGCCAATGGAATCAGTAACAAAGAAGTAAAGGCTTGATTATTGAATATATTACTGAGCATGTCCTCTTGAATTTGTGCCTTTTGCCTTGAAAATATCTTGCCTTGATTAGCCAAAGGTTGCAAGATATGCATGACACTTGGAGCAAGATTGAATTCAATGCAGAGCTCGGAACCAATCTCTAACAAGGCCAGAAAATATGAGCTGAGTCTGAGGGGACTATGAGAAGGGGATTTAAAAAGGAATGTTTACTGTAGTATGCCAATAAATTCTGAGTGGTTGGGTGTGCAAAATTATATATACACATATGTACACACACATATGTATATCAAAGGACAACCAGAATTTGGCTATTACAAATATATTTATTTTGATAAGAAATTATTTTCAGGAATTCATATATCCTAAGAAGATTTATTTTGGAAAATGTATATGAACTTAAACTCATTCTAGTCCTAATATGTTTATTTTCCCAGTCCAATCTCATAACCTAGAATTAAAGATAAAATAACCAATTCTGGTAGTGTAGTAACTAGTTTCTAAACTAGCCCTATTAGAGCTAGGATGCTGTATGGATCTTCTTAAATCATAGCGAACCTAATACTGTTCTTTCATCCTGAAGACTGCAGATTTAATCATGACATGAAAATTTATGTGATGCAACAAAACCAGGCATAGAATTTTCCACCTTCATTGAATTATGACTGGCATATATTCCAAGTGAGAGATCTAGAGGTTACAGAGCACCTACTTCCATATAAAGAATTAGAGTTCATATTGACTTGATTTGTTGTTCAGTTGCTAAGTCGTGTCAAACTCCTTGCAACCCCATGGAATACAACATGCCAGGCTTCCCTGCCTTCACCATCTTCTGAAATTTGCTCAAACTTATATCCATTGAGGCAGTGATGCCATCTAACCATCTCAAACTCTGTCATCCCCTTCTCTCCCTGCCTTCAATCTTTCACAGCAGCAGGGTCTACTCCAACGAGTCAGCTCTTTGAATCAGGTGGCCAAAGTATTGGAGCTTCAACATCAGTCCTTCCAGTGAATATTCAGGGTTGATTTCTCTTACGATTGATTGGCTGATCTCTTAGCTGTAGAAGGGACTCTCAAGAGTCTTCTCCATCACCAAAGTTCGAAGGCATCAATTCTTCGGTGTTCAGCCTTCTTTACAGTCTAACCCTAACATCCCTACGTGACTACTGGAAAAAACCATAGCTTTGACTATACAGACTTTGGTTGGCAAAGTGATGTCTTTGCTTTTTAATACCCTGTCTAGGTTTGTCATAGTTTTTTCTTCCAAGGAGCAGATGTCTTTTCATTTTATGGCTGACGTCCCCATCTGCAGTGATTTTGGAGCCCAAGTAAATAAAATCTGTCACTGTTTCCATTTTTTTCCCCTTCTATTTGCCATGAGGTGATGGGACCAGAAGCCATGATCTTAGTTTCTTGAATGTTGAGTTTTAAGCCATTTTTTTCACTCTCCTCTTTCACCTTTATCAAAGGCTGTTTAGTTCCTCTTCACTTTCTGCCATAAGGGTGGTGTCATCTGTATATCTGACGTTATTGATATTTCTCCTGGCAATCTTGGTTATAGTCTGTGATTCATGCAGCCCATCATTTCAAAGATGTACTCTGCATATAAGTTAACAAATCAGGGTGGCAATATACAGCCTTGATGTACTGCTATCTCAATTTTGAACCAGTCTATTTTTCTATGCCCTATTCTAATTGTTGCTTCTTGATCTGCATACAGGTTTCTCTGGAGGTGGATAGGGTGGACTGGTATTCCCATCTCTTCAACAATTTTCTGCAGTTTGTTGAGATTCATATAGTCAAAGGTTTTAGCATAGTCAATAGAAGCAGATGTTTTTCAGGTTTTTTTTCTTCCTTTTTTTTTTGCTTTTTCTATGATCCAGTGGATGTTGGCTATTTGATCTCTGGTTCCTCCTCCTGCTTTTTTTAGATCCAGCTTGTACAGGTGAAATTTCTTGGTTCACATACTGTTCAAGCTTAGGATGAAGGATTTTTGAGCATTACCTTGCTAACAGGAGCACAAACATACCATAGTTTGAACATCCTTTGGCACTGTACTGCTCTGGGATTGGAATGAAAACTGAACTTTTCCAGTCCTGTGGTCACTGCTAAGTTTCCAAATTTCTTGGCATATTGAGTGCAGCACTTTGACAGCATCATCTTTTAGGATTTGAAATAGCTCAGCTGGAATTCTATCACCTCCACTATAGTCACATACCAGACTCAAGTCTTCATAGGTTATAAGATAATTTGTTAAACCTTATCTCTCACACACTATACACAAATGGGTTTCGTATTTTTGGCACTTTTTTTTTTTTTGAGCTAAGTGTATACATTTATTTTAGTAATCTTTGCCTTTGTTTATTTAGCCTATTGTTTTAGGCAGTTTTGCTTTTTGTGTTGTGTGTTTGTATGGATACAAACTCAGCATTTCTACTTTTCAATTTTATGATAATTCAATTAAATGTTTGATCAGCATGACATCAATGGCCCTCATTAGAGTATCTCATAAAACTTGAATTTGGATAAATCTAAGCCTGAATTCCTTTACTACGTAACAGCTGTAAATTATTAGATATTACTGATTGTAATTTTTTAAATAACTATTTTAATATTTTCCTCTACTTTGTTGCAAGAAACTATAGGCTTATCTAAGGAACATTGATATACTCTTTGTCATAAGTATCAATTCTCTATTTAATATTGTGAATTAATTCAGTGATTAATATATGAAGTTACATATGAACAAATGGTTATTATTTATAAACTGCTCTTTGAAAGATTTGCTAGCTTTTTGCTCTATTAAAATGTTTCTTAAAAGTTTGAAATCTCATCATTTATTATCAAAGTAAACATCTATCATCAGAAGTAGAACTACAAACTCATGAATATATTCTGATTGCTCACAGTCTAACCTGCTGTGACATACTTCATAAAACTACTCTGTTCAAATACATATATTATCCTTGTGAAAATAGTAAAAAACCAATTCTTTCCACATTAAACCTGAGTACTTGAGGAAGAGGTAAAATAATACATCATGGGTTAGCAGCTGCCAATAAAAGTGAAGTAAATCACAAATGAAATGCATTGTGCACTCTGCAAATGTGACAGACTAGAGGATATGGCAGCTTATGTTCTTAGTTTGTAATTGATATTCACTAATCTGTTTTAAGTAAAGCAGTTATTAACATCAAGGAACTGGCTTAAATGTTGATTGAGCTCACAAAATATCTGATATTCTTTAATTTTCATGAAGCAAAAAAAATTAAGGAATACCAAGAGACAGCATGGCTACCCTGGAAAGAAAGAAAGCACTCTGGGAACTTAAGATCTCTGAAAAAATATGACCTTGGGTTAGCTAGACCCAATAAAAATTAAGCCTTTGAATACAAGTTTATCCAGCCTCAAAAGAACAGCATGTTCCAAGTAAGTGTAGTTAAAAAATAGATGAAAAATAAGAAAATATGTAGAAAACTAGGATATGTATAGAAATAAGTATTAATTTGAATAGTTTGAAATATATTTAATATATTAAAATTGCTATTGTGATTATTCTTCAAGTTCCTAAATATTCATAAATTGTTTGAATTTTTGATGTATTAAAAACGCATATGCATTAGAGAATGTGGGGCAATGACAGATGGTTACAATGTGCTTATACTGTAGAAATCCCCATATAAGCAATTTCCTAAGTAATATTCCTTTCCCCATAAAGTCAGGGAAATGTTGCTCTTGCATTGGAGAGAAAATTAATGCCCCAGAAAGGTTATAGCATGATAAGAAAAATGAATTTCCAAGAAAACCTATATCTCAAGGGAATAAAATTAATTTCATAATATCCAGAGTGTTAGTACCAACTTTTTTATTTGTAGCCCACTCTAGTGTATTACCAGAGAAGGCAATGGCAACCCCCTCTAGTACTCTTGCCTAGAAAATCCCGTGGACGGAGGAGCCTGGTAGGCTGCAGTCCATGGGCTCGCTAAAAGTCGGACACGACTGAACGACTTCACTTTCATTTTTCACTTTCATGCATTGGAGAAGGAAATGGCAACCCACTCCAGAGTTCTTGCCTGGAGAATCCCAGGGAGCGGGGAGCCTGGTGGGCTGCCGTCTATGGGGTTGCATAGAGTCAGACACGACTGAAGTGACTTAGCAGCAGCAGCAGCTAGTGTATTACAGTCAATATGTGTACCATTAAATTATTTCATGGAGTATATGAAATGTCTTTTAGTAAACTAATCTTCACTAAATGACAACTGACAAAAATACACTGCCAAGGAATTACATTAAACAAATTTATTTATGCAATTTTCAACAAGGAAATGATAGATATTATGATTTTCTATTTTTAGTACAAGTGCTTTGTCAACTGCATTCCAAATGCAGTCAACCATTTTCATGATATTATCAAGTAGAAATTTTAGAAATAAATGTAAAGTATATATTAACAGCAAGCATTTATGTACTTTATATTGTACCTTAACATACTGAATATGCACAAAATTAAGCAATCATGATCATGTGACATAATAGCAATAATCTAAAAACCAAGAAATTCCTGTATATTTTCCAATAATTACAAAAATTCTTTGTTGACAAATTGCACTAAACTTATGATAAATTGTTATAATATACCATTTAGTTTTTATAAGGGAGAAAGAAAAAATGCATCAACTATCAGAGATAAAATTGTTGCTTTATGATTAAAATAAGGGGTACAATACACAGGGAGCATTAAGCTGTACTTCTGTGCCAGCAAATATAATTGAGTTAGGCATATAAAGTATGCTTAAATTATGAAAAAATTATTAAAATCATAAATTATTTTGCCAAATTAAGCCTAAAATAAGGAAAAAACATGTATAATACTAGTTATGCTCTCTGAATACCATAAAGTTGATTGTGATAGAATTTTCTTTAGCTTTTGTTTTTGATTTTTGTTGTTGTTTTTAGTGCTGTTGCCAGAATAACTTTATAAAATGTAAATATTCAAAAGATAACACATTTTTAATACTATGAGAGAAACAATATTCTCTTGTTCTATCACTTCCTGAATAAATCAGAAATCTAAAGTAGTTGAAGTAGACTGAGACCCTCTTTAGCTGTCTCTTATACACATCTTGCATATTCAGTATGTTAAAACCCTCTTTAGTTTGATGGACAAATTTTTTGTTGTTCTAGTCATTCAGTTCTATTTATTTTAAGAATGTTTTATATTGGGGGTTTATTTTAATGATATTTCCATTTATTTTATGGTGCTATTATTAAAATTTTAGGTGTATGGGTTTATTTCTAGACTTTCGATTCTGTTTCATTGATACCTATTTCATTTTTGTGCCAGCACCATAAAGTTTTCATGACTATTGTTTTATAATATATTCTGAAATCAAAAATTTTAAATTATATGCAGTAAATTCACAGTTTGAATATGCAGCTTTAAGAATTTTGGCAAATGTGTATACTCATGTAACCACCATTATGATCAAATATAGAACTGTTTTATTCAGTTCAATTCAGTCATTCAGTTGTGTCTGACTCATTGTGACCCCCATGAAATATATCATCCCAGGTTTCTCTGTCCAGACCCTGCTCAAACTCATATCCATTGAGTCAGTGATACCATCTAACCATCTCATCCTCTGTCGTCCCCATCTCCTCCCACCTTCAATCTTTCCCAGCATCTGGATCTTTTCCAAGGAGTCAGTTCTTTGCATCAGGTGGCCAGAGTGCTAGAGTTTCAGCTTCAGCATCAGTCCTTCCAATGAACTGTCAGGACTGATCTCCTTTAGGATGGACGGGTTGGATCTCCTTGCAGTCCAAATGACTCTCAATAGACTTTCCAACACCACAGTTCAAAAGCATCAATTCTTTGACATTCAGGTTTCTTTATGGTCCAAATCTCACATCCATACATGATTACTGGAAAAACCATAGCTTTGACTAGACGGACCTTTGTTGGCAAAGTAATGTCTCTATTTTTTAATATGTGGTCTAGGTTGGTCAAAACTTTTCTTCCAAGGAGCAAGTGTCCTTTAATTTCATGGATGCAGGCACCATCTGCAGTGATTTTGGATCCCCAAAATATAAGTCTCTCACCATTTCCACTGTTTCCCCATCTATTTGCCATGAAGTGATGGGACTGGATGTCATGCTCTTAGTTTTCTGAATGTTGAGTTTTAAGCCAACTTTTTCACTCTCCTTTCACTTTCATCAAGAGGCTCTTTAGTTCTTTGCTTTCTGCCATAAGGCTAGTGTCATCTGCATATCTGAGGTTATTAATATTTCTCCCAGCAATCTTGATTCTGGCTTGTGCTTCATCTGGCCCAGTATTTCACATGCTCTACTCTGCATATAAGTTCAATAAGCAGGGTGACATTCTACAGCCTTGACATACTCCTTTCCTGATTTGGAACCAGTCTGTTGTTCCATGTCCAATTCTAACTGTTACTTCTTGATCTGCATACAGATTCCTCAGGAAGCAGGTAAGGGGATCTGGTATTCCCATCTCTAAGAATTTTCCACAATTCGTTGAGATTTACACAATGAAAAGCATTGACATAGTCAATAAAGCAGAGTAGATTGTTTTCTGGAACTCTCTTTTTTTAATGTTCCAACAGATGTTGGCAATTTGATCCCTGGTTCCTCTGCCTTTTCTAAATCCAGCCTGAACATCAGAAGTTCACAGTTCACATAATGTTGAAGCCTGGCTTGGAGAATTTTTAGTACTACTTTAATAGTGTGTGAGATGAGTGCAATTGTGCCGTAGTTTGAACATTCCTTGGCATTACCTTTCTTTGGGATTGGAATGAAAACTGACCTTTTCCAGTCCTGTGGCTACTGCTGAGTTTTCCAAATTTGCTGGCATAGTGAGTGCAGCACATTCACAGCATCATCTATTAGGATTTGAAATGGCTCAACTGGAATTCCATCACCTCCACTAGCTTTATTCCTAGTGATGCTTCCTAAGGCCCACTTGACTTTGCATTCCAGGATGTCTGGCTGTAGGTGAAAGATCACACCATTATCGTTATCTGGGTTTTGAAGATTTTTTGGATAATGCTTATGTGTATTCTTGCCATCTCTTCTTAATATCTTCTGCTTCTTTTAGGTCCATACCATTTCTGTCCTTTATTGTGCCCTTCTTTGCATGAAATTTTCCCTTGGTATATTTAATGTTTTATTACCCTTTCCTTTATTTGTCAACTTCTCCCTTTAGGGCAGTTGTAGCCACTAAACTATTTCATGTCCTTATAGTTCTGTCTTCTCAAGATTATGATATATATAGAATCTCATATAGTATATATCCTTGGAAGCTCACCTTTCCTGCAGCTTAAGACATTTTAGATCCATCCATACTGTTAGAAGTAACAGTATCTTTTTCTTTGTATTGTTGAATGTTATTCCATTAAATGAATTTATCAAGGTTTGTTTATCCATTCTCCACTTGAGGAACATTTGAGTAATTTCCAGACTGCGGCAGTTACAAACAAACTGTTATTCATATTCAGTTCAATTTAGTCGTTCAGTCGTGTCCAACTCTTTGCGACCCCATTGACCGCAGCACACCAGGCCTCTCTGTCCATCACCAACTCCCGGAGTTTGCCCAAGCTCATGTCCATTAAGTCAGTGGTGTCATCCAACCATCTCATCCTCTGTGCTCCCCTTCTCCTCTTGCCTTCAATCTTTCCCAGGGTCAGGGTCTTTTCAAATGAGTCAGCTCTTCACATTAGGTGGCCAAAGTATTGGTGTTTCAGTTTCAACTCAGTCCTTCCAATGAAAACTCAGGACTGATATCTTTTAGGATGAACAGGTTGGGTTTCCTTGCAGTCCAAGGATCTCTGAAGAGTCTTCTCCAACACCACAGTTCAAAAGCATCAATTCTTCAGTGATCAGCTTTCTTTATAGTCCAACTCTCACATCTATACATGACTACAGGAAAAACCATAGCCTTGACTAGATGGACCTTATGTTTGCAAAGTAATGTCTCTGCTTTTTAATATGCAGTCTAGGTTGCTTATAACACTCCTTCCAAGGAGTAAGCCTTTTTTAATTTCATGGCTGCAATCACCATCTGCAGTGATTTTTGGATCCCCAAAAATAAAGCCTGATGCTGTTTCCACTGTTTTCCCATCTATTTGCCATGAAGTGATGGGATGCCATGATCTTTGCAATGGCATGAATGTCTGAATGTTGAGGTTTAAGCCAACTTTTACACTCTCCTCTTTCACTTTCCTCAAGAGGCTCTTTAATTTTTTTCACTATCTGCCATGTGTGTTGTCATCTGCATATCTGAGGTTATAAATATTTTCCCCATCAATCTTGATTCCAGCACTCTATCAGATATAGTCCCTTAAATCTATTTCTCGTTTCCACTATATAATCATTAGGAATTTGATTTAGGTCATACTTGAATGTTCTAGTGGTTTTCCCTACTTTCTTAAATTTAAGTCTGAACTTGGCAATAAGGAATTCATGATCTGAGCCACAGTCAACTCCTGGTCTTATTTTTGCTGACTGTATAGAGCTTCTCCATCTTTGGCTGCAAAGAATATAATCAATCTGATTTTGATGTTGGCCATCTCATAATGTCCATGTGTGGAGTCTTCTCTTATGTTGTTGGAAGAGGGTGTTTGCTATGACCAGTGCATTCTCTTGGCAAAACTCTATTAACCTTTACCCTGCTTCATTCTGTACTCCAAAGCCAAATTTGCCTGTTATTCTAGGTGTTTCTTGACTTCCTACTTTTGCATTCCAGTGCTTTATAATGAAAAGGACATCTTTTTTGGGTGTTAGTTCTAAAAGGTGTTGTAAGTATTCATAGAACTGTTGAACTTCAGCTTCTTCAGCATTACTGGTCAGGGCATAGACTTGGATTGAGCGGCAAGTGGCAGTTGCCCAGTGCTGGAGTGCTGAACGCCCGAGAGGAGATACCCCATGTCCAAGGTCAGGAGTAGCACCTGTGCTTTGCAGCCAAGAAGAGATACCCCATGTCCAAGGTAAGAGAAACCCCAGTACAATGGTAGGCACTGAGAGAGGGCATCAGAAGGCAGACAGACTATAACCACAATCACAGAAGACTAACCAATCTAATCACATGGACCACAGCCTTGTCTAACTCAATTAAACTAAGCCATGCCGTGTAGGGCCACCCAGGGCGGATGGGTCATGGTGGAGAGTTCTGACACACTGTGGTCCATTGGAGAAGGGAATGGCAAACCACTTCAGTGCTCTTGCCTTGAGAACCCCATGAACCCTATGAAAATCAAAAAGATAGGACACTGAAAGATGAACTCCCCAGGTTAGTAGGTACCCAATATGCTCCTGGAGATCAGTGGAAATATAACACCAAAAAGAATGAAGAGACAGAGCCAAAGTAAAAACAACACCCAGTTGTGGATGTGACTGGTGATAGAAGCAAGGTCCTACTCTGTAAAGAACACTATTGCATAGGAATCTGGAATGTTATGTCCATGAATCAAGGCAAACTGCAAGTGGTCAAACAGGAGATGGCAAGAGTGAGCATCAACATTTTAGGAATCAGCAAACTAAAATGTACTAGAATGGGTGAATTTAACTCAGATTACCGTTATTCATATTAATAGGTTTTTTTGTGTGTAAATATAGATTTTCATTTTATTTGACTAAATACCAGAGTGGGTTTGCTTGTTGTTTTCTAAAGTATATGTTTATTTTTATAAGAAAATTGCCAATCTATTATGCAAGTTTATTGTAATGTTTTACATTTCTATCAGCAGTGAATGACAATCTCAGTTTTCGGACAGCCTCTGTAATGCTTGGTAGTTTATCCTTATTTTAGACATTATAGTAGGTGCATATCCCATTTAATAGGTATAAAATCTAATTGTGTTTTTAGTTTGCATCAGTGACTAGGAATGCTGAACATACTTTCCTGTGCTTATTTGCCATCTCTGATCTTCACTGGTAAAGTGTCCCTTTCTAATTATTTATCCAGTTTTGTAATTGTGCTGTTTGGTTTTTGCTTGTTGAGTGTTTGTCTGTAGTTATATATCCTGTGTACAAGTCTTCTTTCAGGCATAACTTGCAAATATTTTCCCAAGTCTGTGGATTAATTTTTAATTTTCTTAATAATGTATTCACAGAACAGAATTTCCTTATATTGATAAAATTGAAAATGCTTTGTCCGACTCAAGACCCCAAATTTCTCCAGTGTTTTATTTGATAAGACTATGGTTTTAATTTTTAGTTTGGCTCATGATCTATTTGAGTTAATTTTTATATGTGATGCAAAATTTAGATTTTTTTTTTTGCAAAGGGGCATTTGATTATTACAACAACATTTCTTAAAAACATTTAACCTCTGAAAAAGTAGCTTTTGCAAAAATCAGTTGGCTGCATTGGGTTTAGTTCTGGACTCTTTTGTGTTTCATTCATCAGTAGTCTATGATTTCTTTACTATAATAATGTCGTGATTACAGTAGCTTTGTATGTATGTTACAAATGTGTATCACACAGCATGCAAATATGTTACGTACATAAACATGCCTTTAATATACTAATTATATACATGTAACATATAAATCATGTATGTTACATGATTGCAGTAGCTAAGTATGTATGTTAAGTAGTGAGGCTTCCATTTTATTTCTCCTTTTAAAGTAAACCAATACGGTATTGTAAAGTAAAATAAAGTAAAAATAAAATTAAAAAAAATAAAAATAAAGTAATTGTGTACAGTTGAAATAAGCTTGTCATGTTATATTTTAAAATCCTTGCTAAGATTTTGACTTATAATACAGGGAGCCTATAGATCGTTTTAGGGATAATTGATGTCTTGACAATATTAAGTCTTCCAATACATAAAAATGCTATATTTTTCCATTTAATTAGCCTTTGATTTCCTTTATGAGCAAATTTCTGTTTTTAGCACACAAATCTCACATATGTTTTGTATTTTAGTGCTTAATAATTGTGTGAATGTACTTTTACAAATGGCACTATTTTGCCTCAATATCAAAATGTTAAATGCACTATAATATACGAGGGCTTCCCAGGTGGCACGAGTGGTAAAGAACATACCTGCCAATACAGAAGACATAAGAGACACGAGTTCGATCCGTGGGTTGGGAAGATCCCCTGGAGGAGGGCATAACAACCCACTCCAGTATTCTTGCCTAGAGAATCCCCATGGACAGCGGAGCCTGGGGTGCTACAATCCACAGGGTTGTGCAGAGCTGGACACTACTGAAGCGACAGCATGCATAAGCAACATATGATTGAATTTTTATATTGATCTTACCCTGAAATCTTGACAAATTATTTTGTTAAAGAATAATATTTTTAAAATACTGATAAATGTCTGCCAATAATTAGACATAAAGAATAATTTCAGGAAAGTTGGAAATTTAATGATTAAAATTGTCAGTTGATTAGTAGAATCAGTAAATATGAAAACCTGTGAGCTAATAACATAAAGTTATGAATAACACAATGCTATAGAGATTACTTGTAAATTTTGTATAAAATATCCAGTCATGTGCTTGAAGATGATAAAAAAATATAAAAATAAATTCTTTGCCCACTTTATACCACTTTATGTGTACTACACAGATTCTTCAGTGGCTTATTTTGAGATAAAATTATTTTGTACTAAATTCTGAGTGAGAGAATTAATTGTTCACTAATTGGGAGTTTAGTTATGAAGGAAACTTCCTCAGCAAGCTTACCTCCAGTATGGGTCTGAGTTAAAAATTCATTTTGCCAGGGATTAAATAAGTTTATAAAAATAAATGAAGTCTCAAGCTTTTAAATATATCAGCAAGTATGTTTTCTATCTAAATTAATGGATCTTCAGATAGTCATAATCAGAGGCAGAGAAAATATATCTCTTCAAAAAAAGTGTTTCTCTTCCAAAAATAAATTTAGGTAAGATTAATATTTTAATATTTTCAGTGAATTTTTTTTTGTCTTTGTAAGTAGCAATTGAGGATGTGTTGACCTAGCTGATTGGGTCAAGTAACTAGAATTGCATGCAATTTTGTCATTATTATGTAAATTCACTATGGTTAAAACACTAGTATAAAAGTTTGTCAAAATTACTTTTCAAAAAAATTACAAGTCAAGGTACAACCCCTCTATCATCTCAGTGGCATCTGAGCCAAATCTGTCTGCAAAAGGACTTTTTTCTTGGAATAAGTTGTCACATGGCAATTATTGTTTGCAAGCATGAAGTTGTTCCCTATAGTCGGTAAATCTGTGTGTATTTACTTGTGAATCTTGGATTGAGGGCAGACCAGGAAGGGACTATATTGTGTCCTGGTTTGCTTTCCAATTGGGAAATTTAGACTTTTGTTTTGGCATTAGTCATCTATAATTTGATTGATTATGCATAAATATGTGTGTATGATATGCTGTGTTTGGTCACTTGGTTGTGCCCCACTCTTTGCAAACCTGTTACTGTAGCCCTCCAGAATCCTCTGTTCATAGGCAAGAATACTGGAGTGGGTTGCCATGCCCTCTTCCAGGGGATCTTCCAAACCCATGGGTCACACCCAGGTCTTCTGCAAAGCAGATGGATTCCTTACCATCTGAACCACCAGGGAAGCCCCAAAATACTGGAGTGGGTAGCTTAACCCTTCTCCAGAGGAACTTCCTGACCCAGGAGTCGAACTGGGATCTCCTGCATTGCAGGCAGATTCTTTACAAGCTGAGCTACAAGGGAAGCCCATATATGTGTGTGTATGATAAATGCACAATTTACAACTGAAATCTTATGTTAAGAAACAGTCTTTCTCCAAAAAAATAATTTGTATTATCTGTAGATTGGACATTAGTAATCTATATTGTGTACTAGCAGTCCCACAATTTGACTTTCCTAATTCTTGCCTGGAGAATCCCTAGATAGTGGAACCTGGTGGGCTATAGCCCATGGGTGACTCTGGTGGGCTATAGCCCAACTCTCAAAGAGTTGGACATGGGTGACTGACTAAGCAATTAATCACAAACACTAAATTAGGAGAATATTGTTGCTAAACATCCGCCTTCTCTAAATTCTAGCCTAATATGTAATTTGCCCTATGTCAACCTATAAAAAGTATTGAAAACAAAATAACACGAATCAATATAATACTATTTAATTTATTCTGTTAGAAAAACAAAATAAAACACCCTTTGTGTCACTGGGACAGCAATTAGATGAATTAATTTATATTCTTATCAGGATATAATACAAGTCTTATCTTAAAATATATTCTCAGACAGAAATGTTATAAAATAATACTTGTACTAGTATTTAATATTCACCTTTTTTATGTATAAATGTTCTTATTTATTATCAGTTCAGTTCACATGCTCAGTCATGTCTGCCTCTTTGTGACCCCTTGGACTGCAGCATGCCTGGCATCCCTGTTCATTACCAACTTCCAGAGTTTACTCAAACTCATGTCCACTGAGTCAGTGATGTCATCCAACAATCTCATCCTCTGTTGTCCCCTTCTCCTCTTGCCTTCAATCTTTCCTAGCATCAGAGTTTTTTCAAATGAATCAGCTCTTCACATCAGGTGGCCAAAGTATTGGAGTTTCAGCTTCAGCATCAGTCCTTCCAATGAACAGTCAGGACTGATCTCCATTAGGATGGACAGGTTGGATCTCCTTGTAGGTGAAGGATCTCTCAAGAATCTTCTCTAACATGCAGTTCAAAAGCATCAATTCTTCCTCGCTCAGTTTTCTTTATAGTCCGAATCTCACATGCATACATGACTACTGGAAAAAACATAGCTTTGACTAGACAGACCTTTGATGGCAAAGTAATGTCTCTGTTTTTTAATATGTGGTCTAGGTTGGTCATAACTTATCTTCCAAGGAGAAGGCATCTTTTAATTTCATGGCTCCAGTCACCATCTGCAGTGATTTTGGAGCCCAAAAAATAAAGTTTGTCACTTTCCACTGTTTCCCTATCTATTTGCCATGAACTGATGGGACCAGACACCATGATATTAGTTTCTTGAATGTTGAGTTTTAAGCCAACTTTTTCGCTCTCCTCTTTCACTTTCATCAAGAGGCTCTTTAGTTCTTTTTGCTTTCTGCCATAAGGGTGGTGTCATCTGCATATCTGAGGTTATAAATATTTCTCCCGGCATTATTGATTTCGGTTTGTGGTTCTTCCAGCCCAGCGTTTCTCATGATGTACCCTGCATATAAGTTAAATAAACAGGGTGACAGTATACAGCCTTGATGTACGCCTTTTCCAATTTGGAAACTGTATGAGAAGACTCTTGAGAGTCCCTTGGACTGCAAGGAGATCCAACCAGTCCATTCTGAAGGAGATCAGCCCTGGGATTTTCTTGGAAGGAATGATGCTAAAGCTGAAACTCCAGTACTTTGGCCACCTCATGCGAAGAGTTGACTCATTGGAAAAGACTGTGATGCTGGGAGGGATTGGGGGCAGGAGGAGAAGGGGACGACCAAGGATGAGATGGCTGGATGGCTCACGGACTCGATGGACGTGAGTCTGAGTGAACTCCAGGAGATGGTGATGAACAGGGAGGCCTGGCGTGCTGCGATTCATGGGGTCGCAAAGAGTCGGACACGACTGAGCGACTAAATTGAAACTGAACTGAGTGCAGCACTTCACAGCATCATTTTTCAGGATTTAAAATAGTTCAACTGGAATTCCATCACCTCCACTAGCTTTGTTCCTAGTGATGCTTCCTAAGGCTCACTTGACTTTACATTCCAGGATGTTTGGCTCTAGGTGCGTGATCACACCATGATTATCTGGTTCGTGAAGATCTTTTTTTGTATAGTTCTTCTGTATATTCTTGCCACCTCTTCTTAATATCATCTACTTCTATTAGGTCCATACCATTTATGTCCTTTATTGTATCCATCTTTGCCTGAAATGTTCCCTTTGTAGCTCTAATTTTCTCGAAGAGATCCCTAGTCTTTCCCATTCTACTGTTTTCCTCTGTTTCTTTGCATTGATCACTGAGGAAGGCTTTCTTATCTCTCCTTGCTATTCTTTGGAACTCTGCATTCAAAAGGGTATATCTTTCCTTTTCTCCTTTGCCTTTCCCTTCTCTTTTCATAGCTATTAAAGGCCTCCTCATACATGCATTTTGCCTTTTTTGCATTTCTTTTTCTTGGGGATGATCTTGATCACTGCCTCCTGTAAAATATCAGGAACTTCCGTCCATAGTTCTTCAGGCCTGCTGTCTTATCAGATATATTCCCTTGAATCTATTTGTTACTTCCTCTGTATAATCATAAGGGATTTGATTTAGGTCATACCTGAATGGTCTAGTGGTTTTCCCTACTTTAATTTAAATCTGAATTTGGCAATAAGGAGTTCATGATCTGAGCCACAGTCAGCTCCTGGTCTTGTTTTTGCTGACTTTACAGAGCTTCTCTGTCTTTGGCTGCTAAGAATATAATCAATCTGATTTCAGTATTGATTGTATGGTGATTTCCAAGTGTAGAGTCTTCTCTTGTGTTGTTGGAAGAGGGTGTTTGCTATTTATTTTAGGAGACCTCAAGTAATTGAGGGTTGAGTAAAAATGTATGTCTTCTACCAGTTCAGTATATATACATCTCATTTTATCTCATTTTGATGTGAGACTTTAAATTTTGAAACACAGAATCAGCATTACATGTTTAATTTGGTTTAAAAAATACTTATATAAACTCTCAGGATTTCTTTTTTCTTGTAGAATGTTAGAGGTCCAATACTCTTTTACTCCTGCTCTATTTATAGCTACCCAGGTCGTCCTAGTTGTAAAGAACTGGCTTCCCAATGTAGGAGACTAAGAGATGCAGGTTTGATCCCTGGGTTGGGAAGATTCCCCGGAGGAAGAAATGGCAACCCACTCCAGTGTTCTTGCTGGGAAAATTCCATGGACAGAAGAACCTGGCAGACTATATAGTCCATGGAGTCACAGAGAGTTGGACACAACAAGCGACTTATCATGCACCCAGTCTCTATATCCTCTCTTGTTAACAATGTGAGATGATAATTATTTTTTCTTATGTGTCAGATAACTTTAGAGACAGCTAATATTTTAAAATTCTTTAACTTGAGTAAATGTGTTGTGATTATTAGTAAAATTGCATTTGGAGGACAGGTCTTAAACATAATTTTTCAGCTTGAAAAAAACAAGCTTCAGGTTCAATCCCTGGATCAGGAAGATCCCCTGGAGAAGGAAATGGCAACCCACTCCAGTATTCTTGTCTGGAGAATCCCATGGACGGAGGAGCCTGGTCAGCTACAGTCCACGGAGTCGCCAAGTGTCAGACACGACTGAGCGACTTTTCACTTTCACTTTCACTGTTGGAAAATGTAAAGATACAAATGAATTATTAAGATGACACTGGTGGTAAAAAACATGCCTGCCAATGCAGGAGGCTGAAGAGACATCCCTGGTTGGGAAAGATGCTCTGGAGGAAGGCAGAGCAACCCACTCCAGTGTTCTTGCCTGGAGAAGTCCATGGAGAGTGGAGGCTACACTCCATAGCGTCACAAAGAGTTGCACATGACTGAAGTGACTTAGCATTCAAAAGTGTGTCTATTGTGTATATTGTGGTGTTTTTAGTGACTGATGCTCTTCTGAGGTCTTTTATACCAAAATTTAATTTATTTGTCTTATCACCTCGTAGAATGGTTGTCTCCTTTTGAATCACTTGCCAAGATCTTGAGGTTAAGGGTTGATGAAGAAAGGAATGGCTATGTGACACCACTCCAGATAACACCCTCTCTACAGCCAGTTCTATGTATTGATACAGAAAGCTAACAATTTTTACCTTTTAAAATGCAACGTAACTCCTATTTAGTAAGACTAAAGTTATAAGCAGCATTTTAAACTAATTATCCTATTTTCCAACAGAATAACTTTTCTTTTACATACAAATGTAAAACAAAAATGTAATTTTCATTTGAATAATTTTCATGTACCTACTGAGTTTTGATCTTAACCAGAAGTGAATAAACATCAGGCTTTCTTTTCTTTTTTTTTGTTTCTCCTTTTAAACATTCTCCTTTCTTTAAACCTGAATTTTCAGTCTAGAGATAAGGGTCACACAATTTCTTAAATAAAAAGTAACTTCAAGATTTTACAGTTGGATATTGTGAACGCTTTTCTATTAAGAGGAAGTTTTATTCAAAAGCTTTAAATCAAGAATTAGAGAATTCTAATCTTACATAAGACTGTATAATATCAAGATAATTGGATTTTAATCCGAAATTCACTTAATGCTTCTAGGTAAATTAAACTCCTCAGCAAAATGAATCTTTAATGGGCTTTAATTTAAGCATGACTGTATATTTTATTCCTATTGCAATAGTGCAGTTAATAGAACAAAACGGGTAATAAGCATGACCATTTATTCAGACATTAGGATTTTGTACATGTTCTAAAATGAGTAAAGCGTTTTAAAAGAGCATATATTTGCTTTGTAGACCACGCAAGTTGATATCTAAGCTCATATTTGAGAGAAAGATAAATGCATTTTTATAATAGTTACAATTTAGATAATTCATGCCTTCTAAATAAAATCTATAAAGACAGATAGTACAGAACCTTATGTACATTTCTATAATTGTTCTGTATAAATAATTAAATATTCTTGATCTCCTTCATATATATATAATTTCTCATATTTATTATAATAAAATGTTTTACAATTCATTTTAATAGTGATCTGAATATATTTTCTGGAAACCTAATTGTGTTTAAGAAATTTGGAAAACTACAATACCAAGATAACTCATGCTGACTGAGAAGAGTCTTGAAAAGATGAAATGTGTAGTTTTCCAACTCATTGTAAAAAAGTTATGCAGATAAGTGTAATAGATGTGTATGTGTGTGCATATGTGGATATGAAAATTAAAATATTAAGATATACTGTATTATAAGTATAAAATATCAAATAAAACTGTAAAGGAAACTTGCTTTTAATGTCAGGTAGAGTATGACCTGTTTATTAACCAAGTCACCTAATTTTCTAAGTTATAATTTTCAACAAGAGGTATTTATTAAATTCAAATAGAAAGATTTAATTTATAAACAGATCTTTGAATCACTAGGCTAAAATGTACTTAGTCAGCAGGTATAAAACTGTGATGCATACAGTTATATCACTCTCACTATAATAATAATAGCATCATAACTATAGAAATATCAGTCAATGTGAGTAATAAATAAAATACATATTTAAAAATTATATTTATCTCATTTTCTTAAATTTTTATTTTTGTATGGTTCATCATATATTTATTTCAAGGAACACACTTTAAATAAATGTACACTATTTGTATCATTGGGCTTCCTTGATGGCTCAGAAAATAAACAATCCACCTACAATGTGGGAGACCTGGATTGGACCCCTGTGTTGGAAAGATCCCATGGAGGAAGGCATGGCAACTGACTCTGTATTCTTGCCCAGATAATCCCATGGACAGGGGAGGCTGGTAAGCTACAGTCCATAGGGTCACAAAGGGTCAAATGTGACTGAGCGACTAAGCACAGCACATTTGCATAATTATATGTACACTACTGAAAGAATTTAAAAATAATTAAACTTTGCATTCATTAGCAATATTTTCTTATTCCTCTGGAGCTACATTTTGGTCTACAGCTCAAGAAAAGCAGGAGTTGTTGCATGGTTTGTTCTCTGTGTGCTATGCTAAGTTGCTTCAGTCATGTATCACTCTTTGCAGCACCATGGACTGTAGCCCACCAGGCTTCTCTGTCCATGGAATTCCCTGGCAAGAATACTGGGGTGAGTTGCCATTCCCTTCTCCAGGGAATCTTCCCAACCCAGGGGTGGAACCCATATCTCTTATGTCTCCTGCATTGGCAAGTGGTTTCTTTACCACTGTGCCACCTGGGAAACCCTTGGTTGGTTCTCGGGTATATCCTGAATATCTAGAAGATTACTTGGCATATAATAATAGTAACTCAAAGTTTTTGTTGAAAAAATAAATAAAATTATGCTTAGCACTTAGGAGATTCACAATAGTTTATGCTAGTCTATTTCCTTGATCAACTATAGTATTTCATAATTAAAATTTATTTATCTATTTTCCTATTTGTCAGCATTTGAGTCATTCCATTTTTGCTATTACAATTAATGCTACTTTGAACAACTTTGTTCATGTATCCTTGATCAATCAGATGAATTTAAGAAAGTGTAAGCATATATGTGTATGTAAGTTTGTATGTGTGTATGCATTGCTTTATGGCAGTTACCTTATCAAATCAAAATACATGTATATTCCCATAAAAGTATACTTCTGCAATTCAAGCTACAACTGGCAAGACTTTTTCTGATATGGGCACATGAGCTTCAGACATATTCTCCCACTTTATAGGTAGTTATTTTGTCTTATAGACAATTTTGCTTAATGCCTCTTTCAACTGTCATAAAATTTCTGGCCATAAAATAAGGACTTGTTCAGTTCAGTTCAAGTGCTCAGTTGTGTCCGACTCTTTGCGACCCAAACATCCAACCATCTCATCCTCTGATGTCCCCTTCTCCTCCTGCCCTCTATCTTTCCCAACATCAGTGTCTTTTCAAATGAGCAGCTCTTCATATTAGGTGGTCAAAGTATCGGAGTGTCAGCTTCAACAGCAGTCCTTCCAATGAACACCCAGGACTGATCTCCCTTAGGATGGACGGATTGGATCTCCTTGCAGTCCAAGGGACTCCCAAGAGTCTTCTCCAACACCACGGTTCAAAAGCATCAATTATTTGGCACTCAGCTTTCTTTATAGTCCAACTCTCACATCCATACATGACTACTGGAGAAACCATAGCTTTGACTAGATGGACATTTGTTGGCAAAGTATCATCTCTGCTTTTTAATAGGCTGTCTAGGTTGGCTGACTCATTTGAAAAGACCCTGATGCTGGGAAAGATTGAGGGCAAGAGGAGAAGGGGATGACAGAGGATGAGATGGTTGGATGGCATCACCGACTCGATGGACATGGGTGGACTCTGGGAGTTGGAGATGGACAGGGAGGTCTGGCATGCTGCGTTTCATGACTGAGCGACTGAACTCACTGACTGACTAGGTTTGTTATAACTTTTCTTCCAAGGAGTAAGTGTTTTTTTAATTTCATGGCCGCAGTCACCATCTGCAATGATTTTGAAGCCCCAAATAATAAAGTCTCTCAGTGTTTCCACTGTTTCCCCAACTATTTGCTGTGAACTGATGGGACCGGATGCCATGATCTTTGTTTTCTGAATGTTCAGCTCTAAGCCAACATTTTCACTCTCCTCTTTTACTTTCATCAGGAGGCTACTTAGTTCTTCACTTTCTACCATAAGGGTGGTGTCATCTGCATATCTGAGGTTATTGATATTTCTCCCGGCAATCTTGATTCCAGGTTGTGCTTCTTCCAGCCCAGCGTTTCTCATGATTTACTCTGCATATAAGTTAAATAAGCAGGGTGACAATATACAGCCTTGATGTACTCCTTTTCCTATTTGGAAGCAGTCTTGTTCCATGTCTGGTTCTAACTGTTGCTTAAAGTTCACGGTTCACGTATTGCTGAAGCCTGGCTTGGAGAATTTTGAGCATTACTTTACTAGCGTGTGAGATGAGTGAATTCTTGTCATTTTATCATTGTTCCCTCTTATGTTGTGCTATTTTTCTTTTGGTTGATTTCAAGATGTTTTCCTTAAAATGTTTTCTGTAATTAACTCTGATGTGTCTAGGTGTGATTCTCTTTGTTTTCATCTTATGTAGGGTTTATGAATCTCTAAATTTGGAATTCCGCTCCCCCTCCCCCGCCAAATTTGGAAAAATTTCAGCTGTTATTTATCCAAATGTTTTTTGTCCCACTTGCTCCCCCTTCTCTTTTTGAGACTCCAAGTACATGTTTGTTAGAGTTTCTGACATTTTTCCCAAGGTCCCTGAGGCTCTGTTCACTTTTTTAAAAGTATTTTTTATTCTTATTCCTTAGATTGGATCATTTCTATTACTATATCTCTAAGTACACTGAATTTTTCTTCTGTCATTTCCAGTCTTTTTTAAAGTCCATCTACTAATTTTTTAAAAAATTCAGATATTATGCTTTTCAGTTCAAGAATTTACATTTTTAAATGCTTTATTCTTTTTTCTTGATAATGTCTATTAAATTATTCATTATGAGTGTATATTATTGTACATTCTTGAAAATAGTTAAGATAGCTACTTTAAAATTCTTATTTTCTATGTCCAACATCTGGGTCATCTTGGAGTGGGTCTCCATTAATCAACTGTGGGACTCAAATGAAACACTCTGTCTTGCTTCAGTGGGTGGCAGCTAAAATCTCCAATCATTTCTTTTTGCCTTACCTGGGCCATTTTCATGAATTTTCAATTTACAAAAATGGTCCTGGGTTCTAGAAATTATTGCTTCTTAATTTTTCCTTCATCTCTATGCTTGTTAGACATATCACTGTACTATTCCACAGTAGCCTAATATTACCTTGTCAACATTTGGCATCTGGCTTGGGCTGTGTGGGTACCAATTTCTGTGCTGAAGAAACAGAGGATGGTTGTCCTGAGGAAAAGCAGGGGATAGGCAGGGGAGAAGCCAGAGCAGAACTTACATGTTTTCTGCAATCCCTCTTCTCACTTCTTCACTTCTCTCTTCCTCCTCTGGGGATCCTTCATGCTGGCCTCAACTCCTCCCTCACCTTCTTACCCATCAGATACATCAGTTCAATCAACTTTCAGACTGTCAAAGGATTTCTTAGAGTTCCTTTTGTTAATTCTTGAAACCTACACTTTCTCTCATGTCTACTGTTTCTTCTAGGCTATTTTTACAAGGGATCCAAGAAGCTTATGCTATGTTACTATCCATTGGGAGCAGAAAATGCTCTCTGATTTTCTTTCTCTGCTTAGCACTATCTCTGTCTTCTCAATCAGTGGCTAGAAGATAAATTAGAAAATGACATCAGGAGAAATTATATACAACATGTAAATTCTGAGAAGACAAAATCTTTCATTTCTCCAAACTTCAGCAAGAGTTAACATTTAATAAATAAATCAGTATCTACCTAGAGAGTTCCTTATACATATGTATAAAGAAACATTAACAGGCTTTTTCATTACTGCATATGAACATAGCCAAAAAATTCAAAAACCTGAATGATCATCAGTAGACAATGGTTAAGTAAATAGTGGTTTTTCCAAACCATTAAGTACAATGGATTCATAAAATGAATTAAGTTCAGTTCAGTTCAGTCGCTCAGTCGTGTCCGACTCTTTGCGACCCCCATGAATCGCAGCACGCCAGGCCTCCCTGTTTATTACCATCTCTTGGAGTTCACTCAGGCTCACGTCCATCGAGTCCATGATGCCATCCAGCCATCTCATCCACTGTCGTCCCCTTCTCCTCCTGCCCCCAATCCCTCCCAGCATCACAGTCTTTTCCAATGAGTCAACTCTTCGCATGAGGTGCCCAAAGTACTGGAGTTTCAGCCTCAGCATCATTCCTTCCAAAGAAATCCCAGGGTTGATCTCCTTCAGAATGGACTGGTTGGATCTCCTTGCAGTTCAAGGGACTCTCAAGAGTCTTCTCCAACACCACAGTTCAAAAGCATCAATTCTTTGGCGCTCAGCCNAAGAGTCTTCTCCAACACCACAGTTCAAAAGCATCAATTCTTCGGCGCTCAGCCTTCTTCACAGTCCAACTCTCACATCCATACATGACCACAGGAAAAACCATAGCCTTGACTAGATGGACCTTAGTCGGCAAAGTAATGTCTCTGCTTTTGAAAATGCTATCTAGGTTGGACATAACTTTTCTTCCAAGGAGTAAGCGTCTTCTAATTTCATGGCTGCAGTCACCATCAGCAGTGATTTTGGAGCCCCCAAAAATAAAGTCTGACACTGTTTCCACTGTTTCCCCATCTATTTCCCATGAAGTGATGGGACCAGATGCCATGATCTTTGTTTTCTGAATGTTGAGCTTTAAGCCAGCTTTTTTGCTCTCCTCTTTCACTTTCATCAAGAGGCTTTTTAGCTCCTCTTCACTTTCTGCCATAAGGGTGGTGTCATCTGCATATCTGAGGTTATTGATATTTCTCCCGGCAATCTTGATTCCAGCTTGTGCATCTTCCAGCCCAGTGTTTCTCATGATGTACTCCGCATATAAGTTAAATAAGCAGGGTGACAATATACAGCCTTGATGTACTCCTTTTCCTATTTGGAACCAGTCTGTTGTTCCATGTCAAGTTCTAACTGTTGCTTCCTGACCTGCATACAGAGATGGTCTGCTATTCCCATCTCTTGAAGAATTTTCTAGTTTGTTGTGATCCACACAGTCAAAAGCTTTGGCATAGTCAATAAAGCAGATACAGATGTTTTTCTGGAACTCTCTTTCTTTTTCCATGATCCAGTGTATGTTGGCAATTTGATCTCTGGTTCCTCCACCTTTTCTAATTCCAGCCAGAACATCTGGAAGTTCATGGTTCATGTACTGTTGAAGCCTAACTTGGAGAATTTTGAGCATTACTTTACTAGCGTGTGAGATGAGTGCAATTGTGTGGTAGTTAGAACATTCTTTAGCATTGCCTTTCTTTGGGATTGGAATGAAAACTGACCTTTTCCAGTCCTGTCGCCTTTTTCTCCCAACTTATTATTTCTGTGAACCTAGCATCTGATATATTTAATATGTGCTTCTATGTTCAGTCATTTCCAAATGGCTGAAATCATTCCAAAATCTCTGAAATCAAATCTGCCTTCAGTTGGAGTGAGAGGTAAACTATTTCATACTATCATTTATGACTTATATATAGGCTGTATATTTCCAAAGAAGATAGCATAATTATAGAAAAACAAAACTAGAAATTAAGAACATACATATTAATGGGGCATTCAAAAATAATAGGCAAATAGGTGAACAGCTTGAGAGATTTGCCTATTAAAATCAAAATCAGTCATGTATTTACACATATATTTATAATTATTTGAGGAAAAATGAATAGAACTATATGGAGGTTATAGACAGAGAGTTTGTTTTCTTTAGATTTTTTAAAATTTCATTTAACACTGGTTAATTTTGTTGTTGCTGCTTCTGAGGCAGCAGAGCTCCATACCGCAAAGCATGCTGCTGCTGCTGCTGCTGCTAAGTCGCTTCAGTCGTGTCCGACTCTGTGCGACCCCATAGACAGAAGCCCACCAGGCTCCCTTTGTATAAATCTTATACAAAGATTTATATAAAATATTATCTCAATATGCCCTGGATTGTGATTTGTCCTTTCTAGGAACCTATTGAGATAAACAAACTAGTTTAAAAAATAGAATGGTAGGCACTGATTGCTATAATTATAAGGTCAGCAGAAGTATTTCTTTGCTGGCATACCATCTGACAGAAAAGATAAATCACTTTCTCCCCACATGGCAGCTCAAGCCGAGCTCAAGAGATTATTTCTATTTTACAAGGTTAATCGTGACATTAGAGAAACCTTTGCTCTTTAACATATTTCTTCTCAAATTCTGGTTTAGTTTTATGAGTCCAGAAATCCATGCATATAAATCAGGATCAGAATAATATGAATGTAAAAGTAATTAAAAAAAAACAACACATATTTAGACAGATAAATATGTATGATTAGCTATTCAATTTTGTGAACCACTATTTGAAAATCAACAAGTAAATTTCCTAGTATACATTCTATTTCTAATTAGAATTTTTAGATTTTTAAACATATATTTCCATTATAGCCATATTGATACTATAAAGTTATAAGACAGTTAATTGTATTCTAGATATTTGAAGGAAAAGCAAATAGGCTGGATATATGCATTAACACTTATCCATTCAGAACTACCAATAATTTACCACTGATAGAGTAGAGGGTTTTACCAGTAATATTTCTTCTAATTCTACTTCCCAAATGTTAATGACTATAATGACTTTGTTTAATATGGATCATTACTGTTGTTCAGGCACTAAATCATGTTTAACTCTTTGCGATCCCATGGACTGTAGTCCACTAGGCTCCTCTGTCCATTGGATTTCAAGATCACTAGAGGGGGTTGCTATTTCCTTCTCCAAGGGATCCTCCCAGATCAGGGATGGAATACAAGCCTCCTGCATTGGCAGGTGGATTCTTTACCATTGAGCTACCTGGGAAATCCTTAACACAGATTAATTATATCTAATATTCATAAATTAAGATATGAAATATAGCAATGTAGTACAAATAAAATTAACTATTAAAAATACTCTGAGGGCAAAGGCTCACTAGGGAGCAAAATTATTGGTCTAAACTTTGAGTCAGAGTGGAACTTCATTGTTATTGCTGGTGTGGGACATTATTAGGATGTTTTACAGAAAATTTCTTGGTTGATTGTTCCACTGCCTAACGTTCTGATTTTAAGAAAGATATCTCAGTAATAGAAACTCTGAAACATAAAGCAAGAGGCAAATTTTGGCCAATTTTTGCATGAGAACTGGCAGATCCACAAACCAAACCAGCATGTAGAAATTAATGAGAAAGTGATAAGAATTTTTAACATATATAAAAAATGGGGATAATCACAATGGAAATTAAAAATATGTGTATTATTAATTGCAAAGAAATATCTCTCCCAAAGAAGTATCTCTCCCCTATTCTGTATTTGAGCTACAGCCTTTCATTTTTTTAAAATTGATATATATTTGAGTATATGTTATGGGATAAACATTAGACAGCAATGGAGAGTGTTATAAAGAATAGAAGAATCATATGAGTCAAGAGCAAGTATAATGGTGCTCTAATTTGTTTCCTTTTGACAGTTATTCTGTAACTTCAAATTGAGTTATATTTATATTCTAGTTATCAGAATAAAAATTGGTCCTATTATACATTTCAGTGGCTATAAAAATTTAGGATTAATTTATCTGTGCCTACATTTATACTTCTATATCTTCATCTATATATGAATATGTATCCTCAAAGTATTTATGAAATAGCTACAGAAATGAAATTGCAGTTAAAAAATGCAGTTTTCCAGAGATAAGAAATTTCTTAACAAATATGTGTGTGTAATAGGCTGTCAACCAGAAAAAAAAAAACAGATTATCATATAATCATTCATAAGTTTTAATATGAAAAATCATAATGCATTATTTTGCTGAAGGTATATATTCTTTGCCCTAACATTCCCTATGAAAGTTTAATCCATCTGGCTTTCATGAATTCAGAAAATCAAATATATTTAATGTGAAAACAGACTTCACATTTAATTATGGCTACTTCTAAGAGAAGGTTAAGTTCCACAGTAAAGCATGCACTTCTGGAAATTTAGTATTTTGGGCCACATCACCGGGTTTAGCTCCCTGACCAGGGATCAAACTGGAGTCCTTGGCAGTGAAAGCACAAAGTCCTAACCACTGGTCTGCCAGGGAATTCCCAGCATTTTGCTTTTTCAATAAATGGATAAAAATAATTGCATATAGTGTCATTTGTCAGACAAAATGGAGGGTGCCCCCTCTTATCCCACCTCTGGTTATTCACACTTTTTGTCTGATCCTCCTCCTTAAGTATTCAGGACCTGCAATTTGCTTCTAGCCAATAGAATATGGCATAGGTAATATGATGTAATTTGCATAATTACATCACACAACACTCCATCTTGTTTGTGGACTCACAGTACTGACTGTCCTTGTTCACTTTGTCAGGGGAGTGTTTAATTTCCTCAGTTCTGTCTTGCTGCAGCAAAAATTTGAAATGGCAGACCAGTGTTACAGTTCAGATACAGCTCAGTTTTATTTGGCAAGCAAAGGAAAATACATGCCCAAGGTGTAAGGGGCAACCCAAAAGAAGAGAGAGGCTAAATTTTGGCTTCTCTTTTTATATATTTTGTCTCCTCCTCCTGAGCCTGCCCTGTGTAAACTTAGCTATCCAGGAGGGCTGTTTGTTTTACCTGAGGTCCTCACTCCAGTCCTCAGACCTTCCTTTGTTCTATTTTCATGGGCTTTTCCCTTCTTTGTCTTTTAGCCACCACCATTTTGGACTCCCTTTTCCTATTCTAACTACCTAACACTGTCATCCAGCCAATCCTAATTCTAATACATTCATCTAGTGTGGATTGTCCCCAAACCTCACATGCCACATCCATCACCTCTTTGAGGGGAAAAAAAAAAAAAATCTTCCCACTTTTCAACATAGTGTCATTTCTTCATTTTGTAATATTTTATTATTATATTCTATATTTTTCTGTTTAGCATTTTGAGATTCTTACAGGGATTTTATTCCTTCTTGGTTACTAACATACAAAATATCTAGGATAATCATTAAAGATAATTTTTGTTTAATATTTTTGTGAAGGCAGTTACTGAAAAGTATCAATATATCTGCTTAAAATACATATTTTAATGAAATTTGGCAATCCTGTCTTTTGACTGTATCACCATAATAACTAGTAGCATTTCAAATATCAAGGAATCATTTTATATTCTGAAATCTTACCAAATTTAATGATGAACTCTAGTAGTTTGCTGGTAGCATCTTTAGGATTTTCTATGTATAGTTTTGTGTCCAAATGGCTATTATCAAAAAATTAAGAAGGAGCAAGTGTTGGAGAGGACATAGAGAAGAAGGAATCCTCCTGCATTGTTGAAGAAAATGTAAATTGGTGCAGCCACTATGGAAAACAATATGCAGGTTTCTTAAAAAAAAAAAAATCTAAAAACATTGCTACCACATGATTCAGTAATTCTACTTCTGAGTATTTATCCAAAGAAAGCAAAATGACTACTTGAAAAGATAAGTGTAACCTTATGTTCTTTGCAATGCTATTTACAGTAGGCAAGATATGGAAGCAATCTAAATGTCCACCAATATATAAATGGCTAAAGAATCTGTCTGCAATGCAGAAGAGCTGGATTCAATCCCTGGGTTGGGAAGATCCTCTGGAAAAGGGAGAGAAGGGAATACTCAGTCTAGTATTCTTGCCTGGAGAATCCCAGGGACAGAGGAGCCTGGTGAGCTATAGTCCATAGGGTTGCAAAGAGTTGGACATGACTGAGTGACTAACACACACACACACACACACACACACACACACACACAAGAAAACATGAAATCTTGCCATTTGCAAACACTTGGATGGACCTGGAAGGTATCATGCTAAGTGAAATAAGTCAGTCAGAGAAAAACAAACACCATATGATTTTACTTACATGTGGAATCTGAAAAAAAAAAAAAAATGAACAAAACAGAAACAAACTCATAGATATAAAGAACAAGCTGGTGGCTTCCTGAGGGAAGTGGAGTTGGTGGACACATTGAATAGGTGAAGAAGATTAAGAGGTACTAACTTCCAGTTATAAATAAGCCTTGAGGATATAATGTACAGCATAGGGAATATAGTGAATAATATTGTAATAACTGTTCTTGGAAGGAATGATGCTAAAGCTGAAACTCCAGTACTTTGGCCACCTCATGTGAAGAGTTGACTCATTGAAAAAGACTCTGATGCTGGGAGAGATTGAGAGCAGGAGGAGAAGGGGATGACAGAGGATGAAATGTGTGGATGGCATTAATGACTCGATGGACGTGAGTCTGAGTGAACTCTGGGAGTTGGTGATGGACAGGGAGGCCTGGAGTGCTGCGATTCTTGGGGTCGCAAAGAGTCAGACACGACTGAGCAACTGAACTGAACTTCATATGTTAGTGGATGTAACTGGACTTATGCTGGTGATCATTTCATAATGTGTAGAAATACTGAATCACTACATTGTATACCTGAAACTAATATAATACTTTATAACTCAATTAAAACCTTTTAAAATAAAATTCTTATTATTTTGAATAACTTTTGTGTTCTTTACCTTCTCTATCATATTCCTTTTCCCCTTGAGTTTTACCAGGTATTTCTTTGATTTTCCAGATCATTTTTAATCCGTGTGTATGTGTTAGTCAGGCAGTTGTGTCATACTCTTTGCGACCCCATGGACTTGTAGCCTGCCAGGTTCCTCTGTCCATGGAATTCTCCATGCAAGAATATTGGAGTGGGTTGCAATTTCCTTCTCCATCTTCACCCCTAGAGACCACCTAAAATGAAGCCACCACAGATTCCAAACCAAAAGCACCTAACACATATATTGTAAAAATTTCAGATAAAATAAATCTTATCCCCCTCAGGTCTGGAGGGTTTCTGCTTATTGTCCCTGAGAATGCTTTATAAGCAGCAACAGACTTGAAAGGTTATTAGCTGTTATGGTTGGTTTTCCTTCTAAAGTCCTAAGTCAACCAAGAACCAAGACAAAATAAGTATACAAAAAAATTGGAGAGTGTAGCTTTCCTATATCCCCCTAGCTGGCCAATGGTAAAAAATAGGACACAAATTAGATTCCTGAATGAGCTTTGATGCTTGCTCAGATAGTTCCTGGTATCAAACTCCAGCGATATTTCTTTGCCTGGTTCTTGAATTTTCCTTTAGAAAATGTGGAGGTTAAATTACATCAAAGTCCAGAAAGGGGATAGAATCTTTATGATTTCTTCATTTAGAAATCTGATTGATGGGGGCTTGGTTGGATCATCTAGGATCTCAAAGACATTGAGCTTCAACTTTGAAACCCAACAGTCCACATTCAGAAGCAACGTGATTCATCAAATCAGCACCAACCAAAAGCAACATGAAATGAAGGTCACAGCTTTGGAACATGAAAAGAACACACACAGAGCTCATCCACTAATCCCTGTGCTGCAAAAGCAAACATTTGTTTTGAAACTTTTCCAAAAGTTTGAATTAGCAAATTTTAATCCATAAATGATGTTATTTAGTTTTGCATGCTTTTAAAGACTGCATAAAAAAAAATGGTACACATATCTTTTGCTCTTTTTGCCTCTGGTAGATGTTATTATGGTTGCTGTTTATTATATAGATATTTGTATATTAAATATGCAGCTGAAACTCCTATTCCATATGCCTATACTATATGGTTACAGCATAATGTGTCCATTATGGGAATTATCTTAGGATTAACTTTCCTCCCATATTAGTTGCAATGGAAACAGAGTTCCTCTTCACCTTGGAAGAAGTGAGACAGGATGACATATTCTGCTGAATTTGAAGATTGAAAAATTACATCTGATCATGAATATCTCAAGTTATTTCTTCTCCTCCCTGATGTTAGACAGTAGACAAAATTAATAGCATTCTGATATGTATGCCTAGTGTAAGGTTCAAAAAGTTATATACATCTAAGTTTTTCATTTAACATTCATGTATAACCAAAAATGCTGAGGCATCTTACTATACTCTCTGCTACAGCCTTTCTGTGAAAGGCACAGCTACCTCTGTTCTCAGTGAAATATACTCACTTGCTTGCCAATTCAATACCATCATGGAGTGGACACTCAAAGGGGCAATTCATTTATTATAAAATTAATAATTAAATTGTTACCAAAGAATTCCAGATAACCAGAATCTTTTTGATGTGCTAGAAAGGCTTTCAAAATGAAGAATCAAAAAACAGCTGGTCTTAGAAGAAAGCATAGGCAGTACACTCTTTGACGTAAATCAGAGCAAGACCCTCTTTGACTCACCTCCTAGAATAATGGAAATAAAAACAAAAATAAATGGGACCTAATTAAACTTAAAAGTTTTTGCACAACAAAGGAAACCAGAAACAAGATTAAAAGTCAGCCCTCATAATGAGGGGAAATAATAGCAAACAAAACAACTGACAAAAGATTAATCTCCAAAATATATAAGCAGCTCATACAGCTCAATATTAGAAAAACAAAGCGCCCAATCAAAACATGGACAGAAGACCTAAACAGACATTTCTCCAAAGAAGACATACATATGGCCAATAAACACATGAAAAGATGTTCAACATCACTAATTATTAAAAAAATTCAAAACTACAATGAGGTGTCACCTCACTCCAGTCAGAATGACCATCATCAAAAAATCTACGAACAATAAATGCTGGAGAAGATGTGGAGTAAAAGGAACCCTCCTACCCTGTTGGTGGGAATGTAAATTGATATGGCTATTATGGAGAAAAATATGGACATTCCTTAAACAACGAGGAAAAAAGTCTACCATATGACCCAGCAATCCCAGTACTGGGCACTGTGAAAAAGTCAAAATTCTAAAAGAAACGTGTACTCCAATGTTCACTGAAGCTCTATTTACAATAGCCAAGACATCAGAGCAACCTAGATATCCATCTACAGATGAATGAATAAAGAAGGTGTGATACTATACACACACACACACAATGGAATATTAGCCATAAAAAAGAATGAATTTGAATCAACTTTGGTGAAGTGGATGAAACTAGAGCCTGTAATACAGGGTGAACTAAATCAGAAAGAGAAAAACAAATATTGTATAGTAATACATATATATGGAATCCAGAAAAATGATACTGATGATCCTGTTGCAGGGAAGGAATGGAGATACAGATGTGTAGAATGGACCTATGGACACAGTGAGGGAAGGAGAGAGTGGGATAAATGAAGAAAGTAGCATTGACATGTATACACTATCATGTGTAAAATAGATAGCTGATGAGAAGTTGCTTTATAACACATGGATCCCAGCCTGTCACTCTCTGATGACCTAGAGGAATGAGATGGGGGGAGGCGAGGGAGACTCAAGAGGGAGTGGATATATGTACATTGTTGTTCAGTTTCTCATTCATGTCCGACTCTTTGCGACCCCATGGATGGCAGCACACCAGGCATCTCTTTCCTTACTGTCTCCTGGAGTTTGCTCAGTCATGTTCATGGAGTTGATGATGCCATCCAACCATCTCATCCTCTGTTTTCCCCTTCTCCTGCCCATAATATATGTATAATTATGGGTGATTCTTGGACAAGGAAATGACAACCCACTCCAGTACTCTTGCCTGGAAAATCCCATGGATGGAGGAGCCTGGTGGGCTGCAGTCCATGGGGTCGTTAAGAGTTGGACACGACTGAGCGACTTCACTTTCACTTTCATGCATTGGAGAAGGAAATGGCAACCCACTCCAGTATTCTTACCTGGAGAATCCCAGGGATGGGGGAGCCTGGTGGGCTGCTGTCTATGGGGTCGCAGAGTCGGACACGACTGAAGCGACTTAGCAGCATGGCTAATTCTTGTTGTTATACAGCAGATACCAACACAACATTGTAAAGCAATTTTCTTAAATTAAAAAATTAAAAATAAAAGTCAGCTGGTCTAATATTTTGTCTTTGTAATGTTTATATTCTAAGTGACAACAAAGTTACCTCCCAGTAACAACAAAAAAAGGGGGTAAAATTTCATCACTGGTCCAATCTTTTGATCCAGAGGTATTCATTACAACAAATACCTGAGTCAAGTTCTCATACTTCTAACCAAAGGGCAGGGCACTGAATCTAAAATCCCACATTGCTACATCATCACTAAAGTATGGAAACATTTCCTAAAAAGAAAGGGAAGTTCTGTTGGATTGCTGGACTGTTTTAGCTTACATACTCAGGATCTAGGCTGTCATTTACCTTATGATTACAGTATTGTCCTGATCTCATAGCCTGCCTCAAAGATGGAAAATATTTTGTCCAATTGAGTAAAGGATGTGAGACCATTTTAGCAGAAGGTTCTCAGTTTACATTGTTTTGGTTTGTAAATTCTGTTTTTTCAGTTTCTAGCAATAACCTTCTTTTGACTCATTTCCCAGTTGCAGGTGCTCTGGTCGCACCTGTGAAGGTGAAGACAGTATGGGATTTTCTTTTTAAATGATTTTGCTTTCTCTTTCTGTTACTGTTTATTGGAATACTGACCCTTGGATTCTGTATGATAAAGGTATCATTCATAGAAGCCCATTTTTAGATGCCATGTAGCGATGGGGATTAACATAAAGAAGTGAAAGTGAAGGTCGCTCAGTCGTGTCTGACTCTTTGTGACCCCATGGACTAGACAGTCCATGGAATTCTCCAGGCCAGAATACTGGCGTGGGTAGCCTTTCCTTCAATTTTAAAAAAACATTTTCAATCGTTTAAGCCAATATGACTGGCAACTCTTCATCCACAGGTCCCTATGTGATGGCACTGCAGATAGACACACCAGGGAAAGGATTAGGAGCTATTTTCTCTCCTGATATTGGAGAAAATACGACTTTTTTCCCCTCTTTTTTCATGCCTATGGAATATTGTCTTAAAGATAAATAGAAACAAGCATAGCCATACCAATGTATCCTTATAAAATGAGAAACAGTCTCATAGACAAATGATATAATGCTGTCTGCTTATCGTAAGTAGCTTGGGGAATAGGATCTGTTGACAAATTTTCTTTTTCTTTGTTTTTCTAAATTCTTTTTAAAATTTTTTTATTTTACAAGATTGTATTGGTTTTGCCGGAGAAGGAAATGGCAACCCACTCCAATGTTCTTGCCTGGAGAATCCCAGGGACAGGGGAGCCTGGTGGGCTGTCATCTTTGGGGTCGCACAGAGTCGGACACGACTGAAGTGACTTAGCAGCAGCAGCAGCAGCATTGGTTTTGCCATACATCAACATGAATCCACCGCGGGTGTACACGTGTTCCCATCCTGAACCCCCCTCCCACATCCCTCCCCATACCATCCCTCTGGGTCATCCCAGTGCACCAGCCCCAAGCAACCTGTATCCTGCATTGAACCTAGACTGGCGATTCATTTCTTATATGATATTATACATGTTTCAATGCCATTCTCCCAAATCATCCCACCTTCTCCCTCTCCCACAGAGTCCAAAAGACTGTTCTATACATTTGTTTCTCTTTTGCTGTCTCGCATACAGGGTTATCATTACCATCTTTCTAAATTCCATATATATGTGTTAGTATACTGTATTGGTGTTTTTCTTTCTGGCTTACTTCACTCTGTATAATAGTTTCTGGTCTTACGTTTAGATCTTTAATCCATTTTGAGTTTATTTTTGTGTATGGTGTTATAAAGTGATATAGTTTCATTCTTTTACAAGTGGTTGACCAGTTTTCCCAGAACCACTTGTTAACGAGACATAGTTTTTAATGACTTTTAAAATAGTCTTTCAGTCAGTGGTCTGTTTAAATAAAGGTCTCTTCACTAACTCGGTGTCTGAGCTTCCCACAGACTATTAATAACTATGTAGTGTGTATGACTTAGCGGAGAAGGCAATGGCACCCCACTCCAGTACTCTTGCCTGGAAAATCCCATGGACGGAGGAGCCTGGTAGGTTGCAGTCCATGGGATCGCTAAGAGTCAGACATAACTGAGCAACTTCACTTTCACTTTTCAATTTCATGCACTGGAGAAGGAAATGGCAACCCACTCCAGTGTTCTTGCTTGGAGAATCCCAGTGACGGGGGAGCCTAGAGGGCTGCCATCTATGGGNGGTAGGTTGCAGTCCATGGGATCGCTAAGAGTCAGACATAACTGAGCAACTTCACTTTCACTTTTCAATTTCATGCACTGGAGAAGGAAATGGCAACCCACTCCAGTGTTCTTGCTTGGAGAATCCCAGTGACGGGGGAGCCTAGAGGGCTGCCATCTATGGGATCGCACAGAGTCAGACACGACTGAAGCAACTTGGCGGCGGCAGTGTATGACTTATATCTAATATCCTGCCACAATTTAACTAACTGATGTCCAATAATTAATATCCTTTTTTAGTATTGTTCTTAAATTTTGCTTGCTGATTTCATTATATATTCTTTAATAGAAGTATTGCAACATTCTCTGCATTCTATAATAAAATACTAGAGACTAATATTTCTGGACAAAATCATGTTGATTTCCCTCTCCATAAATATTCATGTGCAAATGCACACATACACACCCCACACACAAACTAGGATTTCAAAACGTATGTTTCATTCATTAAGGAAACTTTTAACAACTCAGGATTTTCTATATAAAGAATATAGTCTTAACTATAAAGGGCTTTCTTCTTCCAGTAATTAGTGGCTGTAGGCTTATTTTCTACCTCCCTGAATGCATTTTTGTTGCTTTGTTCTTAAAGTAATGAGCTAGTCAAGTTTATTCCCTTATTGTTCTTTAATCTAAAAATACTCTGAAAGGTTTGCCATTTCATCCTTTCAATGTGAAGCTTAAATTGGATGGAGAAAATGCTCCTGTTTTCATATATTGTATAACCTAGCTTCTGATCCTCTTTTTAAAAAAAAAAAAAAAATGCCCTCACATGCTTTTAATTACCTGTTACTCTATGTTGCTTTTCTTGACGGGATAAGCTCACTTTATTCATTATTGAAAAATGTGCAAATGCACAAGTCACATTTTGTCCATTGTCTATTCCAGTAAAAAATGATGATTTGTGAAAATGCTGCTGTTAAACTCACAATTCAAACCATCATACAAGTTCTCTTCTTGTCAGTGAAAAGGTTTACCCAGACTTCTCCTTTTGACACAAAAAATATCAAAACATTGTTTACCCAGGGATCAGGAATTAATGAAACTAAATAAAAGAATAATAGTTAACGTATTTTCACTTAATAGATTTTCACTAAGACCTCTCTTCAGTGAAACAAGAATTTTCCCTCCGGACAGCTGAAGAGAAAATAATACAATGGCTAGTATAAGAGTTTAGTTTCATGGGCTTAATACCTGCTAAGCTGCCTGCCAGCCGTTTTACCTTCCACTATTCATGCATAGTCAGTATAAATGTCAACAGTGGAAACAAAAATATTTTCTGACTATTGGAAGGAAAATAGTTTTGACCTCATACCCTCATGAGTGCCCAGTTGACAATTAGGGATTTGCAGATCACATGCTAGGGATACCTGGTCTAGGGAACTTGACTCTATCTCTTGTTCTGCAGACTTATAATATTTGAATAGTGAGTGGTTTTTGTTCCTGAAGTGTTCTTTTCTTAGAACTATCTTGGCATAATAAAGCAGAAGTTTGTTTCTTGCTGAATCCCTGTGTCTTATGAGATGTGTGAAACTTCAGGATCATCGTCCTCTATTTAGCAGCTGTTCTGGCTCCTTTGTTCATGTAGTATATTCTCTCCACACATACAGGGGCAAAGAGAAACACCACAGGCAATGGCAATTGAAAGCCCTGCCCCAAATTGACCCTCTACATTTCTACTAATTCATTGGCCAGAATCCATCACAGGACACACCTAACTTTGGAGGCGTTGGGAATGTAAAGTTTGCAATGCCCCATCAGCAGGGAGAATCAATAACATTAAGAGGTTCTATTATACTGTATGTCACCATATGTTCTTTTGTTAAATGTTTTTGGTGTTCCACTGTGTTCCAAGTGTGCACCAGGAATTTTGCTGGGTATTTTTGATAAGAGATTAAAAGAGGTAATACTTGGGCTTGCTCCAGGGAAATAGATATGAATAGATAATATAATAAAATGTGATATAGGTTCTAATATGGTAAAGTATATGCAGTGTTTCACATGCTCGTGAGATGTGTATAAAGACCACAAACATATCCCTTGGCTTTGACTACCTAGAGTTAAGTCAACCTTCACATGAGCAATTTCTGTGGAACCATGGTGGTTAAATCTAATTTTAACAAATGAAGAATTTGAGAAAGTTATAAGAACTACCTATAGAGTAACTTTAAAAGGGTTGAAAGGATAACTTGAAGAAAAGTTATCCTCAAAGAAATATCCTCAGAGATAATGAAGAAGCTGTATGTTTGATAAAGTTATGAGAAAGCAGGAATGGCAGAAAATAATTAAAGGGGAAGTCAAAATAAAGCCTGCTTTGTTGCATTGTTGGACATTGACAACATAGTTTTTGGCGAAATGCCAATTTCCAGATACTAATCAAATTATTTCTTCGGAATTAAAGTTTTTTTTTTTTTTTCTTTTCAATATCAGCTATGTATGCTGAATATGAACTTGAATGTCAAGCCCTTGCTTTTCTTTGATCATGGATGAGGCATTGTTTGGCAACGAGACTTGAAGTTTAAACTCTCAACAGAGGCTTTCTGCTGAAGGAGGAGATGTATGCTTCTCTGTCAGGCAAACAACAGAAGGGGTTTTGTGTAAGGCCACATAAGCATAAAAATGGCAGATGCCTTTACTTTCAGCAGCTTAAAATGTTCATTCTGAGCAAACCATTCATCATTGGGCATACAATGAAGACTTCTAGATGTCAAAGGAAGAGATGGTTGGATGATTAGGGTGTCATTTCATCAAACAATAGCATAGTTTGCTTTGCTTTCAGTATAATTGTCCCTTTTTTCTTAAATTTCCTGACACTATCTCTTCACTTTTAACAAAACAAAGAAGAAAGCCTTTGCTTGTAAGCACTATTATAATCATTGTCCAAATAGGAAAAAAATAAGTTAATAATTAGTTAAGTAAAATGATACCAATAAATAAAGTTTGCCTTACTATTCAAGTGAATTTTAAAAAGGAATGTTATTATCTTTATAAAAGATATATATTAGCAAAATTTCCTGATGTTATCAATGTTTATGTCTGTGCAATTTTGGAAAATATTTAAGATAGAATAAAACTGTAATGGTTATAACATTATAATACCTGAATTCTGTGAGAATGAAATATTTATTTTCATGTGTGTCTGTATAGTTGTGTGTGTTTATATGTTTTTGCTTATTATATAGAATAACAATTTCCTTATTTTTGTGACCTCTTGATGAATACCTTGTTAAATATGATGGAAGACTAAAGTTTCCTATTTCAGGAAAATATTAACTAATAATCTGTTATCACTTCAGCGATTTCTTTAGTTAACATTTATAACAAATATTCAACTCACTGTTTATTTCAAATCTTCAGTCTTAAGCTTTTGCATATTTAACAGGTAACTTTTCTTTCACCAACAAGTGATGCGCTTTTTCAACTCCTGATATATTTACATGTGTCCATAAGACTTTGAGCATTTTAAGTAAAATAATTGACAATATGGTTCACCAAGTTGTTCTTACAGAAAATATTCCTGTTACTACATCACTTATCATTAGTGTTGTTTTCACTAGCTCTGACATATTGCAAAGATTGAAAGTCTTGGAATTGTACAGACTTGTGTGCAATGACACCCCACTCCAGTACTCTTGCCTGGGAAATCCCATGGATGGAGAAGTCTGGTGGGCTGCAGTCCATGGGGTTGCTAAAAGTCGGACACGACTGAGCGACTTCACTTTCACTTTTCACTTTCATGCATTGGAGAAGGAAATGGCAACCCACTCCAGTGTCCTTGTCTGGAGAATCCTAGGGATGGGGGAGCCTGGTGGGCTGCTGTCTATGGGGTCGCACAGAGTTGGACACGACTGAAGCGACTTAGCAGCAGTGTTTATCTTATATTTACTAACTTTTTAATCTTGCATAAATTACTTAACTCTGATATATAAAGTGGCAGAAATTCTACCTGACTGACAAAAGTTACTTGATGAATTGCATATAAGATATTTTTGAAAGTAGATACATAAGCCTTCAATGGATCATAGTTATCATTTTTTTTATTAGCATTGTCTTTCAACCTGAAAAATAGGCTTATCCAGAATATGACAATGAAAATGTAAAGATATAGAAAGAGACTGCTTCAGAAATTTAGAGCAATATTTGCGTGAATGAGAGCAATTATTATTTTCCCTTTTTAAGTATCAAAAGCAGAGACATTACTTTGCCGACTAAGGTCCGTCTAGTCAAGGCTATGGTTTTTCCTGTGGTCATGTATGGATGTGAGAGTTGGACTGTGAAGAAGGCTGAGCGCTGAAGAATTGATGCTTTTGAACTGTGGTGTTGGAGAAGACTCTTGAGAGTCCCTTGGACTGCAAGGAGATCCAACCAGTCCATTCTGAAGGAGATCAGCCCTGGGATTTCTTTGGAAGGAATGATGCTAAAGCTGAAACTCCAGTACTTTGGCCACCTCATATGAAGAGTTGACTCATTGGAAAAGACTCTGATGCTGGGAGGGATTAGGGGCAGGAGGAGAAGGGGACGACCGAGGATGAGATGGCTGGATGGCATCACAGACTCAATGGATGTGAATCTGAGTGAACTCTGGGAGATGGTGATGGACAGGGAGGCCTGGCGTGCTGTGATTCATGGGGTCGCAAAGAGTCGGACACGACTGAGCGACTGACTTGAACTGAATATAATGGCTAACAACATGGCTTCTCTGGTGAAAGTGAAAGCTGTTCAGTCATCTCCTACTCTTTGCAACCCCATGGACTACACAGTCCATGGAATTTTCCAGGCCAGAATTCTGGAGTGAGTAGCTGTTCCCTTCTCCAAGGGATCTTCCCAACCCAGGAATTGAACCCAAGTGAGATAAACAATATAAAATTTGAATCACTCGAGAGATTGGATAACACTGTTGTAGACAAACAGAAAAGACTAATGTGGCTTAAGCAAATGAAAATGTATATATTTACTTTATTGTTATTATTTAATATTGCTGTGGTGCTGAGAGTAGTAGTAATATAGCATTGCTTGAAAACTCAGTCTGGGTATGGATGACTCTCAAGGCCATAGAATACCCATGTTGATTGAGGTTCTGTCATTCTATAACTGCAGCACCTGTACACGCGTGATTTATCATCACCTGGGTAGGAAATGACAGTGCTAAGAAGTTCTTTATCAATAACTAAGTGCTCATAAACAAAGGCAAAACACAGCAGCACTCACCAATACCCACTAGAAAGATCTAATCACATGATATTACACATCTTCAAAGGAAATGAGAATCTTCCCAATGACTTGAAGAGTAAGGAAAGCTGAATATGGTTAAGCATTTGAAGTTTCTAATATAGAATTTTTAAATATGAATATGATTTGAGCAGCTAAGATATATCAAGAAATATGATATAGTGCTTGTATTTTGTCATTATGACAGAAGGAAACAAATTTAGTGGTGAGAATGGAAAGTAAAAATGTGGAAAACTCCCAGATCTCCAAAAAATGCTTAATAGATTGCTATAATAAAAGATATATAGGAAATTAGGAATTTCAGAAAGAACAATACAAAAAGTAATCAAAGAAATATCATTTATAAAATGAAGAGGCTCATAATAATGATGACTAGAATGTAATTATAAGATGGTCAAAGAGTTATGAAAATAAAATGTCATTAGTATTCTCAAATACAGAATTAAATTATAGAAAATAATCAAGTAGTTTATCAAATTTCTGAGTAAAAGACATTTTGAAATAATTAAACTATTATTAATCTTCTTTGAAAGTATAATAAAAACATTTATAGAATGAAGGAAAAGAAGCAAAATTGTCCACCTATACCTTTTTCTAGGAAGCAACTAGAATTTGAACCTCAATATTGTAGGGAGTTAATTTTTGTGAAAGGAGAAATATATGATCAAGAAAGAAAAGAAAATTTGTAGAGTAAAAAGGAATTTTTACAGTGAAATTCAGTGCACAGATTAAAATAAAGCCAATCTGAGAGCAGAAGACTAGTTCCTGGAGAAGGAAAAGCATCAGCATGAAAACAATCATAGCAGAAAAGAGCAGAAACAAAACAATGGTAGGAAAAGACAGAGGAATTGATTCAGAATATTTTGAAATGTATATGATCATTCAGGAACAAAAACACATGTTGAAAAATATATGAATGGACTGTATATAATAATATAAACATCAAATGTCTATATATTTTGAAATGTATATGATCATTCAGGAACAAAAACACATATTGAAAAATATATGAATGGACTGTATATAATAATATAAACATCAAATGTCTATAAAATACTATGTATAATGTCTCTAATATAACCAGAATTTTTATAAACATAGGGTAAGATATTGAAAGGATAAGCCATGTGAAGAATTTAAATTAGCTAAATCGCCACAAAGCAAGCAAATAGGTAAGATCATAAGCTTATTAATCATGTGGTGTAAACAAATTATTTAGAAATGTAGAAACAAAATAACAGAGAAATAGCTATTAATAAAAGAGTCGAACATAAATAGATCAAAGTTGTAGAACTATGAAACAGGAAACTGATATACTGTATTATAGATTTTAAAACATTTAGATGGAGAACTTGGTATGAGTTTGAGAAAAACAAGTTTATTGGAAAGTCAAACAACGGATAGAGTTTAAAATAATTTTTTGAGAATTTTTTTATACTACTCCCCAAAACATAAGCTTCTCTCTTTTTAAGTTTATATGTTGAATCATAAATGGTGTGTGTGTGTGTGTGTGTTAGTTGCTCAGTTGTGTCCAAGTGTTTGTGACACCATAGACTGTAGCCCACCAGGCTCCCCTGTCCATGGAATTCTCCAGGCAAGAATACTGGAGAGGGTTGCCATTTCCTTCTCCAGGGGATCTTCCTGACCCAGGGATTGAATCCAGGTCTCCTGCATTCCAGGCAGATTCTTCACCATCTAATTATTTGATAAATTAAATGGTGTTTGGAGGGATAATATGCTTCAAAAGATAAGGAATTTGGTAACTGCTTATGCTGAATCGGTTAGCTAGGTAGAATCCTGGAGAATCAGGAGCAAAAGTAATTGAGTTTTATTAAAAGGTGGACTACTCTTGACTTTCTGCAGTTAAAAAAAAAAACTTTGAAGAAATTGGTAGGAAAAGGGTATAATTGTCAACTGAAACAAATGCAATTTAGTAACTTAAATCCCTGAGGTATTATTTATTTCTGATTAATAGATATGTACAGGATTTGGGAAAATATGGCCACAGGACAAATGTATCACTTTTTTTTTTCTAATAAGTTTTGTTGGAACAAAGCCAAGGCCATTTATAATGGATTGTCTATGACTGTTTTCATGCAAGTAGCTTACACTGTACAGAGACTGGCCCACAGAACCTGAAGTATCATACTACCCTGTGCTTTACGGAAAAAGTTTACCCATCTCTGAACTGGCTGACACATCAATAATTACTTTTGCTCTTTTGCTCTGTTTGTTTAGTTTGTTGCATTTTCAGATCTATATGAAATAGTTTATCTAAAAAATTGCTGTAATGATCCTTATAACTTCAAAGAGCATGTTTATTTTAGTTTTAATATTAGTGAGTAGAATGAATATTGTTTACTAAATATATCAAAAGAGCATTTAAAAAGCAATAGTTTTTTGAGAAGGAGCTGTTAGATTTATTTATTTATTTTTATTTTGTCTTTGTCTTGAGCTCGCTTCTTCAAGAGCTGAATTAAAAAAATTCTGTTAAACTTAAACCATGAAAATTAGTATTATTGTTTCAAAATCAATCCTATAAAATTCTTCCAAAGATTTAAAAAGATGGATAATAAAAAGAGAAGAAAGAAAATATTTTTCTGAGTATCTATATATCAAAAAAGATGAATTCTAACTATATTTAAAGTCTCCACAATGAATTTTTCTTGAAACTATTCTGGTTCTATATACAGGGCCAGCAAAACTTGCCAAATTGCAAATTCTAAATATAGCAATAACCTTTATATACTTTAAGTTGCAAAGCTTTTGCAAATCTAAACTTTCTCATTTATAAGTAACTGTACTGTTCAGTTTATCTTTTTATATCATCAAGATTATAATTTTTCTTGAAACTATTCTGGTTCTATATACAGGGCCAGCAAAACTTGCCAAATTGCAAATTCTAAATATAGCAATAACCTTTATATACTTTAAGTTGCAAAGCTTTTGCAAATCTAAACTTTCTCATTTATAAGTAACTGTACTGTTCAGTTTATCTTTTTATATCATCAAGATTATAGTTCCCTGTTTTGCACAGTAAAATATAAACGTCCAGAAAATAATGTATAATTGATTTAAACTGATTGACTATGTATTTGACTAGTCACTATCGAACTTTTCAATGACAGAGAAAACTGATCCAGCTGATTACAGTTATGGTGAAGCAAAGTCTAAAATAAGCTTTTCTTATTAAAAATGATAAGCACTGCAGTAATTAGCAGAGAAGGAAATGGCAACCCACTCCAGTACTCTTGCCTGGAGAATCCCAGGGAGGGTGGACCCTGGTGGGTTGTCGTCTATGGGGTCGCACAGAGTCAGACACAACTGAAGCGACTTAGCAACAGTAATTAGAAAAATCAGTCCTCAAACTACATCAACATTCCAAATATTTCAGTCTATTGGATTTCTTTCTTTTGTGTGAAAATACAATATAATCGAATGGGATTTTAGCAAAGGTGACATAATGATATTTCCTTGGTAGAGATCCCACTAAGCCTAATTCCAGAGGTACAACTGTTAGCCAAGACCTTGCTGAAATACACTTATACTGAACACCATAGAGTTTATTGCTTTTAGGTTTACTGTCATTTTCAATCAGCATGTTATTGTCTACTGCTCTGTGTTCATCAGTTCATTTTTCAAAACCACCTTAATCATACTAGACATATCTGCCTTTTTTATAGAAGCCAGAGAGCTATTATGTATGCCTGAAAATCTGTTGATGTAAACTACTATTGCTGAATTTGTCCAAATCTTTAATATAATATGATTTTATTACATTAAGTAACACTGATGGCAAAGCAAACAAACCCTGATAGTAAAAAAAACCTATATCTTTTTATCATCGATAAAACCATGCAAAGTGCATATAAACATAAGACTTGGTAAGCAAAGCTTGTGTTCAACTTTTATCCCCAAAGAACATATTTTGAGAAATGAAGAAACAGTTTTAAAAAAAGTGAAATATTTTCACTTTGAATTTCCATTTTAATAAGGTAGAAGTAATCTAACCTAAGAAATTAGAGATTGGGTGCTATACAAAAAAATATTACTCTATGGTATACTATCAAGATTTGCATCATGTTCAAAAGTATTAGATAATTGCTTCATTGGACCTTAAAATATACTCCATGCATTTTGCTCACATTCTCCAAATTAATTAATAACAATTATTTGAAAAGCATGCATTGAGAAGTCTGTCCTATTTATATAATTTTCACAAAAACAATTAAACCTGGCTTCTGAAAAAAAAAAGTTTATGATTTTTAAAAAGTGAAATGAAAGAGAGATGTGTATTCAGAGAAGAAAATGGAAAGAAATGCCTTGGAAAGGTTTTTGTATTTTCAAAGTACTCTGCTTAAATATATTACATGTATTAGTAATTGCAATTATTTACAAAATCAATGTAAATGTTGAATTTTCAAATAAAACAAATTATTACTTACATAAAATTTCTAACAGTTTTCTATAACAAACTTTCTAAGTCTTTGAATAATCTGATCTTAAATTTCTACTCATTTGGGAGTGGATTGCTAGAAGGGATATTTTTGACTTGTAATTTTCCTGCTTCAATTTCACATGGCATTATCTTACGGAAATAAATTACAGTGTTTTTTTCAGGAAGTTATCCATATCAAAGCCTGCTTCCTTGATTTTCTTTTTCTGATACAACTCAGACTTATTTTTGATAAAAAGTGATGATCAAATGTTGAGGCTATAATAGTATCTTATTATCTCAATCATCAGGAAGAAAAAGTCCTTTCAAAAATGTAATGACACAGTATTTTTTATGTCCTGGATAGATGCATTTTTGAAGAAAGTCTGCTGACTCTATTTTTATAACTTAAACCTTGAGATGTAAGATTTCTTGCTAGACTCTATTGATCTGTAAAATATCCTTTATTGTAAGGTTGTAGCATCTCTGCTGCTGCTGCTGCTGCTGCTGCTGCTAAGTCGCATCAGTCGTGTTCAGCTCTGTGCGACCCCATAGACGGAAGCCCACCAGGCTCCTCTGTCCCTGAGATTCTCCAGGCAAGAACACTGGAGTGGGTTGCCATTTCCTTCTCCAATGCAGGAAAGTGAAAAATCGAAGTGAAGTCGCTCAATCGTGTCTGACTCTTAGCGACCCCATGGACTGCAGCCTACCAGGCTCCTCTGTCCATGGGATTTACCAGGCAAGAGTACTGGAGTGGGGTGCCATTGCTTTATCCAAGAATCACCCATAATTATACATATATTATGGACTGGAGAAGGGAAATAATTAAGATTTAAGACTACTGATTTTGTCAATAAATCACAAGATTGCACCTTTTTAACCTAACAATGTCAACCAAATATAAACAGGAAAAATATAGCTACTATAAATAAATATAAATATTTGTAAAAATATTATAAGTAAATGTTATCCATCAGCTATTCTCAAACATACAGTGTACCTATGTCCTCCAAAAAAACAGCTGTTAATTGAATGTAGGATATTGTAAGCAGTCTTAGTATAAATGATTTTAGAACTGCAACTCCATTAGTAACTTTCACTGGGTTCTTGCAACACACTGCCATGAGGTTTAGGGCCCTGTTGAAACATGCAATAGAAGACATCATGCTCTGCCTGGCCCTTTATTTGTATATCATATTAAACCTATTATAATAGCCATCTGTTGCACTTTAGTTAGAACTGTTTTTTTTTTTTCCTCCAGTCAAGCACAGGACAATAAGTAGGTTTTAATCATAATTTTATAATTAAAAAAAGGAAAATAAATAGGTTGCAATCATAATTTTATTTTAAAAATGATCTGTGTGCTTAGTTGCTCAGTTGTGTCAGACTCTTTGCGACCCCATGGATTGTAGCCCTCCAGGCTCCTCTCTCCACTGGGATTCTCCAGGGAAGAATGCTGAAGTGGGTTGCCATGCCCTCCTCCAGGACAATAAGTAGGTTGTAATTGTAATTTTATATTAAAAAAAAAAAAGAAGTGTCAGAGGTTGCTGCTAGAACTGATGCCTTTCAATATAAAAAGTATCAATTTTAAAGAACAAAAACTTGGAATAAATGACTTTTCTTGGCCACAGGAAAGCCTTAAATGAAATTGTTTTGTGTTGACATTTTCTACTATACATTTATCTGAAGCTTACAGATGGAAAAAGCAAATTTCAAATATTTGATCAGGTGGAATTTAATGTAAAGGGCATGTACCTTATGAAATGTATGATGATTTTCTTGGTTTATACATGGGATAGCTTCCATGACTCCATTTCCCAGTTTATGGTAAACTCACATTTCTGTCTTTCAAAGTGCAGCCACTGCTTTTCCTTATTTGTTTCTATTTGTACTTTATTTTTAAAGGGATTATAGTTTATGATTAGGGATCATAATCACATTATTGGAGAACTGGAACTTCTCAAGTCAACATTATAAATTGCAGTCATAATTCTTCGTTATTAGGTACTTTCAGCAATGGTTTGAACTCACACGTGGTTAATTATTTTCTTTTCATTTCTAAACCTGAAGATATAAGCCTAAATCAGTGCAGCTTTAAAATAGCCAGATTTTACTACCATCTCCAAGACCAAGTTTCTACCAAAGCAATTCGGGTGTTTCCAGAACAATAATGAAAAAAAAGAGTATTTAGTAATTAATTGCTAATGGGATATTAATTTAAAAGTTTATTGAGCCTAAGCATATTTGAATAACTTTCAAAAAAATTACCACTTGAAATGTATATATATATAATATATGAATATAGGGTTGCAATGTCACTATTTTTTCAGAGGATATGAAATTATTTCATATTTTGTTCTTTCACTTTTTAAACTTCTACTTTTGCA
>SJYT01077219.1:61908-77507 GCA_006410635.1 Cephalophus harveyi
TGTGTCTTTGTGCTCTATAGTCTAGTCATTTATGTACATATTTTCTTTTTTAACTACTGTAAGCTTTAAATCAAATCTTCTAGGTATTGTTAGTATACTGACTACATTAAAAAAAAATCTGATACAGTCATGATTGAACACCTGATAAAGAAATCATATGATTATGTACAAGGAAGAAAATATGCTAAAGAATATTTTTTAATTGAACAAGTCAACCTTCAAAATAATATGTTTCCCTTTAATAATGAAAAGGCTAAACAAAAGCTGTGAAATTCCAGGGGGGTGGGAATCTAAATTAGATGACTTTGGTGATTTTCTGCTGAGTCATCCCTCTCACTTTGTTACAGTTTAAGCACATGGAGAAGGGTTTGTTGATTAATACAGATGCAAAAAAGAATGGTGAAAAATATAAAATTGAAAATTTATTTAAATTACAGAACTTCCAAAGAATAAAAACTGTCACACAATGGCATAAGAGTCTCTGTTATTAGTAACCGAACCTCTTATTGGAAGTACACAGTCTGAAGCTCTTTGAAAAGGATGAGTAAAGTTGAGGAGAGATTTCTTACATCAAGCAGACATTTGTCATAGTTGACCTCAAATAACCCTCTAACATGAAGGGCATTGTGTCTGGATACAGTTGGGGAATTTCTACCATCAAGAAGATGGTATATGGTTATATGGACAATTAATTTTGGGGGGACAATTAATTTATGGCAATGGAACCAAGAACATATAATGGAGAAAGGACTGTCTCTTCAGTTAATAGTGTTGGGAAAACTGGACAGCCATCATGCAAAATAATTAAATCAGACCACTGTCTTACTTTGTATCCAAAAATCAACTCAAAATGGATTAAAGAATGTAGGACTTGAAGCTGTAAAATTCATAGAAGGAAAAATAAGGAAGTAAGCTCCTTGACATTTGAAAGCTGAACTTGAATCTTGGATAGGAGAACAGGAGGTAGCCTAAGAAAAAAGCTTTTGGTGATATCAGTTTGAATATAGAGGGACAGTGAAAAGATCAGCTTGGCTGAGACAGAAGATTTTTATAAGAGAAAATGGAAGATAGATTAAAATTAATTTTTGTTTAATTCTATTGTGGAAAATATTAAATGCTCAAGTTAAAGAGTTTTATCTGGAGTCACTGAAGATTTCAGAACAGTACTTTGGCATTCTCTACCTGAGGTAAAGCTATCTGGTAAACCAAATCATATCTAGAAGGTCCTTTGGAAGGCTGTCAATGTGTCTTTAATTTGGGATTGGGACATCTAGCCTAAGTTATCTTGTGAAGACCTCTTCAATCCTTGGTTGGAGTCATGTAGAAACACACTGTACATGTGGTATTCCATTTAAGGAATTACTACATATCACATGTGCTGAAAATCCACCTTAATTGTTTTTCCATTTGTACCCTCCTTCAAAGTACCTAGTAAATCACCTTTTACAATCCAAGAAAAACAATGTCCATCTATCTCTTCAAGAGCAGCACCCTTGCAAAGACAGACTGTAGATGATACTCTCTTCCTTAGCTGAGGACACTAAGACACTGAGATTGAATGGAACATTTAGTGGCCTGATAGCATGAAGGAAAAAATTCTGAGCACCTGTATTTGAATGGAGCTGAACAAAACCAGCTCATATTGCAGTCACTCACCACAGGATGTCACACAACATGACCCTTATTCTAATTACTGAATGCTCAACACTTGTTCTTATGGTTGAATGTGTATAAAAACCACCAAGAGAGTTTCTTTAAACATTTATATTCTCATCCCACACTCAAGAGTTTTGATTCAGGAGGTTGGCCTGAGGCCCAAGATTACTGCAATCCATTTTGCCTATGCAATGGATTTGGGGCATAAAAACAATATTTAGTATATCCTAAATAAAGTACTAATTACTTTAAATTTTCTACTCTTTGTTCTGGAAACAACTATATCTTCAAAATGTCTGAGTCTGGATTATGTTCAGTAATTCAGCAAATAAATGACCAGATTAAGAAAAGATTACTGCATATATACATACATATATATATATATATATACACACACACACACACATATATATACACATATATACAAATACATATATATACATATATATATATATGGCAAAGTTAAGGGAACAAAACAAATCCTTTGAAATAATTCAAGTTACATTTTGTAAAATATGTCTTATTTTAAATTTACATCATCCTACCTTCCTGGTATTTCCATGGTAAATTCTAGCTTCAAAATTTGACTTCAAGAAACTGACAGAAAAACCAAGAGCCCAAAGCCAAGTGCAGATTCATGAATGCTGAAATAATAGATGTAAGTACATTTAATCAAAAAATCTTTCAAAAACATTATTATAAAAGTCACTCTTACCTTTGCTCAGAGATTTGGAATATCATCTGCTGCAGGGCCCAATTGCAATGTGTGCATGTTATCAGGGAAATATTTTTTTTAAAATTCTCTATCCTTCACCATTATTTATTAGGTATCATCTCATGAAAAAATATGCATCCCCAGTTTAATATTAGCAAATCTATCTCAATTATCCAAGAACAGAGTAAAGCTTATTCAAAGGAAGTTGCATTATCTGTATTTAAAGATAACTTCACAGTAATATATATCCAACATAATTGTTTCCAAAAATATTTTATTAATTGCGTCTCTCCATGTTTATCTCTTGCTTTTGCATATAGTTTCATGAACTAGAAGAGAAAACTAATCACATAAAGGAGTTTGGGTATGCTTTTAAAAAATGATTCACTTACAAAAGTCTGATCTTTCAAGCAGATTTTTCACAAGTCTTAAGAGGCTCAGACAGGCCAAAATCACACCACTGTAGTAGGTAGGAAAGCTCAGAAAAGCAGGCATAAGAATGTGGGCATACAAAGCCTAGAGATGGGTAAAAACTACTAAAAGGAAGTATTGTTGTTGTTTAGTCGCGAAGTTGTGTCAGACTCTTGCGATCCCATGGACTGTAGCCTGCTAGGCTCCTCTGTCTGTGGGATCTCCTGGCAAGAATACTGGAGTGGGTTGCCATTTCCTTTTCCAAAAAAAGTTTTACATATTTGTATTTTCTTTATAGCTATATCTACCTGTATATATTAAGTTAGCCTTGCATGTATCTATCAATCTATTTTTCTGTGTGTACAGATAGACGTCAATATGTGTCATTTATACACATATGAGTTTTATATGATAAAAAGTCATATTTTTGGATCTGACAATAAACTTGAATTTATGCAAAACCAGCCCTTATTTTTGTAGAAATCTTTACAAATGCTTGATAAGAATTTGAAAAAAAAAAAAAAAAAGCTATTTTTAGATTTAGATGCTGCTGCTGCTAAGTCGCTTCAGTCGTGTCCGACTCTATGCGACCCCACAGATGGCAGCCCATTGGGCTCTGCCATCCCTGGGATTCTCCAGGCAAGAACACTGGAGTGGGTTGCCATTTCCTTCTCCAATGCATCAAAGTGAAAAGTGAAAGTGAAGTCGCTGAGTCGTGTCTGACTCAGCGACCCCATGGACTGCAGCCTACCAGGCTCCTCCGTCCATGGGATTTTCCAGGCAAGAGTACTGGAGTGGGGTGCCATTGCCTTCTCCGTTAGATTTAGATGGATCAGTTCAAATTGAATTTGGGACAATAATTCATGAATTAATTCAAGAGATGCTTATTATAAAGTCTAGAGATGCATTTTTGGGACATAATTCAAAAAGAGTATGTGAACTATTCCATAGTAATAAAACACTTTTTAAATAAATTTTAAGCACAAATTATTTAGGAGAATTTCTTACCAGTTCTATAATTTTGTGCACTGATGTTCATGTGCAAATGTATTGTACTTAATTATCAGCATGTGTGTTAAATTTACATATCATTGTATGTTTCCTAATTGTTAATTTGCCATGGGACTCTTCAAATTAGTTAAGCAGCATAAAGCAATCTCTAAAAAATAACTAAAAAGATGAACCTTATTATAGCTGATCTAAGGGAAATTTGTTTGAGCTAGTCATAAAGATTTTGGGAGCATTCAAGTGTAACTGCGTCAATTCTAAATATTTTTTAGATATTGCTACTGTCCCTAGGGATATATTTAAATGTGGTTAAATGTTTAAAATGCTGATGAATAATTTTCTTGATTGACCCTCTGCTTCTATGAACACATCCATTTTAATTATCTATTTCTTAAAAGTGATATCAAAGGAACATAGAGGTCCAAATTTCTAATATACTATATAATATATGGACTTCCGTGGTGGCTCAGACAGTTAAGCATCTGTCTACAATGTGGGAGACCCAGGTTCGATCCCTGGGTTGGGAAGATCCCCTGGAGAAGGAAATGGCAATCCACTCCAGTACTATTGCCTGGAAAATCCCATGGTTTTTATTTGCCAATCATGGAATTTTTGCTAGAGCACTACAAAGCCTATTTGAATTTCATTAGTGTCTTTCAAATGAATCAGATACTGATGAAATCAGTTTAATCTATCCTTGCTTAACACTCTTCAATATTTATTTCTTGTCTATATTTATCTGTTTATTCCTNTTTTATTTGCCAATCATGGAATTTTTGCTAGAGCACTACAAAGCCTATTTGAATTTCATTAGTGTCTTTCAAATGAATCAGATACTGATGAAATCAGTTTAATCTATCCTTGCTTAACACTCTTCAATATTTATTTCTTGTCTATATTTATCTGTTTATTCCTATAGATAGACTTTTCATTTGAAGATAGTTGGGCATCTTATATTTAGCGCCAGGTGGCACTAGAGGTAAAGAACCTGCCTGCCAATGCAGGAGATGTAAGAGGTGGGGGTTCAATCCCTGGATCAGGAAGATCCCCCGGAGGAAGGGATGGCAAACCACTCCAGTATTCTTGCCTGAAGAATCCCATAGACAGAGCAGTCTGGCCAGTTCCATCCATAGGGTTGCAAATTGTCGGACAGGGCTGAAGCGACTTAGCACACATATTCTCACACTTAATAGTGCAGCAGTTCATAAGACCACTCTCACTTCTGACATAAAGCTCAAGTTCAGAGGTTCCCAGACTATCCTCAGGTTTGATAGCTTTCTAAAAAGTGTCACTGAATTCTTCAAAGCTCTTGTGGTGATGATTTATTACAGTGAAAGTATACTGATTAAGGACAGGGTCCAGGAAAGTTCTAAGTATGAGCTTCTTGTTCATGGAAGCTCCCAGTGCATCCATGCAAACTGTCCTTGCTTCTCCCCACAAAGATATGTGGTAATAAGTATGGACACTGCCAACCAGGGAAGATCACCTGAGTCTTGAGTTCAAAGCTTTTATTGATAGTCAAAAAAATGTGCTAGACAACCTGCATGACAAATTTTAGTCTCCAGTTCCTCCAGAACCAAGGTGACACTACAAGGTCCAAAGCCCTGCCTTAATCACATGAGTAGCATGGCACATTCAGTTTGCCCCAAAACTCTATGGTAAACAAAGACAATCACCAGATTAAACAGTCTGCTCTCTTAGAGGCCACATCCTAAGAGCTGAGGGGGAAAGCTAGATCTCTCTTTGGCAAAATTAACACTTGACTGCACAGAATCTTAAATTTACAGAATCACATATTTCTATGGCTATATAAGATGGAGAACAATATAAAAAATTACATTTTTATTAAAACCAAGAGCATCATTATTTTTCCTTAGCAGTGCTAAATAAGAAAATTGGTAGATAATATCACCATTATCATTAACTCTCCTTCAGTTTATACATAAAGTAGATAATGATAAGGAAAATAAATGAACTAGTACACATTAAATTTTTATGTCTCATCACATGAAATTTGACCTTGATCCCCTGGCATATAGAGAAAATGACATAAAGAAGAGCCAAATGAGAAAATACTTTAATTTTAAAATTCTGCTGTAAGAATTAGGAGATTGGAAGTCTTATCCTGGCTTTGTGACTAATTTGTTATATGATTTGGGCAAATAGCTTAACCTTTCTAGAACTCAATTTGCTCCTCTGTAATTAGTAAGTAGATTGAAATAGATTGATTTTAAATCCCTTCATTACCTTCAAAATTCCACATATTTATATTTCTCATAAAAAAGTAAGAGGTCTATATAAGATGTAACCTAACACAAAGATAAAGTCATTAAAAGCAGCCCTCTTTATGTAAAAAGGACCCACAGAAATACCAGTTATTTGAGTCATTTTAATATGCTCACCATGATTGTTGAACTAGTTTTAACTAAAAATTCTCCCTGTTATGTCCTAGAGAAATACATTAAAACATGCATATTTGAGACAAATTCTAAAGAAATATATTTAAACATTCAGAATTAAAATATAGCCCTTTACTTGTTACGCTTGATGGTTGTTGATTTTGCCTTATTTTTAGCTTATTTTTATGATTTTCAACTTCTTTTACAGCTAAAGTCAACAAACAAAACATAGTAGAAGCATACCCATCCTTTTCTTATTCAAAGGAACTTTTCCCAATTTAAATATGCTCCTAAAATATCAATCATAAGCTTAACAATATTGAAAGGTAAATGCAATGAATAACAAATACTAGTTCTCCATTTTTTATGTGTTTTATGTTCTGTCCACAATAACTTTTTTTTTTCTTGAAATGGCGTATTTACACTGGTAGAATTTCTCAAGTAAAATATTTATTTCTGCTAAGAAAATGTTTTATTTGAGTATTTCCTAATAGCCATAATGTTAAGTTTCAGTAGCAAACATTTGTTCTTCCAAAAAAATGTTTCCAAAATGGACTATTACTTTCAAGGGTTTTGGCAACTGTGTAGGATGGGCAAAAGGCTTAGCCAACTGTTTTTCCATCTGCTACTCCAGCTTCCCTGCAATTTTTTCCCAATTAGCCAGGAACACTTTAGTGGCTTCCTGGAAAAAAGGCGTATTTAAACATTTGTTCCACTAAAGTAAATCAAATATTTATAACAATCCACGCTTAGTACAACCTTACAAAGAATATTACCCATTACTTGAATGATTTTGAAGTTAGTGAACTTTTCATAACAATTTCCTTTTCAAGTGAATATGTAGCCTTAAAAATAATGTATTATAGCAATAATTAAAGAGATTCATCCTATGTATAGCTAATATTAAAATAGAAATATAGAATTTCAAAGTTAAAAACCTGGTGACTGAATTTTCTAATGAAAATCTAAAGTGTAATGAAAATCTAAAGTGGTTACAGATTTTCAAAATTAAAAGATAGAACATAAAAGCATCAAGTTATTTATAAGATTGCTTCATTTTCAACCATTTATGAAATAGGGTAAAAAAATTATAAATTATTCCTGAAAAATATTATGTCCATTATTTTTACATAGTCTTATTTGAATGTCTGATTTGACTCGGTTTATGTGCTTTTTTTTTGCTTCCCTGGTGGCTCAGATGGTAAAACGTCTGCCTGCAATGCAGGAGACCCGGGCTCGATCCCTGGCTTGTGAAGATCTCCTGGAGAAGAAAATGGCAACCCACTCCAGTATTCCTGCCTGGAAAATCTCATGGACAGAGATTGGTGGGTTATAGTCCATGGGGTTGCAAAGAGTCAGACACAACTGAACACTTCACTAAGTACAATTAATAAAAAATTATTTTAACAAATTTATTCAATCAATTAATAAAGATAATAATTATATAAATAAGGGTTGAGACAAGGATGCTTAAAGTACATTAATTTGTATGACCATCATAGAAAGTGGATGGCAAGTGGTGAGTGGAATCAGATTTGGTGCCCACTTATTTTCCTGGTCTTTTAAAATATACCTAGTAAAACAATTTTGGCTATTGACCTTTTCTGAAGCATGTTGACAATTCTAGTCTCCTTCTAGTCCTCTATCACATTGCCCACTCTCACTGGCTTCATACTCGCATATCACAAATCCACTTTGACCTTCTTTTTTATCTAATCTCTCCTCTCTGACTTAACTGAAATCAAAGCTCACTATAGAAACTCCAAACCTTAACTTGGTATGATCTCTTGATGTTAAATTGTTTGACGTTACCTGAGTGTTAAAGAAAGAGACATTTTTTCCTTTTATCTGTCTGTCTATCTATCCACTTACCAGGCTGGTGTATAATCACTATATGGAAGGATTGGTAGTATAAATGTTTTACAGATATTTATTTTAGATGGCTTATATTAATATATTGACATGAAGGAAATGCCATATCCTTGCTCAAAATTATGAAATAAATATTCTCTCATTGGGATTTTAAGGATTCAATTAATTGCAATCCCATGGATTGTAGCTCACCATTCTCCTCTGTCCATGGAGTTTTCCAGGCAGGAGTTGGTAGCCATTCTGGAGCCATACTGGAGTTGGTAGCCATTCCCTTCTCCAATGTATCTTCCCTAACCTAGGAACTCAACCCTAGTTTCCTGCATTTCAGGCAAATTATTTACCATCTGAGACTCTTACTCATTTGGATTCAGAATCTATTGACAAATAAAAGAACAAAACACCAGTGAATGGAACACAAAACATCATCACAATTACTAATACATCTAGAACATGATTAGCATAGACAAGTCCTAGCATAAATCCTACCCACACCCTACATTAAGTTAAGACCTGGAATAGAAAGCTGAGGACAAGTTCCCAGGCAAGAATACTAGAGTGGATTGCCATTTCCTTCTCCTAGGGGTCTTCCTGACCCAAGAATTGAATCTGTGTCTTCTGCATTGGTAGGCAGGTTCTTTACCACTGAGCCACAAGGCAAGTCCTTTTAAAGATAAGCTCCATACAACTGATAAAAGAAACAAAATATATTAATTTACTAATCAGAGGATTTGAGGAGGAGTAACAAGGTAGAAAAGATGCCAGAATTTAAAGTAAATTCCTCTTTCTCTGTAAATGAGCTCTGGGAAAAACACATTCCTAGACTTTCTTACTTTATTTCCTTAAACTGTGCCTTTAAATCTATCATCAGTCATGAATGTGGCTATCTGCCTCACAGTTGAAGAATGGTCATTCATGAGTATAGCCCTGCTCTCACATTCACAAATAGCTCCTTTGAGCTTTGACCTGGAACTGCTAATAAAGAAATACTAGTGAATACTTTTCCTCAAAGCTCTGAAATGGATCAGAAGAGTGCATAAATAAAGTTGATAAATAAAATTGATTCAAAAACATCTTTTTCAAGCCATAATATTTTTAGTATCTTTTGTGTAAATAAAGTGTCCTAAGTTTGCAACCCAACACCCTGGACATTTGCAAATCCCAGATATAGTAAGAATTCATGTTTACTTGTGTTTGGTCCTTGATACTGATGTCCCAGAACCCCTTTTCTAAATGACTGCAGATTTCATTTCTGCTATTTTAATGGTTATTAGCTTAGGAAAGATAAACCAAGTGACAAATACTGATGACATCTTGCTTATGTCCACTTCACTGGAGGAGGATGCATTAGTCAAAACATAAAGCATTAAAGTAGGCTGCACACATTGGGAACTTTGCCCATGAATTTATTTCTGTAATCAAACACTCTTGAAGACATACTGGCCAAAACTCATTTGCTTCATCTAAAAACATAAAGCATTAAAGTAGGCTGCACACATTGGGAACTTTGCCCATGAATTTATTTCTGTAATCAAACACTCTTGAAGACATACTGGCCAAAACTCATTTGCTTCATCTAGTGCAAAATTTCCTCCCAAAGATGCCATTGAAGTAAATCCTGAGCAGATGTGCTGAGTTAGATCCCCTTCTACCAGGCTTCTCTGGTAGCTGAGTCGGTAAAGAATCTGCCTGCAGGAGACCTGCATTCAATCCCTGGTTGGGAAGATCCCCTGGAGAAGAAAATGGCTACCCACTCCAGTATTCTTGCCTAGAAAAATGAACAGAGGAGCCTGGTGGGCTACAGTCCATAGGGTCTCAATAGTCAGACATAACTTAGCAACTAAACCAACACTACCATGTAGATGATTGATATTATCACAATGAAGAGATTATAAACTGCCACTTCTTATTCTCATTTTTCCTAATCAGTTTTAAAGCCTCTAATCTCTTTATTTGGACTTCCCTGGTGGCTCAGAGGTTAAAGCATCTGCCTGGAATGCAGGAGACCCAGGTTCAATCCCTGGGTCAGGGAGATCCCCTGGAGAAGGAAATGGCAACCCACTCCAGTACTCTTGCCTGGAGAATCCCATGGAGGGAGGAGCCTGGTAGGCTACAGTCCATGGGGTCACAAAGAGTCAGGCACGACTGAGTGACTTCACACACAATCTCTTTATTAGAGTCATTTATATCACATTAAAAGCAGAAAATAAACTGAAAAAGCTCATAACTTTATAAGCTGGACAATGCCAAAAATATGTTCTTCAAACAAGCCGTTGATATCATTAAGATATGGTCAGTTCAATTTCCTGAGGCTCCTAAAATTTTAGTAACTTCATTTTCTCTGTAAATATATACAAGGTTTTTTCTCCTTCTCCTGCTCCACCTCCTTCTTCTTCTCCTGCTCCTCCTTCCCCTGCTCATCCTCCCCATTCCCTCCTCTTGCTTCTCCTCATTAGTATTATTAACATATATTTTACATTTCTAGCATTATTCATTAATTTCATTTTATAGGGTTTCTTTGCTTTATTTTCTTTATATGTTTTATTTGTTCTAGTTTTACTTATTCTTTTCATGTATTCTAAAATCACACATTCTATTTTAATAGAGAAAAATAGCTTTTGGTGTGTGTATTCAACCTATGTTAAACTTTAATCAATATCTCTGCTCTTTTCATAATGCATGTGTTTTAGATATCTTTAAATCTGTAGCTCAGTCTGGAGGAAGAAATGGTACCCCATTCCAGTATTCTTGCCTGGAAAAATCCATGGTCAGTGGAGGCTTGGCAGGCTACAGTCCATGGGGCCACAAAGTCAGACACAACTGAGTGACTGAGCGCACGCACACGCACGCACGCACACACACACACACACCATATTCTAGTCCATAAAACATATCTTTTACCTTGACTATTATCTATTTAACAGTTTTTTCAAGGAGGGGATGGATAGAATGACATTTATTCTGCAATGCTCAAATTGATTCTGATTAGCTAAACTTTCTTTGAAAATGCAAATTTTGCTTGTCTTACATTTTAGAAAATATTGCAGCAACTTTGGAGGGAGGGAAAGAGGAAATGAGAGAGGGAAATGGAGAGAGAGACTGAATAGAAAGCTGCATCTGGACCACATGGCTATTTTGTAAAGTGATCCAAATTTATACCAGTATCAGTTTATAAAATTTGTCATCATATGGGTTTATTTCTAATTAACTACATGAACAATAAAATGTTTTAAAATATCCCAATAGAGGTCTAATTTGCAGCTGTTTGATTGTTTCCCTACTATTATCTGCAAAGCAATCATGCATGAATAAAGACTGCTTGACTAGCTTTCAAGGAAATATTGACCATTAATACATTTTAATTAAGGAATATTGAAGCAGAGAATTTAAATCAACAAAATAAATAATGTTAAAGAAGGGTGAAACTTCAACAGTAAGACATTCTAATACCTATGCATAAATATGTCTGTTACACTTTCAGAATAAGGAGATGCATAGGTAGACATCCATGTATTTATTTAGATACAGACATATATGTATGTGCATATCATTTAAAATTAGTTAATATAAGATATATAATGAATGTATGATAAATATAGTGTGTGCTAAATCACATAAGGGGTTTAAGCCATTATTTGAGGGGGAAGATCATTGTTTTATGTTTGTTCATAGAATTGATATCTAAACCTTAAATATCAAATAAGAGTTAGATATGCAAAAAAAGGGATGGAGATTTTCAGGTAGAGGCAACTATCTCAGGCACAGAGGCAAAAGAATGCAGGGAGGCAGCATAGCCACCTACATTTTGGTTTCTGGAAGACTTGGATTTGAATTCTGATGTTGAACTATTTTGCAGAAGTCATTTAATTTCTAAAACTCTGATGAATTCCAATGATAATATTATGTATATCAAAAGTATGTTCTATAGGATTGATATTTTTATGTGTATGTGTTTTGTGCAGTTATTAGCCCAGAGTAAGTGACCAATAAATATGCTATCAGTTATTGTTATTATCTTTGCTGTAATCATTGTTGCCTGTTTAAGACCCTGCAGTTATTTCAACATAATTTGAACACATATAAAAATTGAGTGATATGATGGTAGAGACAGCAGTCATCTAGGGCAGACTATGACCTGCTTTATAAACCTCATCAAAACACATGAACATTATTTAGTGGCATTTGACAGCAATTGAGGTAGGTGTCTAGTTCAAAATATAGAAACTCTCATTTGCTATATTGTAATGTATGGATGTAGGAATATGAGGAGTGAAAATGGAGGGAGAAATACTTAAAATATAAACCAGAGATTCCTAAATTGTGATGCATGCCTAAATTGTGGTAGATGCCATAGAAATTGACATGTTAGAATCTAAGATGGACTTAGGGAATAGACCATACTGGCTTAGAAATTTATTAAATTCAGCTGTTGAATCAAGGTTGATGAAGATATCTTGAACATGGTAAATTTGGTCTATGATGACTCTATTCCCTGGAATGAAAAACACAGAAGGATATAAAGGGAAGATGATGAGTCCAGTTTTACACGTGTGTAGATAACAAATGTTTAGAGAAGAACAAAATGTACATGCATAGCAAGTATTTGCTAAAATGGATTTTGGTGCAGAAGAAACTTCAGCTCAACATTCAGGTGAAAATGAAGTCATACTTCATATCATGAACTGGGTGACTTACATAACAGCAATTTGCTATCTATTTGTTCTGGAGGCTGGAATTCTAAGATCAAGGTCCTGGCAGAGTTGGATTCTGATGAGGCTTCTCTCGGCTTCCAGATGATTGCCTTCTCACTTTGTCCTCAAGATGGCATTTCTTCTATGCGTGCACTCATGATGTCTCTTCCTCATTTTATAAGGACATCAGTCCTTAGGGGTTAGGAACCCACTCTTATAACTTCTTTTAACCTTAGTTAGAGGAACCAGAGATCAAATTGCCAACATCCGCTGGATCATGGAAAAAGCAAGAGAGTTCCAGAAAAACATCTACTTCTGCTTTATTGACTATGCCAAAGCCTTTGACTGTGTGGATCACAATAAACTGTGGAAAATTCTGAAAGAGATGGGAATACCAGACCACCTAACCTGCCTCTTGAGAAATCTGTATGCAGGTCAGGAAGCAACAGTTAGAACTGGACATGGAACAACAGACTGGTTCCAAATAGGAAAAGGAGTCCGTCAAGGCTGTATATTGTCACCCTGCTTATTTAACTTATATGCAGAGTACATCATGAGAAATGCTGGACTGGAAGAAACACAAGCTGGAATCAAGATTGCCGGGAGAAATATCAATAACCTCAGATATGCAGATGACACCACCCTTATGGCAAAAGAGTCGGACATGACTGAGCGACTGAACTGAACTGATTTGCCTATTTATGCATAAAAGAATGAGAAAACTAGAAGATAGAAGAAGGCTTCTCAGTTTGTTTTCTGACCAATTATCTTTTCATATCTTTTTTTTTACTATGTGATGGATAATGCAATTCCTATAATGACTGTTTAAGAGAAAGTAAATGAGTATTTTATTATGCATTGTTCATAGGATAGCTTCTTATATACTTGAATCTACATATATATGACATCCCTTTTTTAAGTTTAGGTATAATTGGTGTAGAACATTATATTACTTTCAATTGTATAGTATAATGATTTAATATTTGCATATATTGCAAAATGATCACCACAATAATTCTAGTTAACATTCATTATCATACATAGTTACAAGTTCTTCTTTTGATGAGAATTTTAATTACTAGTCTTCTAGCAACTTTCAAATATGCAAAAGTATAATTAACAATAGATGGCATGTTTCACATTACATCCTCTTGACATTTATTTTGTACCTGGAAGTTTATATTTTTTGACCCCTTTCACCACCTCCCACCTCCCATTCTTGATTAAGTATAGGAAGGTATAGAGCTCTGAAGGCCTGTTTTATAATATGCTTTCAGTGGTATTATGTCTGTGTGTTGTGAAGAGTCATGTATTCCTCATGAAATTCTAGGCTTGGGGTAGTGAGGTTGAAATCATAGCAAGGCAACACAGATCTCTGGGATGACAGAGCTCTGGGTGGTCACAGAGAGATCATTTAAATTCTCCTGCAGTAATGGTACAGCAGGGAAATACGGAGTCAAATTAGGCCATCATGAAGCTCTGTGTAGCTCTTTGAATCTTGACTTAACAAGTAACATTTCTTTTATGCCTCTGAAACTAGCAAATGTGTGCTTCATGCTCTCATTTTCCTAGTTCATGTTACTTAATTTTATATACATATACAATGTCTGTTAATTTTAGATAATCTCTGAGATTTACCTTCTAGTTTTCTGATTCAGTTCAGTTCAGTTCAGTCTCTAATAGTGTCTGACTCTTTGCGACTCCATGGACTACAGCAGGCCAGGCCTCCCCGTCCATTGCCAACTCCTGGAGTTACTCAAACTCATGTCCATTAAGTCGGAGATAACATCCAACCATCTCATCCTCTGTAGTGCCCTTCTCCTCCCGCCTTCAGTCTTTCCCAACATCAGGGTCTTTTCCAATGAGTCAGTTGTTCCCATCAGGTGGCTAAAGTATTGGAGACTCAGCTTCAACAATAGTCCTTCTAATGAATATTCAGGACTGGTTACATTAAGGATGGACTGGTTGGATTTTCTTGCAGTCCAAGGGACTCTCAAGAGTCTTCTCCAACACCATAGTTCAAAAGCATCAATTCTTCAGTGGTCAGCTTTCTTTATACTGCAACTCTCACATCCATACATGACTACTGGAAAAACCATAGCCTTGGCTAGATGGACCTTTGTTGACAAAGTAGTGTCTCTGTTTTTCAATATGCTGTCTAGGTTGGTCATAGCTTTGCTTAAAAGGAGTGTCTTTTCATTTCATGGCTGTAGCCACCATCTGAAGTGATTTTGGAGCCCCAAAAATAAAGTCTGACACTGTTTCCACTGTTTCTCCATCTATTTCCCATGAAGTGATGGGACCAGATACCATGATGTTTGTTTTCTGAATGTTGAGTTTAAGCCAATTTTTCCACTCTCCTCTTTCACTTTCATCAAGAGGCTCTTTAGTTCTTCTTCACTTTCTTCCATAAGGGTGGTGTCATCTGTATATCTGAGGTTATTGATATGTCTCCCGGCAATCTTGATTCCAGCTTGTGCTTCTTCCAGCCCAGCATTTTTCATGATATACTCTACATAGACGTTAAACAAGCAGGGTGACAATATACAGCCTTGACGTACTCCTTTTCCTATTTGGAACCAGTCTGTTGTTCCATGTCCAGTTCTAACTGTTGCTTCCTGACCTGCATACAGATTTCCCATCTCTTAAAAAATTTTCCACAGTTTATTGTGATCCACACAGTCAAAGGCTTTGGCATAGTCAATAAAGGAGAAGTAGGTGTTTTTCTGGAACTCTCTTCCTTTTTCCATGATCCAGCAGATGTTGGCAATTTGATCTCTGCTTCCTCTGCCTTTTCTAAAGACACCTTGAACATCTGGAGCATCTAAAAGATGATGCTGTGAAAGTGCT
>SJYT01077219.1:77528-90738 GCA_006410635.1 Cephalophus harveyi
ATGGTGTGATCACTCACCTAGAGCCAGACATCCTGGAATGTGAAGTCAAGTGGGCCTTAGGAAGCATCACTACAAACAAAGCTAGTGGAGGTGATGGAATTCCAGTTGAGCTGTTTCAAATCCTGAAAGATGATGCTGTGAAAGTGCTACACTCAATCTGCCAGCAAATTTGGAAAACTCAGCAGTGGCCACAGGACTGGAAAAGGTCAGTTTTCATTCCAATCCCAAAGAAAGGCAATGCCAAAGAATGCTCAAACTACCACACAATTGCACTCATCTCACATGCTAGTAAAGTAATGCTCAAAATTCTCCAAGCCAGGCTTCAGCAGTATGTGAACCATGAACTTCCAGTTGTTCAAGCTGGTTTTAGAAAAGGCAGAGGAATCAGAGATCAAATTGCCAACATCCGCTGGATCATCGAGAAAGCAAGAGAGTTCCAGAAAAACATCTATTTCTGCTTTATTGACTATGCCAAAGCCTTTGACTGTGTGGATCACAATAAACTGTGGAAGATTCTGAGAGAGATGGGAATACCAGATTGTCTGACCTGCCTCTTGAGAAATCTGTATGCAGGTCAGGAAGCAACAGCTAGAACTGGACATGGAACAACAGACTGGTTCCAAATAGGAAAAGGAGTACGTCAAGGCTGTATATTGTCACCCTGCTTATTTAACTTATACGCAGAGTACATCATGAGAAACGCTGGACTGTAAAGAAGCACAAGCTGGAATCAAGATTGCTGGGAGAAATATCAATAACCTCAGACATACAGATGACAGCACCCTTATGGCAGAAAGTGAAGAGGAACTAAAAACCCTCTTGATGAAAGTGAAAGAAGAGAGTGAAAAAGTTGGCTTAAAGCTCAACATTCAGAAAATGAAGATCATGGCATTCAGTCCCATCACTTCATGGGAAATAGATGGGGAAACAGTGGAAACAGTGTCAGATTTAATTTTTTTGGGGGGGTTGGGTGCTCCAAAATCATTGCAGATGGTGACTGCAGCCATGAAATTAAATGACGCTTACTCCTTGGGAGAAAAGTTATGACCAACCTAGATAGCATATTCAAAAGCAGAGACAGAACTTTGCCGACTGAGGTCCATCTAGTCAAGGCTATGGTTTTTCCAGTAGTCATATGGATGTGAGAGTTGGACTGTGAAGAAGACTGAACACTGAAAATTGATGCTTTTGAACTGTGGTGTTGGAGAAGACTCTTGAGAGTCCCTTGGACTGCAAGGAGATCCAACCAGTCCATTCTGAAGGAGATCAGCCCTGGGATTTCTTTGGAAGGAATGATGCTAAAGCTGAAACTCCAGTACTTTGGCCACCTCATGCGAAGAGTTGACTCATTGGAAAAGACTCTGATGCTGGGAGGGATTGGGGGCAGGAGGAGAAGGGGACGACAGAGGATGACATGATTGGATGGCATCACTAAGTTAATGGACGTGAATCTAGTGAACTCCAGGAGTTGGTGATGACAGGGAGGCCTGGCGTGCTGTGATTCATGGGGTCACAAAGAGTTGGACACAACTGAGCAACTGAACTGAACTGAATTGAACTGAATAGGACCATATCCCATGATGTTTGCTTTTTGAACGTTGAGTTTTAAGCCAGCTTTTTCACTCTGTTTTTTCACTTTCATCAAGAGGCTCTTCAGTTCCTCTTTGCTTTCTACCATAAGGGTTGTGTCATCTGTATATCTGAGGTTATTAATATTTCTCCCTGCAATCTTGATTCTAGCTTGTGCTTCCTGTCCAGCCTAGCATTTTGCAAGATGTACTCTGCATCAGTTAAATAAACAAGGTGACTATACTTGACATACTCCTTTCCCAATTTGGAACCAATCCATTGTTCCATGTCCGGTTCTAACTGTTGCTTCTTGACCTGTGTACATATTTCTCAGGAGGCTGAGAAAGGCAGTTTGATATTCCCATCTCTTGAAGAATTTTTCTGTTTTCTGTGATCCACACAGTCAAAGGCGTTAGAGTAGTCAATAAAGCAGAAGTAGTTGTTTTACTGGAACTCTCTTGCTTTTTCTACGATCCAACGGATTTTGGCAATTGGATCTCTGTCTCTTTTGCCTTTTCTAAGTCCAGCTTGAACATCTGGAAATTCTCAGTTCATGTACTGTTGAAGCCTAGCTTGGTGCATTACTTTGCTAGCCTGTGAGATGAGTGCAATTGTGTGGTGGTTTGAATATCCTTTGGCATTGCCTTTCTTTGGGTTTGGAAAGAAAACTGAACTTTTCCAGTTCAAAGAAGCAAAATAAAGAAATGTTGCTGGTAATTAATATTACTTCGTGATTTGACATTGAATAACAAAATGATCTATCCTGAGGAGATTGATACATGATGAACATTAATTTTCTGTTAATGTTCAGCTACTAATTAATGAAGCACAAAACCACATTGATGAAGTACACAGTGGTGATCAGGGTATACTTTGATATATGATTGCATAATGAATGCAATAATTTGCAGAAGAAATACTTTCAATTTTAATAAAAATTGTCATCTAATCTGCACAACAGTTAATTCTGCCATTTATGTATGAGGATTGCTTTATTCATATTTCCAGGGAATATAATGAAACAAGCTTTAGAATGTCTAAATTCTAATATTTGTTGGCCTAGTTGGAATTTTAAGTTCACTGTGTTACTTGAAACAGTGATACAATTTATTCAATGTCTAGAAATACTTGTTTCTATTTGAGTATGACTTTTTAGTTAGTACAAAGAGATTTATGTGTTATAACAGGAAAATTCTAAAACTATTAGCTCAAGAGCCATGTTAAACTTAAATTACCTAAACTCTGATGGCATATGAAACTTCTTAAAGTAAATTGAAAAGTGAAAAACATGTCAAGTCTGATATATGATGAAAGAAAAGCTACATTTCTTCTCAAGCTAATTGACAATAAGGAGTTACCGGTCTATCTGTCTTTGTCTTTTTCCAGCTAGAGAAACTCAATTGTTATTAAAATTGACACACAAAAAAAGGGGTATTATTAATGGAAGTAACCCCATGATATTAAATTTTTCACCACAACATCTCAGTGAGTTTGATTTAATTGCATGATACTGGAGGTAAGAGAGTTCATAGGTGAGAATATGAATTCTTTTCAGTTTGTTATTGTTATGTTTGATGGAATAGCAGCCTATCATTTGCATCCTTCAAAAGGTAAATTATATATGTTTCTAAATTATAATCTGAAATGTATTGTATTCCCTCAAAAAACTCAACTATTATCCTTATTCAATAATACAGTTATATTTATAATTTGTCAAACACTGACTGTCAAGTCAAAAGAGCCTTCTAAAACCATGAGATAATTTAGATAGACAGATGAACAGACAGATGTGGATATGGTTACTATACTATTAGGTGAACTCCAAAACCACCACAATCTTTATGGTATTCTATTCAGACACAAAAATATATATTAAAACACCAGAGAATATATTAAAACACACACACACACACATACACATAAATATATATATATTCAAAATGAAGTTTTGAAATGAAAGATTCAATTGAAAGTAGAAATGAAAGATTCAATTTTTTTTTTTTAACCAACATTCTCTTGTCTCCTATGTATCTGGCTCTATATCAGATCCCAGAGACCTATCTACAAGCCCCAGCTTCAAGGACTGAAGCATACAGAAATGTAAAATAATGAATTGCAGTAATATTTATTGCAGGCCTAGAAGAGGGATCACTGAGTGAGTGCAAAGGGAAATGAAAAAATTTTCAGGAAGTAATGCTATTTAACATTTACATTGAATAGGCACTGGCCAGGTACAGAAAAGGGAGGGAAATGCAAAGAGAGAGGAAAGCATGACAAAATGCACAAAAGCATGAAACATAATCCTTAGGAGTATTTTTCTTTTAATGCAACACCAGGTTTGTAATGAAGTACTAAGTACAGCGAGGAGATACCTTTTCTTAGCTCACTTCCAGGTCACAGAGAGCCTTATATGTGATTCCAGGGAATCTGGACTTAAAAAATTTATAGATCACAAAATACTATGGGAGATTTTATTTAGAAGAAAGAACTTTGATATAGGTAACACAAGATGTAGAGGAAAGGATGAAGAAAGTAAAGTCTGCTTTGATTCTCTGGGTAAGGCACAAAATTAGCTAACTGGGAATGCAGAAAAAGAAGCTGATCTAGACAAGAGAAGGAAATCATTCCGAAGAATTCCAGAGAAAAGTTTTTTTTTTTCTCCTGGCAAACAAGGTGACTTACAATATTGAAGCAAATATTCAGGAAATATACAATTATCAACAAAATTCACATTGTTTTAATTGGGAAAGTAAAAATATTTAAATGTCACAAGTGCTGCAATATTTTAAAGTATATTGTTAACAGGCTTCCAAGGTGGTGATAGTGGTAAATAACCTACCTGCCAATGTAAGATACGTAAGAGACGCAGGTTTGATCCCTGGGAAGACCTCCTGGAGGAGGAAATGGCAACCCGCTCCAGTATTCTTGCCTGGAGAATCCTCACAGACAGAGGAGCCTGGCAGGCTACAGTCCATAGGGTCACAAAGAGTCAGACATGACTAAAACGACTTAGCATGCAAGTCATGAGCTCATGAGCAGGAGTAAGAGATAGATGATAAGAAGGAAGATAAAGGGAGAAGGGGAAAGGCAGTTTCCAAATGATCAAAGTTATGACTATAATTCCATGAATTCAACTGAGGTCAACACTGCATCTTAGTATGCAGAATCTGGCCAGGGGTTAGGAAAAGACATGGACCCAAAAAAAACATGGCATATATATATGAGAGGGGTATTAGGAGTCACACAAGATAACAAGAAGCATATATGCCATGAAGTAGAGCTCCAAAGGCATTACATCAGTCTTCATATTTCTGAGGAGGCTTCCAAGAAAAGACATTGGCTAGCAGAGGCCTGGTGTGCTGCGGTTCATGGAGTCGCAAAGAGTCGGACACTACTGAGCGACCAAACTGAACTGAACTGAGCTAATCTTTGAAGGATCAATGGGAAAATCAGGTGTTTTCTAGAAGTAGAAAAAAAAAAAAAAAATGGGACTGAGGTTACTTTCCCCTAATCAGATGAAAGCAGGGATACAGAAAACTCAGGTAAACATGGAAGTGGTGATGATGTAGGGGTGATATCTATTAAAGTGAAGATTAGTATAGTTTTTAAAATCATTAAAACACATTCCAATCGATTATACTTGCCTTTACTAGTGTATTTCTTTCTTCCAATGGGATGAAAAAAGGGGAGAAAGGGTGTCTGTTATAAGAAGAGTACACTCAGAGTGTCAAACTGGTTGCTCCATTTTAGAGATTCATTCACAGCAACAACCTTAAATTGCTTGCTCTGTATTGCCCAGCAAGGAGCTTCATTAATGCCATTCAAACTCTGAACTTCCTCCCTTCTTGAAGAACAGGCATGGATAATATTTCTAAACTGCACTGAAGATCCTTCTTGTGAAGAAGGACTTCCCACAGGCCTCCATAAAACGCTAAAGCTAAAAGGGACTAAGGAGTCATCTAATCTATTATCCACATTGTTAAGATTGCCAGATGCTTTCCAGAATATTGAACATCAAAGGACAGGGCAAAGACATACATACTTATTTAATTTTTAAATGTATTTAAGTATATATTAATAGCTTTTATAAAATGTTTAATTTTAAAACAAATACTCTAGAACAAATATTAATAAATGGAGCTATAAATGCCTTAACTTTTCCTAATAGAAAGTTAAAATACTAGACTAGATTCAATCAGAGACCCATTGTAAGGGCATTCATTTTACACAAGAGTAAAGCAGGTAGATGCATTTTTATATGTTACACTTCAGTATCCAGAGTAAAGCATAGATTTATTTCATTATTCTAGAATTAGAGATCCTTTCTTTATGTTTAGGTCCCAATATTGTAATGATGAAAGCTTTTCCTTTGCATTAATTTCTTTAATATTAAAAAATTCACACATAAATGAGAGCTGTGGAGCAAAGAAATTTAAATGTGGTAATCTCTTAAAATTGCATATTAGATATAAAACCACTGCAATTGATCAACTATTAAATTCTATAATACCTACTGGAATTTCATTCCTAATTTTGACCCTCATGATTTATTATCTTAGTGGCATTGCCTTCCTTGAAACACATCACTAAAAATTACATAATTCTTACTACTAATTGATACTTGCAAGGAACAAGGAAACTAGAATTTTTGAAGCATTCCTAAAAGCATGTGCTATGTTTAGTCACTCAGTCCTGTCTGACTCTGCAACTCGCCAGGTTCCTCTATCCATGGAATTCTCCTGGCAAGAATACTGGAATAGGTTGCCATGCCCTCCTCTAAGGGATCTTTCCAACCCAGGGATCAAACCCAGGTCTCCTGCATTGTAGGTAGATTCTTTACCATCTGAGCCACCAGGGAAGCCCCCTAAAAGTATGAATGAATATAAATTTTCAAAATAGAGTCTTTTAGGGTTAGAATTAAATGATCTCTCCTTAAAAGTTAAATGATTTTAAAACCTGTACTCCAGAATGGAATACAACGTAAGTGACAGATATAACAGAGTCCTAAGTCTGGAAGATAAAGATGAACAGATGCAGAACAAATGGTACAGTTACGCTGAAAAATTGTTAGCCTTTAGGTACTGTAGCTTTTGTAAGGAAATCAGCCATTTTCAAGCATGTTTTCATAGCAAATTCCTTGACGTTTTACTTATTATGTGTGCTTTTTTATTATCAAGCTGGGTTGAGAATGAGGATAGGAATATTGATGCTTTCAGAAGATTCATAACTATACAGACCTGAAAAAGAATAGGAGGAAATACTATTACTCCTGAAGAAGAAATGACAAAATTTGTAAACTCAAAAGAGCACTTAGCATTCCCAATGTCCAAAGAAAATTATTCTCAGGGAAAGATAAAGCTGTGGTAGGGCTCTTTGGGGAAGGAAAGGTGGGAAGTAGGGCCAATGCTGGCACAGGAAATGGCTAAATAAACTTGATTTGCCACAGTCAGAACCTCAGTCACTATCCCATTTGCTCCAAATTGTATACGGAATCTGGAGCAATTTATAAGGCACAATAGTGGGAGGAATCATGAGTGAACTTTGGTAGTTAATTAAAATTTAGAAATCTTTCAACTGCATTGAAAAATTAGCATCTTCCATGTGTTCATCAATAAAGTACCTAGAATTACTTAGCCAAGTGAATTGTAGATAAATTATTTCAACTATGAGAGTATATTCATGCTATTAGTTATATTCTATACAGTCCATGGAATTCTCCAGGCCAGAATACTGGAGTGGGTAGCCTTTTTCTTCTCCAGGGGATCTTCCCAACCCAGGGATTGAACCCAGGTCTCCCGCATTGCAGGCAATTCTTTACCAGCTGAGCCACAAGGGAAGCCCAAGAATACTTGAGTGGGTAGTCTATCCCTTCTCCAGGGGTTCTTCCCAAGCCAGGAATTAAACCAGGGTCTCCTTCATTGCAGGCAGATTCTTACCAACTGAGCTATAAGGGAAGCCCATCTTAATTGCCTCCTGAGAAATCTGTACGCAGGTCAAGAAGCAAAAGTTAGAACCGGATATGGAACAACAGAGTGATTCCAAGTTGGGAAAGGTGTACTTCAAAGCTATATATTGTCATCCTGCTTATTTAACTTATAGGCAGAGTATATTATGCAAAATGCCAGGCTTGATGAAGCATAAGCTGGAATCAAGATTGCTGAGAGAAATAATAATCTCAGATATTCAGATGACACCACCCTTATGGCAGAAAGCAAAGAGGAACTAAAGAGCCTCTTGAAGAAAATGAAAGAGAGTTAAAAAGATGGCTTAAAACTCAACATTCGAAAAAATGAAGATTATGGCATGTGGTCCCATCACTTCATGGCAAATAAATGGGGAAACAATGAAAACAGTGACAGACTTTATTTTCTTGGGCTCCATAATCACTGCAGATAGTATCTGCAGCCATAAAATTAAAGATGCTTACTCCTTGGAAGAAAAGCTATGACCAACCTAGACAGCGTATTAAAAAGCAGAGACGTTACTTTGCTGACAAAGGTCCATCTAGTCAAGGCTATGATTTTTCCAGCAGTCGTGTACGGATGTGAGAGTTGGACTAGAGAGAAAGCTGAGCACGGATGAATTGATGCTTTTGAAATGTGGTGTTGGAGGAGACTCTTGAGAGTCCCTTGGACTGCAAGGAAATCAAACCAGTCCATCCTAAAGGAAATCAGTCCTGAATATTCATTGGAAAGACTGATGCTGATGCTGAAACTCCAATACTTTGGCCACTTGATGCAAAGAACTGACTCATTGGAAAAGACCCTGATGCTGGGAAAGATTGAAGGCAGGAGGAGAAGGGGACGACAGAGGATGAGATGCTTGGTGGTATCAACGACTGGATGTACATGAGTTTGATCAAGCTTCAGGAGTTGGTGATGGACAGGGGAGCCTGGCGTGCTGCACTCCACAGGGTCGCAAAGAGTTGTACATGACTGAGTGACTGAATTGATTATGTATATAAAGTCATAATGCTGAGATATTTGTTGCTCATCCACACTGTGTTTATTTTATGCTCTTTTGAAGTAGGGGCAATCTATATTAGTGAAACACAGTCTAGGAAACTTTATACATGAATATAATTCAGTAAGTATTCAATGTTATTCTTTCTTTTTGAATCACTAGAATACTGTTGAATCTACTAAACAGTTTTTAAATATATATATGTGTGTGTGTGTGTATATATATATATATTATATATATACATATATATATTATATATATATATATATAACGTTTTATACAAAACCTGGGTGGTGCTACTGGTAAAGAACTCTCCTGCCAATGCAGGACACGTAACAGACTTGGGTTCGATCTGGGTTGGGAATACTCCCTGAAGGAGGACATGGCAATCCACTCCAGTATTTTTGCCTGGAGAAGCCTCCTACAGAGGAGCCTGGTAGGCTAAACTCCATAGGGTAGCAAAGAGTCAAACATGACTGAGTCAACTTAGCATACTTGCAATGTTTGAAAAACGTCATTATCAGCAATAAGTTCCATTTCAAGAACCATTTGATTAGTTTATCATTTAAATTTTAACTCATTTTCCTAAATCTTCCTTTTCCCACCATGTAAGTACTTTGATATAAAACAGATTTCACTTTCTGATACTTTCCTATTCAATTATAGTTTCTCAAAATGAACAGCACAATGTCATTTTGTTGTACTTTTGAGATTTCTTGCAAAAATACTCCCAAATGTATAAGATGACTTGTGTTTTGCTCAAAAATATTTTAAAGTTTTCCAACAGTCTAAGTCATTGTCACATTAAATTACTATAAGCCTTCCTTGTAATGGTTCATATTCAATTTCCTGTTAATATAAGCATATGAAAATGTGTCTTCTTGATTGATATGTAATGGACAACCTATAAATTTTCTATTAAAAAGATAAAAAGAAGGAAATAGATTATCTGAAACCATTTTAAATTATTCATGTGCCTTTGATGTTTAATATATTACTTAAATAACGAAGTTTCATCTACTACTCAGGTGACTATTTTTAAATCCCACAGAATAATTTTTCCATTCTAATAACAGAAATAGACAGCAATATACATATACATATGTGACTCCTAAATTTACATTTTCAAAGCTCGTTTTTCCTGAGCTTCAGGTATACATCCAATTTTCTACTGACTACCATCACTTTTCAGACATTAAATTCATTATTTGTCTTCCTACTCCCACCATCCAGTCTTCCTCATTATGATACTAATTTTAAGTAATGATACAATCATCCACTCAATGAATCAAGAGTTCCCCAGCTGTATCAAGGCATGTAATCTAGAGTCTACTCCCCAAATCACTGGTAATTTGTCTAGGCTCTTCCACCCCAAAGCAGTTACTCTAATGAAGGACCTCCTCACTTCTCACTAAAATTTCTGTTATATCTTGTCTTTCTGCCTCCAATGTTAATAATTTCTAACACATCTTCATTTCTCAAGTGTATGCCATCATATCAATCCCTTGCTTAAAACCGATCAATGACTCCAAGTTAAGTTTACAAAATTCAAAATCCTTTTTATGGATAGCATACAGCATCAACTGTGATTTGGCCTCTTCCTACGACTTTAATCTCATCTATTACATTTACATTTTGTTCTAACAGTATATAATTTTTTTCAGATCTTTTCCACAACTTTGTTTGAACATATTAAGCGTCTTTCAGATCTCCTATAACATATGATTTTCTACATTTTCAGGTATTCCTAAAATATAGCCCTTTTTATTTTCATCCTTTCATCAACATTCACTATCTTCCTACCACCCAACTCACCAGCAAATCCTAGACTAAATTGTAAATAATCATTTCAGCAACCATTTCTTTCTAAATATTCTACCCTCAGTCTAACTTAATTCCTCCCGTTATTTGTATTTATAGCATCTAACATTTAGACATTTAATTATATTCTTAGTTTCTTCTCTTACTATGAACAGTTGGATATCAAGAATCAAGCCTCTGATGTCTGAATACCTAGAAGTTAGCTTGGGACACAAGGGGAAGGGTGGCAATATTCAAAACAAGTCCTTTTTAATCTTGCTGGTACTATTTCCTTGTCTTGGAAATGAGTCAAAACTCAAAGCAGTTATGAGAACTTTGTCACTTCCAAAAATAATTGGTTAAGGTTCAGTTCAGTTAAGTTCAGTTGCTCAGTCATGTCTGATTCTTTGCGACCCCATGAATCACAGCATGCCAGGCCTCCCTGTCCATCACCAACTCCTGGAGTTTACCTAAACTCATGTCCATTGAGTCAGTGATGCCATCCAACCATCTCATCCTCTGTCGCCCCCTTCTTCTCCTGCCCCTAATCCCTCCAAGCATCAGGGACTTTCCCAATGAGCCAACTCTTCACATCAGGGGGCCAAAGTATTGGAGTTTCAGCTTCAGCATCAGTCCTTCCACTGAGCACCCAGGACTGATCTTCTTTAGGATGGACTGGTTGGATCTCCTTGCAGTCCAAGGGACTTTCAAGAGTCTTCTCCAACACAACAGTTCAAAAGCATCAATTCATTGGTGCTAGGCCTTCTTTATAGTCCAACTCTCACATCTACACATGACGACTGGAAAAATCATAGCCTTGACTATATGGACCTTTGTTGGCAAAGTAATGTCTCTGCTTCTGAATACGCTGTCCAGGTTGGTCATAACTTTCCTTCCAAGGAATAAGCGTCTTTTAATTTCATGGCTGCAATCACCATCTGCAGTGATTTTGGAGCCCCCCCAAAAAAGTCTGGCACTGTTTCCACTGTTTCCCCATCTATTTGCCACGAGGTGATGGGACCAGATGCCATGATCTTAGTTTTCTGAATGTTGAGTCTAAGCCAACTTTTTCACTCTCCTTTTTCACTTTCATCAAGAGGCTTTTTAGTTCCTCTTCAATTTCTGCCATAAGGGTCGTGTCATATGCATATCTGCATAAGTAAATTAGAGATACCAAGGGAACATTTCATACAAAGATGGGCTCGATAAAGGACAGAAATAGTATGGACCTAAGAGAAGCTGAAGACATTAAGAAAAGGTGGCAAGAATACACAGAAGAACTGTACAAAAAAGAGCTTCACGACCCAGATAATCATAATGGTATGATCACTCACCTAGAGCCAGACATCCTGGAATGTGAAGTCAAGTGGGCCTTAGAAAGCATCACTACAAACAAAGCTAGTGGAGGTGATGGAATTCCAGTTGAGCTATTTCAAATCCTGAAAGATGATGCTGTGAAAGTGCTGCACTCAATCTGCCAGCAAATTTGGAAAACTCAACAGTGGCCACAGGACTGGAAAAGGTCAGTTTTCATTCCAATCCCAAAGAAAGGTAATGTCAAAGAATGCTCAAACTATGCACAATTGCACTCATCTCACATGCTAGTAAAATAATGCTCAAAATTCTCCAAGTCAGGCTTCAGCAATACATGAACCATGAACTTCCAGTTGTTTAAGCTGGTTTTAGAAAAGGCAGAGGAACCAGAGATCAAATTGCCAACATCTTCTGGATAATGGAAAAAACAAGAGAGTTCCAGAAGAACATCTATTTCTGCTTTATTGACTGCCAAAGCCTTTGACTGTGTGGATCACAATAAACTGTGGAAAAATCTGTCAGAGATGGGAATACCAGACCACCTGACCTGCCTCTTGAGAAACCTATATGGAGGTCAGGAAGCAACAGTTAGAACTGGACACAGAACAACAGACTGGTTCCAAATAGGAGAAGGAGTATGTCAAGGCGGTATATTGTCACCCTGCTTATTTAACTTATATGCAGAGTACATCATGAGAAACACTGAGCTGGAAGAAGCACAAGCTGGAATAAAGATTGCTGGGAGAAATATCAATAACCTCAGATTTGTTCAGGTTAAATTTATGCAAATTTAAATGTTTACAAATTACTAATTTGACAAGATTATAATTTACCACTCCAAGAATAGACTCTATGCTATATTTTAGAGATAATACAATTAAGAGATGGGGAAAAAAACAAACTTGTTATAAGCTGCATGGAAAAAATTAATGTTTAGCCAGAAATATAGGGTCATATGTGGTTGCCTTCAGTCTAAGTTTCTATACTTAAATTCCTTCAATATTCACATAATAAATGTCAGGAGATATTGATGGTAACTGCAGTCATGAAATTAATAGACGTTTACTCTGGTTAAAGTGTCTGCCTTGAATGCAGGAGACTGGGTTCGATCCCTGGGTCGGGAAGATCCCCTGGAAAAGGAAATGGCAACCCACTCCAGTACTCTTGCCTGGAGAATCCCATGGAGGGAGGAGCCTGATGGGCTACAGTCCATGGGGTTGCAAAGAGTCGGACACGACTGAGAGAATTCACTTCACTTCACTATTCCTTGGTCAGGAGGAGACAGCCAGTATCCGAGGTCAGGGGCAGTCAGGAGAAGCCACCTCGAGCTTGAGGCCAGGGGCGGTGACCCCGGGGAGCCACCACCAGCCCGAGGCCAGGGGCAGCAGCTGGGAGGAGCCACCCATGCCCGAGGCCAGGGCCGGCAGCCGGGAGGAGCAACACAAGGATCCCTGGCTGCGCAGGCACAGAAGGGCCTAGAGGAGCTATCCCACGTTGAAGGTCAGGAACAGCGGCGGTAAGGAGATACCCTCGTCAAAGGTAAGGAGCAGCGACTGTGCTTTGC
>SJYT01077222.1:0-11881 GCA_006410635.1 Cephalophus harveyi
AGTGATCACATCATCATGATTATCTGGGTCGTGAAGATCTTTTTTGTACAGTTCTTCTGTGTATTCTTGACACCTCTTCTTAATATCTTCTGCTGCTGTTAGGTCCAGACCATTTCTGTCCTTTATCGAGCCCATCCTTGCATGAAATATTCCCTTGGTATCTCTAATTTTCTTGAAGAGATCTCTAGTCTTTCCCATTCTGTTCTTTTCCTCTATTTCTTTGCATTGATCGCTGAAGAGGGCTTTCTTATCTCTTCTTGCTATTCTTTGGAACTCTGCATTCAGGTGCTTATATCTTTCCTTTTCTCCTTTGCTTTTAGCCTCTCTTCTTTTCACAGCTATTTGTAAGGCCTCCCCAGACAGCCATTTTGCTTTTTTGCATTTCTTTTCCATGGGGATGGTCTTGACACACTGGTCACAGCAAACAGCCTTTTCCAACAACACAAGAGAAGACTCTACACATGGACATCACCAGATGGGCCATGCCCAGTAAATCTTAAATCTAATATTCTTTTGATGGGTGGGGCTGTGTTCCCTCCCTGTTATTTACCTGGGGCCAAACTATGGTGGAGATAATGAAGATAATGGCAACCTCCTTCAAAAGGTCCCATGTACTTGCTCAGTGCCCCTGACCCTGCACCAGGCCACCACTGACCCACACCTCCGCCGGAAACTCCTGGACACTCACAGGCAAGTCTGGGTCAGTCTCCTATGGGGTCACTGCTCCTTTCTCCTGGGTCCTGGTGCACATAAAGTTCTGTTGTGCCCTCCAAGAGTCTATTTCCCCAGTCCTGTGTAAGTTCTGGCAGCTCTATGCTGGGGTCAATGGTGACCTCCTCCAAGAGGGCTTATGCCCTACTCAAGTCTGCTGCACCCAGAGCCCCTGTCCCTGTGGCAGTCCACTGCTGACCTGCACCTCTACAAGATATACTCAAACACAGTTCTGTCTCAGTCTCTGCGGTCCTGGTGTGCACAAGGTTTGTTTGAGCCCTTTGAATGTCTCTGGCAGGTATGGGGTTTGATTCTAAACGTGATTTTGCCCTCCTACCGTGTTGCTGGGACTTCTCCTTTGCCCTTGGATGTGGGGTATCTCCTCAAAGTCCCTCCAGCACCATGCAGCCACCGCTCCAGTGCCTATCATCTTGCTGGGGCTTCTCTGCCCTGTCAGTTACCACCAATGTGGTCCTAATAAGTCCATTAACTCTTACGGGTCTCATCTGAAAAACAAAATTGTTGTATGGGATTGCTCTGAGGGTTAAATAAGATAATGAAGCCATAACACCTATACAGCAGACCCTCAACTAACGATAGCTCTCTCCTTTCATTCTGTTTATATTTCCAACTTCTAGGTTAAAAAGGATTCTTGGTCTTTAAGTTTACATGAAATCTTTCTCTCTCTTCTTCAAAAGCATTTGGCAGATAGAAGGTGCTGAATAAATGTGAACTCCCTGTCAGATCTTTACGTGCCTCACCAGGATGCAGGCCTCCACTGAAGCATAACCCCTTTCACATATTACCTGACTTCATCCACACAGCAGCTGTGAAGCAGACCAGTTCTCATGTCCTCATTCCTTACTCCAGAAGCAGTGAGTCAGGCTGAAATAAACAGAGGAGTGCATAAGTGTCTGTAAATGTGGCTTAAACAACACCCATTTCTGGGGTAGATGAACATCAAAGCATTAATGCAGATATACACACTAGAGAGAACAAAATTTTAAAATTTGTGCCCTTTTTTCTTTTTTTTTTGTTAAAACTCTTGTTCTGACCACAACTAGAGTCATCATTTTTGTGTGTAAAGACAGGGTTCAAGGTTTACAAAATGATGTTCTTTTAATTTTTCAAGGACAAACTTGAATGCATTTGTATATTACACTTTTTAGCAATAACAGCCAAGATTAGCAGAAAAGAATATAAATCTGCCTCTTTTATTCAAAACATTTATATGCTGTGTAATTTTATAAAGTTAAGTATTGTCAGCCTCACATACTTTGTTTTATTTGGGTTATTCATCAAAGGATATGTGAATAAGAGTCTATTTTAAGACACACTGTCTGAAATAACATTTTTAAAAGGGATAATAGTTTTGAATCCAGTGTATTTTTCATTCACTATAAATCCACTTCTCTATGACTCCCCACCCATTATATGAGTAATAGTCATTATTTCAGGGAGTTGTTAGAGACTTCCTAGAACAAGTAAGTCATTATTCAACTTTGAGCTTCAAAATTAATTTATTCCTGAGTTCACAGTCAGATGATAGTCTTGAGAACCAAGCTTTTCTGGGAGGAATATGTTTTCTAAATTGCAAAATCTTTTTACACTGCAAAAGCAAAACGAGGGTGTCAGAGTTTTGTTTTTTTTTCTCGGTCTTAATATACAGAGAAGAAAGGATATCAGGGAAGTCTTGGACATAAAGGATGAAGAAGCCTTTCTAGTGTACAGAAGACTTTGAGAGCTCTGGAGGAGATGAAATTAGGGTAACTCTCCCTGAGTCCCTGAGATGGAGCCAGATGCTCCTGGACCAAAGATGGAGGGAGAGGGAATGAGATAGCTGGAAGTGAAAAGTCATGAGAATATACTGCTTTCCCATTTCAGGCTATAGCCAAAAACAAACAAACAAACAAACAAAATGCCTCAGAGTAGTCCTGTAGCCCTTGGATTGGTCACAGTAGAGCAGACACTGTGTATGACATGTTCAGGCACTCACTTCTCTGTTGCCTTGTGGATGGGGTGGGGGTTGGAGGGAGAATGGGGAATCTGGCAGGTAGCTAATAATTAAGAAACAATTTGCCTTCCAGAGGTTTTGGGGGAAAATAAATGGGGTGGAAAGTGGCTGGAGAGGAGGTGGAAAATGCACTGACTCTCAGGGGTTTAGCCATTCAGACACACACCTAGTCTGAAGTCAGTGAGGCCTACCTGAGGTCTAGACATATATCCTCCCATCATCACAGTGTTACCCGAACTTCTTGTGTCAAGAAACCTCACAGAAAGAAAAGGAAAGGTGTCCTGAAAGACTAAGCACCCGCCCCCCAATAAAACCTACTTTAAAATGAAAAAGGATGAGTCATCTTGAATGGGCTGTTTTGTGGTGAAGGTGGTTTAGTGTTTGCTACTGAATGGAGGCTGAGTGCTGAAGAATTGATGCTTTTGAACTGTGGTGCTAGAGAAGACTCTTGAGAATCCCGTGGACTGCAAGGAGATCCAACCAGTCCATCCTAAAGGAAATCAACCCTGAATGTTCATTAGGACTGATGCCGAAGCTGAAGCTCTAATACTTTGGCCACCTCATATGAAGAGATGACTCACTGGAAAAGACCCTGATGCTGAGAAAGGTTGAGGGCAGGAGGAGAAGGGGGACAACAGAGGACAAGATGATTGTATAGCATCACCAACTTAATGGACACGAATCTGAGCAAACTCTGAGAGACAATGAAGGATAAGGAAGCCTGGCATGCTGCAGTCCATGGGGTTGCAAAGAGTTGGACATGACTTAAAGCTAAATAACAACAGCTGAATGGGAATGGGGGCTATTGAGCAAGGTGAGATAGTCATATAATTAATTAACATGCCTGCATATCTGAGTTGCATCTTTTGCTACTCTTTGGAGAACCAATCAAGAAGTTCTGGTTTTCCCGAAGTTCTGGTTTTCCCGAAGTTCAGGGCTTGCATTGAACGAATAAGAAATCAGAAACCATTTTACAAGATTATATACTGTGTCAGAATTTCTAAAAGTCTTAAATTAACAGTATAAAATGCTATTGAATATTGTTCTATGCAGTCATTGTTTTCCTTGATCAATATTTATTCTTTAGTGAAAATCAAACATCTCCAGATGGAAAGCAATAGATCCTCTACAATATCCTGAAATATTCTGCACTATCTTGAAAGCCAAAGAGGACATAACTCAGAGAGGCATTCAAATTGGTACTTCTAAATATTAAGGGCACCAGAAGGGTCTGGAGACTTCCTGATATGCCAGGCTAAGCTGTTCATGGCTGGAACTTAAGCAGGGACTATGGAAGTTATGTCCAACCTAGATAGCATTTTCAAAAGCAGAGACATTACTTTGCCGACTAAGGTCCGTCTAGTCAAGGCTATGGTTTTTCCTGTGGTCATGTATGGATGTGAGAGTTGGACTGTGAAGAAGGCTGATCGCCGAAGAATTGATGCTTTTGAACTGTGGTGTTGGAGAAGACTCTTGAGAGTCCCTTGGACTGCAAGGAGATCCAACCAGTCCATTCTGAAGGAGATCAACCCTGGGATTTCTTATATACTATCTCTAATCTGTCTTGGGTGCAACAGAAGAGAGGAGTGGTCACAGCAGCAGTAACATTCCTCATCCCTTTAGCAGATAAAACAAAGCGTAGACAATTTGCAGGGCTGAAGCTCCTCATTTCTGGGCCCCAGCATTCTGTTTTCTTACTCCCGCCTTGAGAGAAGAGGACCTGGAGAGGTTCCTGGCTTGGCAGGATTATCACAGGCTGACCTTGGAGTTACTCTCTGAGGGATGTGTTGATCTTTGCCTACAAGTGCTCTGTTAGTAACAGCAGCCAATGCTGATGAGAATGAATGATGCATTCATGGTAAATGTGTCTACATGTATGTGTGTTGTGGCTCTTGAGTTTCGGGGCTTCACTTAGCAGAGAGGTCAACCCAATTCATCTTTTTTTTTTTTTTGTCCAAAAGAGCCCAAAGGCATGAATTTGAAGAGGCCCTAAATATGATCAATCTAACATCCAGATTCCAAAATAAGCAAGTTAGGTGGGGGTTAACTTATATTCTAGAATATGAGAGCTCCAGCAAGAGAGTCATTAAAAGGCAAACTGGCAAAACCAAAAAATTTATCTGTTTTACACCCAACACTATTAATCTAAAATGAAGGTTTGTTTTAAATTCAAGACCTTGACCAAATGTACTGAGCATTCTTAAAGGTAACCCAATAAAACCAGTAACTTAAATTGAGTTCCCCTACAAACAGACGTTGGAGATAATGACCTGAGTACAATGGCTGATTAGGGAGCCAATTCCTGCAGCACCACTGGGGATGGTAAAGGAAGACAGGGAATGAAAGGAAATTAATACAAAGTAAGATACTATGCAGGTAAGCAGTGTGGCTGACTGAGGTTCAATCCCACTGGGAATCTCTGAGTGATGAGATCATTCCTCAGTAAGGTCACCTGAAGGATAAGGAAACTGGTATCTTCAGTTGCCTTCTTCATTGCCTGAGTCTGTCTTGGGGGTATCAACTCCCCAACATCTGACCTTCCCCAAAAGTTCTCTAAAGGAAAGTAAAAAATACATACATGTGTCCACAAATGACCCAATTTTGTTTATTTTAATGGCTGAGTAATATTCCACTGTATATATACACTATATCTTCCTTATCTATTCATCTGTCAATGGATATTTAGGTTGCTTCCAAGTCCTGGCTATTTTAAAGTGCTGCAGTGAACACTGGGGTGCATCTGTCTTTTTCAATTCTGTTTTTTTTTTCAGGGTATCCCAGTAGTGAAATTGCTGATATACACACTCCTGCTGCTGCTNAAACTATGTTCCATCAAGGTGTCTACTATCTCTATAAGTAAACAGAACTAATAGTAACAACAGCAACACGGTACATTTTAGTCTCACAGCAAGGAAACTTCCTGAAGTGGAATTTTCTGTTTCATTAGAGTAACATGGAAGCAATGACCATATGCAGATAGCATGAGACGAGCTGGCAGACTCTGCTCCGGGGGCATCTGCAATGGCCATAGGAAGGCAAGAAGTGCTTCCTATTGAATTATTGGAAAAACACACTGAGAGAGGAGAATGGACTTTATTCAGTTTTCCCTTAGGCTCTGTTTGGGTGTTGATACCCACTGCTGCTGCTGCTGCTGCTAAGTCACTTCAGTCGTGTCCGACTCTGTGTGACCCCATAGACGGTAGCCCACCAGGCTCCCCCGTCCCTGGGATTCTCCAGGCAAGAACACTGGAGTGGGTTGCCATTTCCTTCTCCAATGCATGAAAGTGAGAAGTGAAAGTGAAGTCGCTCAGTCGTGTCCGACTCAGCGACCCCATGGACTGCAGCCCACCAGGCTCCTCCGTCCATGGGATTTTCCAGGCAAGAGTACTGGAGTGGGGTGCCATTGCCTTCTACTTATACTTTAGCACTAGACTCTAGAATGATCTGTTTTCTTTCCTTATTTTTCTATAATCCATTCTACATAAAAAACCTTGAGTGAGCTTTCAAATCATGAATTAATTATAGCTCTTCTCCTTATTACATTTTCAATAGCTTTCCATACTATCTATGTAAACTAAACTCAAATTCATGTCCTACATGAGTGCCCTCTATAGGACTCACTTATATCATCCTGTACCACTCTTTCTCTCTCTCATTTTCTTATTGTAGCCATGCTTGCCTTCTTCTCATTTCTTAAAAATTTTAAACTTGCAGCCATCCTGGGTACACCGACTGAAATACTTTGAGCCCAGACCTTTGCATGAATAGCTACCTCTTGTCATCCAGCTTTTAACTGCCATTGCCCAAGAGCCCTTCATGACAACCTAGTCTTCCAGTCACTATCTGCAACATCATTTAATTGTACTTTCTTTATAATATTCATCATTGTTGAGAATTTCTTTATTCATTTTTTTCTCACAATTAATATCCTGTCTAAAAGATCAGGTTTGTGAGCAGCAAGAACCTTGAATGTTTTGTTCATCAGTGTATTCCCTATGGTTAGAAAAGTCCCTGACATATAATATGTGTCTGGTGAATGACTAAACGAACTATTATCCTAGCTTCAAAGCCAGGGATATCCTGGAGAGAAGAGAAACTAGTTGAAACAAAGGCAGGATACCATTTAGATGAATTTTCAGTTATCTAGCTGACAAATGATTAAAACCTTGACTGAGGCAGTGGCTCTGGAAAAGAATAAATCTAAGAGGTAACAAGAAGGAAAAAATCTACAAGGCTTTAGGACTGACTGTATGCTGAGGATAGAAGAGATGGTCTAGCATGACTGTACTAATAAGTGAAAGGATTACGGTTATATTAATGAAGGTAGGGAACACATGAGGAAGAGCCGGAATGGTTATGAAGAGCAGTGAAGATAGCTAATTTAGTTTTTGAAATGTTGAGTTTTGAAATGCCTACGGCCTCTCCAGGTAAGAGTATTCAGTTCAGTTCAGTTCAGTCGCTCAGTTGTGTCCGACTCTTTGCGACCCCATGAAGTGCAGCACGCCAGGCCTCCCTGTCCATCACCATCTCTCATAATTCACTCAGACTCACGTCCATCGAGTCAGTGATGCCATCCAGCCATCTCATCCTCGGTCGGCCCCTTCTCCTCCTGCCCCCAATCCCTCCCAGCATCAGAGACTTTTCCAATGAGTCAACTCTTCGCATGAGGTGGCCAAAGTACTGGAGTTTCAGCTTTAGCATCATTCCTTCCAAAGAAATCCCAGGATTGGTCTCCTTCAGAATGGACTGGTTGGATCTCCTTGCAGTCCAAGGGACTCTCAAGAGTCTTCTCCAGCCCCACAGTTCAAAAGCATCAATTCTTCGGCGCTCAGCCTTCTTCACAGTAGAGAGTCAGAAATATACTTATGAAGCTCTTTGAAATATTGATATAGTTCTTTTAACTAAAAAAGTATCTAAATACAAGGGAAGATAGAAAGAATGTTAAGTCTAATAGAAAAATGTGTAAGTTTTCTCTTCTGAAAAATACTACCTTATCCTTGTTGCTCTTAGATTACTCTGTGTGCTTATGACACTGTGTTGTAATCAGTTGTTTGCTTAGCTAGCTCCTCAATTAAGCCATGAGTTCTGCCAAATAGAGCTGAATATAACAGATAATACATAATAAATAACAGTTTCAATCATGTTGTTGTTGTTGTTCAGTTGCCAAGTCATGTTCGACTCTTTGCAACCCCATGGACTGCAGCGTGCCAGGCTTCCCTGTCCTTCACTATCTCCCGGAGCTTGCTCAAACTCATATGCTTTGAGTCAATGATACCATCCAACCATCTCATCATCTGTCGTCCCCTTCTCCTCCTGTCCTCAGTCTTTCCCAGCATCAGGATCTTTTCTAGTGAGTAAGCTCCTTACATCAGGTGGCCAAAATATTGGAGCTTCAGCTTTAGCGTCAGTCCTTCCAATGAATATTCAGGGTTGATTTCCTTTAGGATTGACTGGTTTGATCTCCTTGCATGTTACACGTGCCCCCCCCCCCCCACCCTTCAAATTTCACAAATGACTTCCCACTGCCTAAAAGTTAACTCCAAATTCCTTAACATGATACTGAAATCTTGACACAAATTTGTCTTAAATTATCTGACTAAACTATACTCTCTCTGCGGTTTCTAAACTCTTGAATGAACTCTCTGTTGAGACAAACTAAGTCATGTGCATTTCTGCAGGGTCTGAAAATTGATTTTGTCCGTGTTCTAGAATTACTCTAATTCAGGGATGATGATTAGTATTAACAAAGCTCACAAGAGACTGATGTATAAAGCCAGAATATTAATGCAATCATTTACATTGAGAAATTTAATTGCTGAGAAGGCCTGATGTTCCTTGGGCTGACCAGCACATTGCTCTCTTTAGGCAAACTACACAAGAAACCTAATTATCAGAAAGGTTGCTGGGTGAACGTGTAGTCAGAAAAGGAAATTACATGAGTGGAATGGCTAATGGCAAGGCTCTTCCAGCCTGGCTATCTATTGACAGAACAGCATCTTCACATTGGACCCTTATTTCAATTTGTCTTAGTGCCCTAATCTGGAGGGTGCTCAGATGGGCAGACCTGTTTGAGCATCACATGCAGTTTTCTTTAGATATGTTAATAGATTCAAGAAGTTTGGAATCAAGGCTTGTTAGACTGGGAGGCTTCATCTCATTGAGGTGACTATGTGTGTTAATCATGTGTTGAATCAGTGTTTAAGTTTCAGAAAGCAGTATTATTTTCCCCACACTCACATTTTGGAGAAGTATCTCACTGACACCTCAAGTGGTAGTCTTCCTTGCTCCATGGCCCTGCTCAGGACCCACCTCCTCTGCCCTCCGGCCTCAGAATGCTTGCCCTCCACTGAAATCCTGCAGCTTTTACTATGGATGGTATACAGCACATAATACTTGTGATTTCTTTTTAGCTTTTGGTATTCATGTATTGTCTTATAATCTGATTTGTAATTCCTTGGAGGACAGAGATCTGCATTCAGTGTGTGTGTAAGTAAGTAATAATGAGCCTTTCTTTTTTTTCTTCTTCTCAATATAGCACCAGTTAGAGCACCTTCTCCTTGGATGGTCTTCTGGTACAAGGAAAGGGGTTATTTCTTCCATCAGTTCAGTTCAGTTCGGTGGCTCAGTTGTGTCTGACTCTTTGCAACCCCATGAACCACAGCACACCAGGCCTCCCTGTCCGTTACCAACTCCCAGAGTCCACCCAAACTCATGTCCATTGAGTTGGTGATGCCATCCAACCATCTCATCCTCTGTCGTCCCCTTGTCCTCCTTCCCTCAAACTTTCCCAGCATCAGGGTCTTTTCAAATGAGTCAGTTCTCCACATCAGGTAGCCAAAGTATTGGAGTTTCAGCTTCAACTTCAGTCCCTCGAATGAACACCCAGGAATGATCCGATTTAGGATGGACAAGTTTGAGTGAACTCCGGAAGTTGGTGATGGACAGGGAGGACTGGCGTGCTGTGATTCATGGGGTCACAAAGAGTTGGACACGACTGAGCGACTGAACTGAACTGAACTGAACTGAGGCCTCCTTGCCCATCACCAACTCCCGGAGTCCACCCAAACCCATGTCCATTGTGTCGGTGATGCCATCCAGCCATCTCATCCTCTGTCGTCCCCTTCTCCTCCTGCCCTCAATCTTTCCCAGAGTCAGAGTCTTTTCAAATGAGTCAGCTCTTTGCATGAGGTGGCCAAAGTATTGGAGTTTCAGCTTCAACATCAGTCCTTCCAATGAACACCCAGGACTGATCTCCTTTAGAATGGACTGGTTGGATCTCCTTGCAGTCCAAGGGACTCTCAGGAGTCTTCTCCAACACCACAGTTCAAAAGCATCAATTCTTTGGCACTCAGCTTTCTTTATAGTCCAACTCTCACATCCATACATGACCACTGGAAAAACCATACCCTTGACTAGACAGACTTTTGTTGGCAAAGTAATGTCTCTGCTTTTTAATATGCTGTCTAGGTTGGTCATAACTTTTCTTTCAAGGAGTAAACGTCTTTTAATTTCATGGGTGCAATCACCATCTGCAGTGATTTTGGAGCCCCCAAAAATAAAGTATAAATTTACAGTCATAAAATAAGTAAGCCCTAGGAATATAATGTAATGTACTATAGCTAATAACACCATATTGTATATTTGAAAGTTGTTAGGAGATTGGATTGCAAGGGTTATTTCTCATCATAGAAAGAGAAAAGATAACTGCATAGTGATGGGTGTTAATTAGATTTTATTGCACTGATCATTTCAACATATATGAAAGTCAAAGTGTTAGTCAGTGTTCTGATGCTTTGCAACCCCATGGACTGAAAACTGCTAAGCTCCTCTGTCCATGGAATTCTCCAGGCAAGACTACTGGACTGTTAGCCATTTCCTTCTTCAGAGGATATTTTTTATATATATATATATTTATCAGAGCATTATATTCTACATTTGAAACCAATAGAATATTATATGTTAATTATATATCAATAAAAAGTAAAGAACAAAGAAAATAACAGTCTTTATTCTATGGGCTTTTTTCCCTTTGAATTAGCATAACTGTGATCTTTTTGAAGGAGTCTTGAGGAAATTTCACCAAATATATAGTCTCCTTTAATACATAAATATGATACAAACTTCTGTCCTCAAAAGTTGAAGTTCTTTTGGGAATCAACTGAAACATTTTACCCTGTCATTTAGTTGATATGTTGCTGTCTGATATGTAGATTGATGGTTGACAGCATTGATGTCATAAATTATGCATGCGAATTTAGTGAACACAATTAAACTGAGGCACTATGGGTAATTTAAATAATTACATGTATAAATAGTATTATTAGTCTTGTCAAAATCTGCACCTATACTAAATGTCAGCATTTAATATCAACAAAGAATGTTAAGGATTCAGAATATTGTATCAGTATGATTGGGAGATTGATTTCAAGTTCAATCACTTGTTAAAATAATAATAGCATACATTTCTCTGACAACTTTTGTTTTTGGCTTTTATCTGATGTACAAGTAAGAATATAAACTCTTTACAATTTTGCTTTTGTCTACTAAGCCAAATGGCACATACAAGTTAAACATCAGCCATCTATAAAACATAGATACTTCTACTTGTACTTTCATATGATTCTCCTCAATATTCATGGTATTTTATTGTATGTGGTGGTTGGTTTAGTTACTAAGTCATGTCTGACTCTCGAGACCCTGTGGGACTGTAGCCTGCCAGGCTCCTCTGTTTATAGGATTCGCCAGGCAAGAATACTGGAGTGAGTTGCCATTTCCTTCTCTAGGGGATCTTCCCAATGTAGGAATCGAACCTGGATCTCCTGCATTGCAGCTGGATTCATTACCAATTTAGCTATAAGGGAAGCTCATTTTAAAAAAAGTGTATATGTGTGTATAGTATTATAATATCAATTTAAAATATATATGTTTTTCATTATTCAGAATATATCCTTTAGTGCTGTTTTTCAGAGAGTCTGTCATCTAGCTAAATGTGGAGGATAAAGAATTCTTTAGCCAGATTTAATTTTTTTTATTCTAATACATCACAACTAAATTTTTAAACCAACTTCTGAATGTTGGTCATCACTGTAATTAGCAATGAGTCATGTTTCAGCTTTTCGACTACGATGGAGTAGTTAGGCTGTGTTGATTTTGAAT
>SJYT01077222.1:20574-96989 GCA_006410635.1 Cephalophus harveyi
TGAGCGCCAAAGAATTGATGCTTTTGAACTGTGGTGTTGGAGAAGACTCTTGAGAGTCCCTTGGACTGCAAGGAGATCCAACCAGTCCATTCTGAAGGAGATCAGCCCTGGGATTTCTTTGGAAGGAATGATACTAAAACTGAAACTCCAGTACTTTGGCCACCTCATGCGAAGAGTTGACTCATTGGAAAAGACTCTGATGCTGGGAAGGATTGGGGGCAGGAGGAGAAGGGACAACAGAAGATGAGATGGCTGGATGGCATCACTAACTCGATGGATGTGAGTCTGAGTGAACTCCGGGAGTTGGTGATGGACAGGGAGGCCTGGCGTGCTGCAGTTCATGGGGTCTCAAAGAGTCGGACCCGACTGAGCGACTGAAATGAACTGAACTGAGATGAACTTTTTGTGTAGTTATATTGCATTGAGATCATACACATCTCATATACAATGTCACATTTATACCTCTTCCTGCTGAGGATAATGCATCATTAGAGGATTTTAAGAAGGGGGCTGATATGATGTGCTTCTGGGAGCCACAGGGAGTAAGGATTAAAATGGGAAGAAACTAACATAGGCAAAGGCTTGAGTCAACAATCCCATCAAATGTCAGCTTAAAGACATGTGAAGAAGACATTTTAAAGAAAATAGTCAGGAGGAATTCAAGAGCTAAATCTCCGGTGAAGAAATGTGTTCAGGTATTTTATTTTTTTAATAAAGGAATAAAGAACAGGAAATCATTTTAAAGTAATTCTTAGGATTTTAGTTGGGATCATTATTGGATGATGATGATAATAGAGAAAAAAATCATGATTCTTTAAAGTACATATGAAATTAGATATGGAATAGAATACAGGTGCAGTGTGTAGTTAGAGATAGAAGCTAATGGGTTAGAGGAGGTTTGGGGCTAAAACCATCAAGTGAGCATAGAGTAGATATAGGAACCATAGGTGCATATAAGCAGATAAACACTTAGCAGAAACTTGGAGGAAGAGGGGAAATGTGTTGAGTAGGAAACACTAAGGAAACAAGTGTCCACTGGGAGGATTGAAAGAAAGAGAAGCTGATGAGAAAGAGGAAAGCTGGCCAGATATTTGCATTGTGGAAACCCCAAAAGAAGAGCATCTAGGAAAATAAAGATTCTGAAATGCTGTGAAGTCTGGTATTTTAACACCTGAGAAGGGGTCACTGTAATTGATAATTTGAATTCTAAAAAAGAACAGTGTAGAATAGTTTAGAAGCTGTCTATGTAAGTGTGTGTGTGTGTGTGTGTGTGTATGTGTCTGTTAATGTGCTCTTTGTATCAGATATTAGAGCTACATAAAAGTCTGGGGAAGTTTCAATGCAATATTCCTCAGTCCCTCTTCTACTGATGCTCAGAGCTGGCAACCTCATTTGCTAATTCATTTGCTTGACCAAGTATCTATCATGAGCCAGACACTGAGACAAACTCTAGAAATACACAGTTAAAAATACTACAGCCTCTAACCACAAGGAGCTCTCAAATTCATGTGATCCCCACGTTAACAGAGGGGCATATTGATGTACATTTGCTGCTTCCTGATGCTGTAGGGATCAAAACTTACTTTTTAAATGTTTTCATGTAGCTGAATTTTATGCTCTAGTAAATGAATCAGGTTTTCTTTTTAAAAAAATAGGTCCCAAGATAAAATTTTATAATGGATTGCTATAATTGTTCTTGACATTTTAGGAACTATCTGTTCTAAGTCCACTACAAAAAGGGCTCTATAGTGAGGAAGTGGTCATAAAATAGTAATCTACAGCTGCTAAATCTCAAAATATATTCAAGTGTTAGTTACTAGACAATGCTGATGTTATCTGGAGTGAAATGGTTTACTCAGACTTTGAACATACTATCTACCAGTTAATCCTGACACTACATCACTGCTGTGTCTTAAATATGATTCAAACTGCAGTAACTTTCAATGTTTGTTAGAGAAAGTTGTTGTTTAGTAACTAAGTCATGGCCTGCTTTTTTTTGACCATGTGGACTGTAGTCCACCAGGCTCCTCTGTCACATAGGATTTCCTAGGAAAAATTACTGAGTGGGTTGCCATTTCCTTCTCCAGGGGATGTTCCTGACCCAGGGATTGAACTCGCGTCTCCTGCATTGTAGGTGAGTTCTTTTAAACTGAGCCACCTAGGAAACCCGTTAGCGAACGTATAAAACCATATATATATAAGGACTCAAATATCTTACATTATGAATTGGAAAGCATCCTCTTGCATATATATATATATTCTGAAGTGGATCAAAATAATCTTGAAAACTGTTCTAGTCAGATATTAGGTATTTTTTCTTTTAACTTTTCTAGTATATTTATCCTTTCCTCTTTTTGTGTTTGAGGAGGGAGGATTTTGAAAACTTTACAAGTGCTATCATAAACTGTGTGTATATTGCTGCTGCTTAGTCACTTCAGTTGTGTCCGACTCTGTGAGGCCTTATTTGTGGTCAAATATTTCAATTAAAAATACATTGCATGTCAAACTTCTGTTTCATAAAGTGTTTTTTTTTTTTTAATTGGATTTGCCTGTGAAAACTGGCACAGTTCTTCCTCCTTGAATATATATCCTTTCATAAACATTACTAACTGGCCCAAAGCTGACATTTAAATATCATTACTATAAATAAACCATAAAATCTGATGCCTGACTTGAGGTTCAGTGTTACTGAGTAACTGAAGAAGAATTATTTTTAAAGGAGAGGAATGGTTTTGGATTTATGGAACCAATAATTTCTCTCTTTATAGAACTCCACCAATTTAATTAAGGGTTAAGGATAAAAGCCAGGCTAATTGTGTCCTCAGAAAGGGTCAATGGCATGACCATTTTCCTGGTCACTTTGACCAGAAACCTGGGAGTCACCTTTGACCTCTCATGTGCCATCAATCACCAAAATATATGTCTTCTTCACAACTCATTTCTGTACAATCAGTCTAGTCCAGGCCATAGTCGTCTTATAGCTCAATCACTATAATAGGTTTTAACATCAATTAAAATTAGAGGAGGGGCTTCCCAAGTGGCTCTGGTGGTAAAGAATTGGCCTTCCAATGCAGTAGATGCAAGAGACAAGCATTAGATCCCTGGGTTGGGGAGATCTCCAACCCAGGAGGAGGAGGGTGTAGCAACCCTCTTTTCCAGTATTCTTGCCTTGAAAATTCCATGGACAGAAAAGCCTGGTGGGCTACAGTTTATGGAGCCACAAAGAGTCAGACAGGATGAGTGACTTCACTTTCACTTTCATTATATATCTTGTCATAACAAATGTGATGAAACTTTGCAAATTTTGTATTTTTTTTAAACTGATCTTTTACTCATCTTCCTCCAGCTAATCTGTGGAAGGATATAATACCTCTGCTTTGTGCATGAACCAGATAAAACTCTTTGATGTAATATTTAAAATAATGGTTTAGCTGCTTTTATCCTGCCCAACTTTTTCCTTCTACATTATTTCCTATAGCTAATTCTCTACTGGTTTCATTTCCTGGAGCTTCCCTTCTCACTGTCTGGGTTCCCATTTTCACATGCACAATGTGTGTTTAGAAGCACTTGCTATTTTCAAATAAAAGACATTATTTTCTTATAATGATGAATTTACTTCTGAGGGCCAGAGGGTGGTTGTTGGGCCAATAGGAGGGAAAAATAACTTAATTTTTCTCCCAAATGCTTCTTTATTACTGACTTCCTGCATGTCATATCCTTATAACAATAGACTATCTTCAAAAGAAGTAAAATATTTGAGGTGAATTACTTTAGCTTAATGAAGGCATCCCAGGTGTAAAGAGGCTGCCTGCCAATGCAGGAGGCATAAGAGATGTGTGATTTCAATCCCTGGGTTGGGAAGATCCCCTGGAGGAGGGTAAGGCAACCCACTCCAGTACTCTTGCCTAGAGAATCCCATGGACAGAGAAGCCTGGGCAGGGTACAGCCCCTAGGGTCGAAAAGAGTAGGACACAATTGAAGTGACTTAGCAGGCATTTTAGCTAATGAAGCTTAGCAGATCAATCACATGGTATGATCAGACAGTAAACTACAAAAATAAGTAGTGAAAAATAAAAGGAGAAATGAAGATACAATAAGACCAAAGAAAAAAGGAACAGTAACTAGACTTAAGTAAACAACTATTTATAAAGTTAAAAATACAATAATTTGAATGAGAACTTTAATAAGATTAAAATAATAAAAAAAAAATAGATGACAAAAATGACACCACACCAGCCACAGAGAGTGGTCCTCTATCAATGTCCTGAGAAGCAGAGTGCAGAGGAGCTAGGTAGATACTGGAGTCAGCCTGCTTTGAAGCATCCATCTCCCAGTGTTGGGAGCCTCTGCAGGTAACCCCTGAGATCTCAAGATCAGGGCTGTGAGCAGGTTCTGACTGACAATTTTCAGGATCTATCGACTGTTGGGCTTCCCTGCTGGTTCAGACAGTAAAGAATCTACCTGCAATGTGGGAGACCTGGGTTCAATCCCTGGGTTGGTAAGATACCCTGGAGGAGAGCATGGCAACCCACTCAAGTATTCTTGCCTGGAGAATCCCCATGGACAGAGGAGCCTGGCGGGCTACAGTGCCTGGGGTCACAAAAGTTTGGGCATGACTGAGCAACTAAGCACAGCACGCACACATTGACTATTTATGCCACATATAATTTCATCTTTAAACCAGCTGATTAAGGTAGATGCTATTGATTTTCTGTTTTAGAAAGCAGGCGCATCGAGTTTTTTGATAACTTAATTGAAATCTTACATTTTCTTGGCAGGATCATTAAAAGTGTATTATGCTCTATTTTATCAGTTTCCACAGAGTGCCAGAAAAAAACATCTATTTGTGCTTTATTGACTATGTCAAAGCCTTTGACTGTGTGGATCACAATAAACTGTGGAAAATTCTGAAAGAGATGGAAATGCCAGACCACCTGACTTGCCTCCTGAGAAATCTGTATGCATGTCAAGAAGCAGCAGTTAGAACTGGACAAGGAACAACAGACTGGTTCCAAATAGGAAAAGGGGTACATCAAGGCTGTATATTGTCACCCTGCTTATTCAACTTCTATGCAGAGTACATCATGAGAAATGCTGGGCTGGAGGAAACACAAGCTGGAATCAAGATTGCCAGGAGAAATATCAGTAACCTCAGATATGGAGATGACACCACCCTTATGGCAGAAAGTGAAGAAGAACTAAAGAACCTCTTGATGAAAGTGAAAGAGGAGAGTGAGAAAGTTGGCTTAAAGCTCAACATTCAGAAAACTAAGATCATGGCATCCGGTCTCATCACTTCATGGGAAATAGATGAGGAAAAAATGGAAAACAGTGACAGATTTTACCTTTTGGGCTCCAAAATCACTGGAGATGGTGACTGCAGTCATGAAATTAAAAGACACTTACACCTTGGAAGAAAAGTTATGTCTAACCTAGACAGCCTATTAAAAAGCAGAGGCATTACGTTGCCAGCAAAGTTCTGTCTAGTCAAAGCTATGGTTTTTCCAGTAGTCATGTGAGAGTTGGACTATAAAGAAAGCTGAGCACTGCAGAATTGATGCTTTTGAACTGTGGTGTTGGGGAAGCCTCTTGAGAGTCCCTTGGACTGCAAGGAGATCCAACCAGTCCAAGTTAAACAAAATCCGTCCTGAATATTCATTAGAAGGACTGATGCTGAAGCTGAAACTCCAATACTTTGGCCTCCTGATGCAAAAAACTGACTCATTGGAAAAGACTCTGTTGCTGGGAAAGATTGAAGGCAGGAGGAGAAGGGGATGACAGAAGATGGGATGGTTGGATGACATCACCGACTCAATGGAGATGGGAAGCCTGGCATGCTGCAGTCCATGGGGTTGCAAAGAGTTGAATGTGACTGAACATACATATAGCTCCAGCTGGCCTTCATCTGGTCTTAAGAGGCAGATAAATCAGCCATAAATCTCTCCTTCAAACACAGAAACCCATAATTTAAAGAATTATTAAAAATAATAATATATAATTCTATACGTTCTTCTATAATATTTGAAGTATGACATACTTGTTGAGAGTTTTCTGTGGAAATATTTCTGAAAGTTTTTCAATAATTTTTCATCCCTTCAAGAAACAGTTATTCAACAAGAAACACTATAGTTTTAGTTAACAAATGTTCTGTGACTTTGTGGTACTTTACTTTAAAGAGAAAAAAAAGTAATTAAAAATAAAAGCATAAAGAAACATAGCTGCCAACTTTAAAACCATCATATAATATAAAAAAGTAGAGTATGCTTGTATAGTAGGAACAAAAAAATTCCATGGTTGAAGATATCCTCTTTTATCTATTATGGCTACGGTAAGAAGCCAGTGAAAGGATTTTGCACAGGTAGAGTAATATGATTCCACTTCTATTTTTAAAAGATTAGCTCTTGTGGAGGAAGGTCCCAAGGGAGTAAGTAGCAGCATTAGGAAGAGAAGGGAGGGAGCAATTGTAGTGGTCCAGGAAGAAACAGGATTAAAGAAACAGGATTAAATGTTCACCTATATAGATTTGTTTCATACCCAGGACAATCCTCTGAAATAGTTACTGCTATTTTACATTTATGGGGCTTCCCAGGTGGCACTAATGATAAGGAACCTGCCTGCCAATGCAAGAGGTGTGGGTTTGATCTCTGGGTGCAGAAAATCCCCTGGAGGAGGTTATGGCAACCCAGTTCAGTATTCTTACCTGGAGAATCCCATGGATAGAGGAAGCTGGTGAGCTACAGTCCATAGGGTTGCACAGAGTCAGACATGACTGAATTGACTTAGCACACACATCTTTTACATTTATAGAACGGGAGCACAGAAAGGTGGGCTGGTCCAAGGTCTTAAGCTGGTAAGTGACAGAGTGAGGATTTAAACAAGCTCACTCTAGTTTTGGCTCTTAATGATCTGCAATACATTAGCTTCTCAAGTAGACAGAAAAAGTTGAAAGTTTGGAAGAGAGAGGAAACAATTCATGAAGTCCATGGGACAGCAGGAGAAAAGAGGATCTATAGTGAATGTGGAGGGATTGGATATTATTCGACAAAGGTCCTGTACTTTGTTGGATTTTGAATTGTCTTAATGAGCTAGAATTTTTTATTATTATCCATCAACTGTGACTGAATACATCTTCAGATAATAATAATAACAAACCTTTCTTTTGAGAAAAAAAGTGGATTATGAAAAGGCTTAAGATTCCCTAAATGAGTACTAGTGGTTTTTACTTTCCCCACCCAAGTACTATACTGTAGAAATTGAAACCCTCAATCCAGATGTCTTCCTGAGTACCCCTGGTAAGTGTTAAATTGCTTCTAATTTGACAAAGTACAAAAGCCATTATGTGGTGTTGCTGGCTACATTTCAGGTGTGGTTAAAGCCTGTAGAAAGTGCTTTTGGATATGCTAACAACTCAACAGTGTTAATTAAAGGCAATAATATGCTTGGCTCTTTGATAGAGAGGGTTCCTGCTAGGATAGTGTAAACACTGAAATGCGCACACACAAAAGCTGAATTTTGAGAATTTGCCTCAGATCAGCAGAATATGTTGGCTTCCAATGTAAATTCATGTAATCTATTTTACAAAAATGAAGTTCCTACGGAAAAGATGATGAAGATGGATATGGAAGATGAAAGAAATTAGAAAGAAAAGCAAATCTTCTCTTTTTACTTATAATGAATTTTTCCAGCAATCTTTGCTAAAAATCACTAACTCATTTCTTTAAAAATGAGGTATAGTTTTTAGGTTATAAAAATATACCATGCAGTAATATATAAAGATATATGAGTGTACAAGTAGTACATCGGATATTTGTTAACTATATACTCTGGTTGTAGATGCAGCCTTTAAAATATAATCCACTTGGGAGAGAATTATGGCATTATTTTGTTAGGAAGGCTAGCCATACACTGCTTTCCATCTCCCTGGGATGGGTAGAAAGAAATTATGTTTAGTTCCTTCTGTTCCAACCTTCCTCCTTTCTTCCAAGATTACTGAAGATATGCATGCTGTAATAGTCTCAGAAATGTAAAAGATACCTATTCCCTTTTTACTGCAAATTACTTTTGAAGAATAATTATCAAAGAATTTTCTAGAATTTTGAAGAGAAGAAAAAAGTTTACTCTAGTGTTCTATATAATATAATCCAAAAAAATAAAATTGGGAATTTTTATTCAAAAGTATATTCCCACAACGTTTTTGGGGGCACAAAATAGATTGGAATAAGACCAGCATAAGCTGTTATTCCCCAGATTCCAAGGAAAAGAATACGGGCATTCTTGATATTTTAAATTGGTCCATCCTTACATTTTGATGTTACTGTTTAAATCAGAATAAAGAACAGAAATAGATAAGAGAAAAAAGTTGCAATCCCTAATAAATGGAAAATTTGAAGCTATTGATTCAGAAAAATGGAAGTAATAATCATAAGAAATAAAATCAAAGAAAGAAGGAATATTTGGTTGCTTCATGGCTTCCCTGGTGGGTCAGACAGTAAAGCATCTGCCTGCAATGTGGGAGACCTGGGTTTGATCCTTGGGTCAGGAAGATCCCCTGCAGAAGGAAATGGTAACCCACTCCAGTGCTCTTGCCTGGAAAATCCCATGGATGGAGGAGCATGGTGGGCTACAGTCCATGGGGTTGGAAAGAGTCAGACATGACTGAGTAACTTCACTTTCACTTTCAGTGATAAGCTACAAACCAGAAATTCTGGAAAATTAACTCAGGCATAAAGAATAAAAGATTTCCTAAGAAACTAAGAGCAAATGATGATCCCATTTCTTGAATCTTCCTTACAGGGCAACCCCTTCCTTCAAAAAGGACCCCTTGACCACAAGAGAGTAACTCAGTGATCCCCACTTGCTCTAGGGAGCACACATGCTTAGTCATTCAGTTGTGTCCACCTCTTTTCTATCCTTTGGACTGAAGCCTGCCAGGCTCCTTTGTCCATGGGATTTTTCTTGAAAGGATACTGAAGTGGGTTTTCATTTCCTCCTCCATGGGATCTTCCTGACCAGGGATCCGACCCGCATCTCCTGTGTCTCCTATATTGCAGGCAGACTCTCTACCTGCTGAGCCACCAGGGAAGCCCCGTTCCAGGGAACTGAACACTAGACAATTCTTTTGAAATGTCCCCTGATCACTTCCTTCTCCCCTTTGCAACCAATTAGAGTGCTCACTGTGCCAGATGATCCATTAGAAACTCTGTCCCTGCTTCGAGACTTTCTATCTGAATAGAACACTTGACAGTCAGAGACTCTCTAGGTATGTCCCCTTTTACTTTATAAAACTAACTCTCCTTTGCAATACCTTTTACAGTTAAAAGAGTGTTTTGTGTGAGATCATATGAACTATTTCAACATTTAATTTAAGGCTTTGATCTCTACTTCCTCCTAAATATTTTAACTCACAGACCCACCTAGATCTTTTATCTCAGTTATTAATTCTGGCCAAATCAAATAGAACTAATGTCATGTAATTGACGCTTCTAGATACCTCTGTGGACCAAGATAAAAAGCAGTGAAAAAAAAGAGTATGTCTTGCTCCCAGGCTAATCCCTGGATCCAAGGTGAGTATCCTGCTGATGCTACAACTATTTGAAAAGGCTTTCATTCTATATTTTGACAGACGAATATTAAAACCCAAAGGCAGAATTGAAGTAATAGTTAAACATGAAAAAGTCAAAGTTGGTACATGCAAATGATTTCTGAGACCCTGATTAGTGTCTCTGGACATCTGTGCACATACAAGTTGTATAAAAGGGAGATGGAGGAAGGAATGAACAGTGGGAGGGAGATAGTGGAGTTCCTTAAAAGGGGAAAGAAATTAAAAAAAACTTGGGTAGGTGAAATGAAGGGAGAAGGTCTTGCTGAGAGGGAAAATGTACCTAGAGAAAAGAGGAAATGATATTGCAAGTAAACAGTTTGGGAAATTTTAACTTTGCTCTAAGGTTGGTTGTGTCTCTTTTTGCCCCCATGGACTACTGATTTGGTCTGGTCACTGGATCCTGCTAGTGGTCATTACAGGCCTCCTTTCAAGACCTCCTCTATCGTGAAGCCGGTTGTACTCTTTAAAGCTCAAAGCTGACCATGCATCTTTCCTGTTTAAAGACGTTTAGTGGTCCTCAATTGCTGTTAGGATAAATCTACTTCCTGCCTAGCATTTCACCAATATCCTCTTCCTCTCCTCAAACTCTGCCTTGATTCCTCTTGTTCTTGGGTCTCTGCATCTGCTGTTTCCTCTGCTTGGATTGATAACTGCCTCAATTAGCCATTTCTTCCCCTAATCCTATTACTCTTTTCAGTTTACTGCTTAGAAATCCCTTTCCAGAAGACCTCTGACAGCCATTTCCCTTCACGTACCCTTGATGCTCCAGTCGCACTGTCCAGCTCCAAGATTTATATGGCACTCGGCTGTATCGGAATCTGCTTGTTTCCTGTTCTATAAGACCCCCTAGATTGTGAGCCATGCGATGACAAGGTCTGGTGTCTACCTTAATTTTCATTATACAACTAGTATCTAACAGAGTCCGTAGGGCTTCCCAGGTGGCTCAATGGTAAAGAATCTTCCTGCAATGCAGGACAGAGAGGAGACACATGTTCGAAACCTGGGTTTGGAAGATCCCCTGGAGGAGGGCTTGGGATCCCACACCAGTATTCTTTCCTGGAGAAGACTATGGACAGGGGAGCCTGGTGGGCTACAGTCCATGGGGTCACAGAGTTGGACACAGCCAAGAAACTAAACCCAGCACAGCACACAGTCACTAAATATTAAACTAATACATGAATACATTTGAAAGTAATTTACGTGAACTGTACACATAAGAAACAATACATTAGGATTAATGGTTTCAAATCTTTTTTTAAAAATAAGACTTTAATGCTGATTTTTTAAAAAATAAACCTCAACTGGCTTTTGAAAGCTTTTAAGACCTCAGTAACGTATAAGCTTCCTGATTTTTGATTATACCAATATTACACTGATGATATGTGGTCCAGTGACAAAATAAGAGGCTTTGCACAGCTAGAAAATTAGATTAAAACACTACAAACTGATTGAATTTAAACATTATATGGGGTCACAGTCTCAAGATTCTTGTATTTGAGAATTGTCAGTAGTGGGTATTATATCATCCATAAATCAGTCCCCTATGTAAAGAAGTACATGAATGATGTGAGCCAGGCTGATATTTTTGCAGCTCAAATCTTCTAAGAAGAGTTCCTATCAGTGCATGATATGCTAATACATGCTATTGCATAGTATTTGTGTGCTATATTTGAATTTACATAGTAACTCAAAAAGGAATCAACATGGAGTGGGATGTTTATCATGCCCGGTAATTTTCAACTATAATAATTCTTCCACTCAAACATAATCCACGCATGGATTAAGAAGGACTCTGGTTAACACACATATGGCATATTCTTAACTGGTAGAATTCTAGTTAGATGCCCTTAAGTGTTTATGTTAACTCCATTTTATCCTGAAATTCTTATCATTTATACATTTATTTTAATGCATTGTGAATTTTCTGCTTCTTACATTAAGGATTTGAAAATATTTCATTAAAAAAAAACCTGTAGCATAGGTAAAATGAGGAGTGTCTATTAAAATACTTCCATGAACACACACACTCACACACACCCCAAATCTAAAAACTCAACCAAATTAAACTTTCTCAGAAATTTTACTGCAGAGCTTATTGCAGAGATTGTTATATGATTGACATTTTCTAGGTTAAAATATGAATTTTAAAATAACTGCCTCTAGCATACTAACATTTGGGTTGAACAAATGAATTATAGACATGATCATAACAATATTTCTTTAACTTTAAAAAACAAAGATAAAAGTGAATTGTCTGCTTCTCTATAGAATGTAACTTAACGTTTGTTCACCCAAGATTGGGGAGAGGCAATTTCTTTTAAACTTCTTGTTTGCTGTTGTTGTTCAGTTCTTAAGTTATGTCCGACTCTTTTTAACCCCTTGGACTGCAGCACATCAGGCTTTCCTGTTCTTCACTATCTCCTGGAGTTTGCTCAAATTCATGTCCATTGAGTCAGTGATGCTATCTAAGCATCTCATTCTCAGGAACCTCTTGTTTATTATACTTTTACCTCCAGAGAAACAAAGATATCTATCACAAATAAAATATCATTTATAATTTCCTGCTGCCCAACTGAACATTTAAAAATGATATTGTTCAGTTCAGTTCAATTCAGTTGCTCAGTCGTGTCTGAATCTTTGTGATCCCATGGACTGCAGCACACCAGGCCTTCCTGTCCATTACCAACTCCCCAAGTTTACTCAAACTCATGTCCATTGAGTCAGTGATGCCATCCAACCATCTAATCCTCTGTCATCCCCTTCTCCTCCTGCCCTCAATCTTTCCCAGTATCAGGGTCTTTTCCAATGAGTCAGCTCTTCCCATGAGGTGGCTAAAGTATCGGAGTTTCAGCTTCAGCATCAGTCCTTCCAATGAATATTCAGGACCAATCTCCTTTAGGATGGACTGGTTGGATCTCCTTGCAGTCCAAGGGACTCTCAAGAGTCTTCTCCAACACCACAGTTCAAAAGCATCAATTATTCAGTGCTCTTCTTTCTGTAGAGTCCAACTCTCATATGCATACATGACTACTTCGAAAACCATAGCCTTGACTAGATGGACCTTTGTTGGCAAAGTAATGTCCCTATTTTTTAATATGCAGTCTATGTTGGTCATAACTTCTCTTCCAAGGAGTAAGCGTCTTTTAATTTCATGGCTGCAGTCACCATCTGTGGTGATTTTGGAGCCCCAAAAAATAAAGTCTGCCATTGTTTCCAGTTTCCCCATCTATTTCCAATGAAGTGATGGGACCAGATGCCATGATCTTAGTTCTCTGAATGTTGAGTTTTAAGCCAACTTTTTCACTCTTCTCTTTCACTTTCATCAAGAGGCTCTTTAGTTCCTCTTCACTTTCTGCCATAAGGGTGGTGTCAAAACAATTTATAGTTACCATGGTTATCACAGGGTAGTATGAAAACACATGGTCAATTGTTTTAATATCATTATGGAACTTACACACATCACTTTGAGTGCTGAATAATAAAGCACTGTTCACTGACTAGAGATATTTTTCAATTAGATAAAAATTATTTTATAGAATTAGGAGAGAAACAAATATTGGGATTTATCTCTAAGAATTTCCTATTTTAAAATGATTTTCTCCCATTTAAAATGACATTGCATATTGAAGATGTAAAGAAATGAGAAAAATTAAAATAACTAAAGATAAAATCAATTTAAAATGTTGAACTTTTAAGGTTTTCATGAAATATCAGGAAAAGGGCTAATATTTGTAAGATAAGTATTCTTTTTCTTTCATTTTCACTGAAAAAGAGATGGAAAGATATTTTTCTACCACTCTAACAAATTTATAGAATTACAATCCCAAATTTTGAAAGGTTAGAATAGAACTGACTTCCAAGAAGTTCAGTTATTAAATTTTTTAAAACCCTTTGCTCCTCAAATTATGGTCCTTGGACCAGTAGCATTGGCAGCAATGGGAGCTCATGAGAAATGCAGAATCACTGTCTAAATTTGAATCTGCATGGTAACAAGATTCCCTGGAGATCCATATACATATTAAAGTTTCAGAAGACATAGTCTGTTACACAGGTGTATATAATTTATTTCTCCCTGAAGCCCAAGGAGATTTAGCACAGCTCATATTCATAATGTTTTTCTGTGATAGAAAGGAGGTAGGTTTTAATTTTACAGCAAAAAATTAGTGAGCATCAGGGATGTGATTTATCACATATTAGACTGCCAGTAAAGATAAAGATAAAGCAATCAATATTAAAATGATTTCTTTATATTATTCTATAATGTGAAGCTATAAAGGGAATGCTTTTTAGGTAATAAAAGCAGACTTGCTAACATCTTTGAGTTTTTATGCAATTAGAAACTGTAGGCTCTGTAAAGAGAACAATCTCCAGAAGGAATTTACTTTCTATGTTCTCTTTTTTATTTTACTATCAGTAATTGGGCCTTTATAAGTCTATATGATTGCATAGTGAAAGAACCTCTGTACTTTTTTACTCTCTGTGTTTGTTGCTTAACTCCCTGATTTTATTATAGCATGCATCTCCCCAATCTGAATAATCTTGTTATTTTAATGTTGAATTGATTCATTTCATTTCTTTTCAAGCCTAATTCTAATAAACAAATATTTATTTTTCTACACTTGGTAGGGCAAAGCAGTGTGGGGGATGGTGTGTATGAAATGATGAGTACAGCATAATCTCTTCTCTGAAACACTCTCCAGTTCATCAAGGTTCATCAACCAATAACCATGATTAATTTTAATGACAAAGAAAATGCTATGGGAGCACAGTTCTGATTTGTGGTGGTAGTTAAGACTTCCTAAAGCAGAAGGTATTTAAAACTAGGCCAAGGAGGATGGTTGGGATAACAAGAAGAAGAAAAGCTTAAAAGGAGCATTTTGTCTGTGAAGAGAACAAGAGTATCTCCATGTGGTGGATTATTACGAAATGTGCCTGGGAATTAAGTTATCAAGCAACTTTTAAAGCACTTGGCAGTTTTTATTAAAGTATACAAAGTTAAAATAGGCTGCTTAACATAAAATCAGTGGGTAAAAATAATCTCAGGAGTAATATAGCAAAATAGATACAAAGTTGGTTAACATCCTACAAGGGAATACACATGCAATCTTTAGGGTTATCTTTTCCAGTGGACAGAAATTGTGGGTTACTGATCAATCTTCTAAGAAGTGAAGAAGTGAAGTGAAGTTGCCCAGTCATGTCTGACTTTTTGCAACCCCATGGACAATAGCCTACCAGGCTCTGCCATCCAAGGGATTTTCCAGGCAAGAATACTGGAGTGGGCTGCCATTTCCTTCTCCAGGGGATCTTCCCAACCCAGAGATCGAACCCGGGTCTCCTGCATTGCAGACAGACGCTTTACCATCTGAGCCACCAGGGAAGGCCAGTCTTCTAAGAGTTAATATCTAACTTTACAGTCTAACTCTAATCAATAGTGAGTCAAACACACAATTCCCTAGGACTCCGGCTGACTCTCAGATGGAGTTTGACAATGCTCTGATAAAACTTCAAAAAGGCACTTCTAGATACTTTTAAAATTGATTTGTCAACAGTACCCTCTTGGGCTTCCCAGGTGTCACTAGTAGTAAAGAACCTGCCTGCCAATGCAGGAGACATAAGAGACGTGAGTTTGATCTCTGGAAGGAGGACATGGTGATCTACTCCAGTATTCTTGCCTGGAGAATCCCCTGGACTGAGAAGCCTGGCAGGCTACTGTCCATAGGGTCGCAAAGAGTCACACACAACTGAAATGACTTAGCAAGCACGCACTCAGTTAAATAGCTTTATCATACCCAGTTTGTAAAGGAAACTGAGTCTTAGTGATATTTGGTAAAGCTCACATTACTTGACTGATACCAGGAAAAAACAAAACTGAACTCTTAAATCCTGATTTATTTGATTTCAAAACCATAGGCTTTGAACTACATAAAAAGGATTAGCAATTTATATTTATCCTGTTCTGGGCAATATCTAAGTGCTAAATTAATTAATTCAATACTTGAACAAAACAGCCCTATCCAAAAAAAAAAAGAAAAGAAAAATGTAAGATTGTTGGATAGATTCCCACTACACAAATAAAGAGACCAAAATGGGAAGGAGTAAGGGAGGGAGAGGGAGTCAGTGCTTCAAGACCCAGGAAAGTAGCTAGCATTCAGCCTTCTAAGACTTGTGTATTGTTGTTCAATAACACACTTCAGTGTGTCCTGAAGACAGGACAGACAAAAGCTACAGAAGCGGGGGAGATGCTGCTTGCAATCTCCCCTGAAGGAGCCGAAACTTGCTTTCTGTGGTTCTTAACCATTTGGGGATCATATATTAATCTGTGACTAAGAAAGTTATGGTAGTTCTTCTCCTAAAACGTGCATATCTGTGCTTATGCACAAAATTTTGCAATCCCCTTTAGAGGTTTATTCACTTTTTAAAGATGCTAAGCATTTATTTCTGCATGAGGATACCAATAGGCAGTCAGAGAGAGGACTCCTATCAACTTTTAAAACAAATATCATAATATACTGCTTGTATATTGATCCTAAAATGACGTCTTCAGCAACATGAATGAACCTAGAGATTAGCAAACTAAATGAAGTCAGACAGAAAAAGATAAATATATGATATTACTTATATTTGAAACAAACAAAAAAAAAAGATACAATGAACTTATATACAAAACCGAAATAGACCCACAGACGTAAAAAACAAACTCATGGTTACTAAAGGGGAAAGGGGAGATGGGGATAAATTGGGAGCTTGGGATGAACAGGTATACACTATTATGCCTAAAATAGGTAACCAACAAGAGTTTATTATGTAGCACAGGGAAATATACTCAATATTTTGTAACAATTACAAGGAAAAATAATCTGAAAAAAGAATATATATATATAAATATTCATTCATATATATATATATGTACAAATTACTTTGCTATACTCCTGAAACTAACATTGTGTTGCATCCAATACAACAACTATACTTCAACTCTTTGTAAAAAAGGACATCATATTAACCTCTCTGGGTATTATTTAAGCACACTGTGCAAATAAATGGAGTTTTGACCAAAATGTGGAGGATAAAAAATAACATAGTTCTTACCTTCCTCCAGTTACCACCAGGACCAAATCCTCTAATTTACTCTGATCTAATTCCAACTTCCTGATTTTCATGAAAATCCATCTTTTCTCAGGAAGGGATAATGAGATGTGAGCATGAAAGAGGAGTTAAGAGCACATACTCTGATTTAAATATCCCAATTTAAATACCAGCTTTCTTAGTTTCTAGTTGTGACTTTTTTTTTTTAACTTCTTCATGCTTTAATGTCCTTATCTGTGAATTGAGGATAACAAGAGTACTTACCTGTTATGAGGTTCAATAAGCTTATATGTGTATTTACACAATGTTTGAAGCAATATTTGGCACCTAGTAAGTACTATATAAGCATTTGTTAAATAAATAGTTGGCACACATCTGAAATCCTTCTCTTTTCTTTTGATTGAATATATAGAAAACATATTATCAAATCTTGAGTCTGCAATAGCACTTCTTAAGGTATGTAACATTTCTATGACTCTGTTTTGGAGGATATAACTCCATCTCTAGGATTTTGAAACTCTATAGTGTATATAAATGAGACTCACTGATGATTTAAAAAACATGAACATTCTGCAATATGAAAAAAAAAAGATTTTTTTCTATTCCGAAAAATGGAGGCATAATTTATAAATTACTTTTTCTCTCTACAGGTTAATATAATTTCACTTAAAGTTTTCTGTAATTTCCTGACTAATTAATTATGTAATGTTAAATATGAGTTCACTGGAGAAATATGTAACTAATGTACATTCTTAACAATGAAGCTTTACCTTGTGGTACTTCATCTTTTGAGTTATTGAATTGATGAACTACCATTATCTTAATTGGGGCTTTACACCATGCGATAATTTTATCTCACGGAATTACCATTTTGTTTCTTGGCATCTTACTACAACAGATATTCTTGGTATTTTATTGAAAAGATATTTTATGACTTCATATTTTATTGGCTGTGATTTAATCACAATCAACAAAATTTTATATATCATTTAAAGTAAGGAACATTCTGAAATTTACACATTGCCTCAAAAGTAGGAAATCTTCTCACTCACTATGCTAATTCTGATAGGGAAACTGTGTCTTTTAACATCTAACTTGACCAAGAGCTTTGAGAATACTTTCTTTGGTTAATTTAATGCTGTGTTAGTATTTCTGGGCTTCTTTTTCCTAATCCTAGATAATATTTAACATTTATTTAACTTAATCAGAAGTTGTGAATCTTCAAACATTTTAAAGATGAAAAGACCTTACATAATTTTACATCATTTATGCAAACATGATATTTATGCTCACCTTCTAGAGTTATGAAGCAATAATATTTTCAGCTTTCTTTAATTTACACTATGTAAACTTTACAATGTTTCTTATTATATACTTTATGCCATTTTTGTCATAGATGGATTCATTAAGAAATTGTGATGTTTACAGATAAAGTGGGGACAGATAAAATTTTTGAAATGTATTTATATATTCTGCTGCTGCTGCTGCTAAGTCACTTCAGTCGTGTCTGACTCTGTGCGACCCCATAGACGGCAGCCCACCAGGCTCCCCCGTCCCTGGGATTCTCCAGGCAAGAACACTGGAGTGGGTTGCCATTTCCTTCTCCAATGCATGAAAGTAAAAAGTGAAAGTGAAGTCGCTCAGTCGTATCCAACTCCTAGCGACCCCATTGACTGCAGCCTCCAGGCTCCTTTGTCCATGGGATTTTCCAGGCAAGAGTACTGGAGTGGGGTGCCATTGCCTTCTCCGTTATATATTCTACTACACATCAGTTTTTATTATTTGAGGAGCATTGCTTAAAAATAATACATGTGATTTTAAATTGACACAGAGGAGCATTCATCTTTTTGACTGAAGAGAGTTTTCTTACTCAGATTATAAATGTATCTTCAGCAAGCTGTGTGTATCAAAATCAGATTACCTTCCTTAACTCAGTAAATTTTCAATGAGCATGCTCATATTTGAACAGTAGAGGGAGCTCTAAAAAAGCTTAGTGAATAGAAAAGTTGAGTGAAAGCAGTAAATACAAGATTCAAGGTAAAAATTTACTAAAAATGCACAAGTCAGAAGTCAACAAATGAATTTCAAAATCATATACATCTAAAAATCCTTTATATAGTTAATATGTTTTCCACATTGCTGCTGCTGCTGCTGCTGCTGCTGCTGCTAAGTCACTTCAGTCGTGTCCGACTCTGTGTGACCCCATAGACTGCAGCCCACCAGGCTCCCCCGTCCCTGGGATTCTCCAGGCAAGAACACTGGAGTGGGTTGCCATTTCCTTCTCCAATGCACGAAAGGGAAAAGTGAAAGTGAAGTTGCTCAGTCGTGTCCGACTCTTAGCGACCCCATGGACTGTAGCCCACCAGGCTCCTCCGTCCATGGGATTTTCCAGGCAAGAGTACTGGAGTGGGGTGCCATTGCCTTCTCCATTTCCACATTGCTAGTATCTTTAATAACTGTTTTATTTTGAAGGGCTCTAGATATACAAAAGTCATGTGTTATTTTTGTGCATGTCCTGTATATGTTTCTGTATATGTTTAAGTATGCATAAGTTTATGTATAAGCTTACTTAAGCATATCTGGACTAGCCTCTTTTGTGTGACTTCTCCTCTGCATTTTATGCATACTTCAGTCATATTAACAGTTTGTGAACACTGATACTTTTAAAAACTTTGTTATTCAAAAGACTGGCTTACTGACCCTGTGTAAACAGGGATAAATGACTCTATAAAAACCCAGAACTACCTAATGGCTGTAGCTAGTTGATGAACAGTTGATATTTACTGAGTATTTATTGGACACTTCATGCTGCTCTGCTGCTGCTGCTAAGTCACTTCAGTCGTGTCCAACTCTGTGCGACCCCACAGACAGTAGCCCACCAGGCTCCCCCGTCCCTGGGATTCTCCAGGCAAGAACACTGGAGTGGGTTGCCATTTCCTTCTCCAATGCATGAAAGTGAAAAGTGGAAGTGAAGTCGCTCAGTCGTGTCCGACCCTCAGCGACCCCATGGACTGCAGCCCTCCAGGCTCCTCCGTCCATGGGATTTTCCAGGCAAGTGTACTGAAGTGGGGTGCCATTGCCTTCTCCGCATGCTGCTCTGGATCTCTAATAAACGTAAAAGGAATACAACCAAGTGGAAGTATTCTCAATGGCATGGGTAGCTTTAAATGGCACAGGAAAATAATTTAGGACTTGAACTTGGTTCTCAAGGGGGTCTCCCACTTTTGAGATGAATAACTTATTCAGATGTAATGACTCATGCATCTCAGGATTGACTTGAGGGTTGCATGACATAATAAACGTAAATTTCCTTAAACTATTACTGAATCACAAGTATTTAATAAGTAATCCTTTTTTTCTTGCATGTACATCAGAGTTAGTAAATGTACACAATCCATTGTCCACATTCTCCAAATTCAAAATCTCTGAAAACTGATATTGTTTTCCATATAATTGACTTTGTGTAAAAACCTAGCCTGAGCCAAACTCACTCAGTAACAAGGGATTACCTTAATTGATAGAAGTTACATAGAGTAATTATATTTTATACTTTACAAACAAATGCCATTTTCCTCAACATCCTGTTTGATTATCAGGTTCTCAGTAGAACATTATGCAGGTGTTATAGCAAATCTTGAATATGCATCCCATAAGTTTCTAGGCTCTAGAAACTTCTGAACTTCTAAAACATTCTTCCCTGGTGGCTCATATGGTAAAGAATCCGCCTGTGATGTGGGAGACCTGGGTTTGATCCCTGGATTGGGAACAACCCTTGGAGGAGGCCATGGCAACCCACTCCAGTATTCTTGCTTGGAGAATCCCATGGACAGAGGAGCCTGGCGATCTGCATGAGGTTGCAAAGAGTCAGACACAACTGAGCGACTAAGCACAGCACACACACAGCACAGTGTTTAATTTATCAGGTAAGAAATTAAAGATGAATATTTATCATGTACAGAAAACCTAAGCAATAATCTGTCATTGCATAGGCTGCCATGATCTGAATGTTTGTGCTCTCTCCATATTCATTAGTTGAAATCCTACCCCCCAGTGTGATAGTAGTAGGAAGCGGAGTCTTCGAGAGGTGATTAGAATTAGATGAGGTCATGAGGGTGGAGTCCTTATGCATGGGGTTAGTGCCCTTATAAGAGTCAGGAGAGAGACTTTACTTTCTCTCTCAGCTTCCTACCATGTGAGCACACATTGAGAAGCTGGCAGTCCACAGCTTGGGAGAAGGCCCTCAGCTGAACTTGATCATGCTGGCATCCTCATCTCACACCTTGAAATGCCAAAACTGGGAGAATAAATTTCATTGTTTATGAGCAAGCGAGGCTAGGTACTTTGTTATAGCAGCCTGAACTAATATATCGGCCATCACACATTCAGGGATTTACATCTACATCAAGCCACTTAATAACTGACATCTACATTACATATATATTATAACAGCATTATGTGGAACCACTAAATTCTGGCTAAGCATAGAGACCACTTCTACATGATGTGATGATAACCTAGTTAGTTACAGATTTCTCCCAAAAATCCTGGCACGTATTTACATCATTTAGTCGAACACAGCATCTAGGGATCCATATATTTAGAAACATTATAAAATTTGTTAGATAACAGATGACCAATCAAAAACAAAACTATTAGGAATAATTATAAAGAGAGGGCTGATGATGAAACGATTTACAATATATCTAACAGAGTTAAAAATAATCCTGCTTCTGCACTAATGATTTGATAGGTGGAATGCCAGAAATACTACCAGGATTTATCCTAAATAAATATAAACAGCAGATTTAAGAACAGTAATATGAACTCTTTTCTATGCCTGAAAATAAACATGAGAAAATTGAAGACAAGAAAAACATAGATGTGAATGAAAGTGACCCACTTAGACTTTAAGGAAAAAGTTTTTCTAGTAGTTTAACATTAGGTGTATACTCCTATTGGCCAAATGTCTTTGAAATATATGTAAGCCAATATATCCCGACACAGTTTTAATGCAGCCTCATATATAAAAGAGACCCCTCCCCTTCCAGAAGTTTTCAGTGTCAACACTAAACGCAACTGTGAATTCAGTTTCAATTACTAAGTAGGGGAAAAATGTCTTTAGATACTTTCCTAACAATAACTGAGATATTACACTTGTATACTTACATTTCCAAAATAAGATAAGTGTAGCATGGGCCAAATATGAGATGGCATGAAGAGAATAGCTTTTTAAAGCTATTGAATATGAGTTCAAAAATCCCAGACATGGGATTTTTTTTACTTACAATGCTTGTAAGTAAAGCAACATGCTGAATAAATATTTTTGCCTAAGAGCACTGTTATGTAATTTTCAAACAATATGAAAACTGCAGCTATTTTCAAGGATCCCACTACTTTACTTCTTCTCTTTTTAACGATAGAATGTTTTTGCTTTTTCCTTTCTTAAGTTCTTTTCCCACTGTGGGGCTTGTTTATTTGCTAGCCACAGCTTTATTTTGGTTTTCCCTGCTGTGTTGGTGTTAAAACAAATTAGTTTAATATATTTCCCTAAAGGTAGTTGATTTAGACATTTTCTCTCCTATGGTAAAGATATAAATGGCTTAATAAATTTATTTTAAGGTTGCTGCATTTTAGTGTCTTTGTGACTTACTTCCTGCTGAGGAATCTCAGTATGCTGCTGTGAAATATTTTGAAAGCTTCCTAAAGAGTTGGGCTGTTGTTTCGTCTGATCATCACACTGAAATCATGCAGAGCTTTCTTCCCTTTTGTGTTTTCCTTCCTCTCTCCCCTTCATTCTCTTTTACTTTCTCCATCTCTCCCTTCCTTCCCCGCTTCCTTTCTTCTCTCCATTGCGGTGATATTTGCAATGCATTTTGTAAACATTAATGATTAGAATAATATTTTATGAATAAAATCATGTGTGTTGGCCTTTCCTATGTGTGTTGGCTTTACTTCTTTTATAATAAAATTACCCTCAGTGAAAAGCATATGAGTTTTTTTTTTTTTTTAACTGATCTACATTCTTTAGTGAATTTTTAGTTCTGATTAGGCTGTCTTGGGAGTTTCTCAAGATAGAGGGTTTTGAGCAATAGGAAAAGAGACAGCAGAGACTCTAGGCTCTATTCCAAGCCTGAGGAGCAAGAGGCTTAAGGAATTCCCTGGCCCAGGCAGCAGGTTCTTGGAACCAGAGCTGTGATGGGGAACGCACACTGAACTTCATCCTGCTGCTCTGCCTGTTCTCTCATTACAGCCCAAGAGAGTCTAATTTTAGAAACCCCTTGTTTATTACACTTCTGTGTTGGGCAAATAATAGGTACTCTCTGCACATATGTTTAGGAAGTTTTCTGGGGAAACTCTTGGTCTTCAGACCTTTTTGCTTCGTTGTTTTGGAAAGTCTCTGAGTATCCAACCTTCTACTGTGTCTGCTAGTGTCAAGTTCTCTTGAGTTGGCCACAATGCAGAATCCACTTAAGGGAAGGCTTCAGTGGTAGTTCAGCTAGTAAAGAATCCACCTGCAATGCAGGAGACCCCGGTTCAATTCCTGGGCCAGGAAGATCCCCTAGAGGAGGGCACGGCACTCCAGTATTCTTGCCTGGACTCTGCATGGACAGAGGAGGCTGGTGGATTACAGTCCATAGGGTCGCAAAGAGGTGGACAGGATTGAGCGACTAAGCACAAGATACTTAGAGGAAAAGGCGCTGCCTTTAAGAAGCCCCACCACACCACCCCAGGCAATTCATTGCCTGTATTTCAGTAGAAACTTGGTAGACAAAGAAATCTATTTTCTTCAAAAGAAACTTTGATTTTTCCCTAAGTGTGTACTTGTAGTCACAGAGAGCCAGTGTAGATGGTGATCAAACTTTCTCAATCAGTTGATGATGGCAGGGGAGCAGGTGATAGACACAGACCAATAGTCACGTGTCTACCATGGAAGTGGATGTTGCTATTTATTTTTCTGGATGGTCTGAAGTTATAGTTAATACTCCTTCTCCACTGTATTTGATTACCCACTAGGTGAGACCATAGAGAGTACTTAAATACGAATCAGTGGGATTCCCAGGTGGTGCTAGTGGTAAAGGTCTGTGTGCCAATGCAGGAGAGGTAAGAGACTCTGGTTCCACCCACAGGTCAGGAAGATCGCCTGGAATAGGGAATGGCTACCCACTCCAGTATTCTTCTCTGGAAAATTCCATGGACAGAGGAGCCTGGCTGGCTACAGTCTATATGGTCTCAAAGAGTGAGACACAACTGAACAACTGAGCACACACACACAAATATGAATCAACACTATGTAGTCAGACAACAGACACCTTTCATCATTTATTTCCCAGAAACAACAGCAAAGCAATTTCCTTTTTTTCATTAGGAGAAAGTTGTGAACTGAATGCTTGCATCCCCCCTCAGATTCATATATTGAGATTCCAACCCTCAATGTAATAGTACTAGGAGGTATGGCCTTTTAGCTTCCACTACCTGAAGATTTTTTAGGTGCAAATCCACAAATTGTCCTTTGTATGTAAACTCCAGAAGGGGGAGAAATGGGGATATGCTGTGTTCTGCTTATATTGCAGATTAAGTACATAGACACTTCTATTAAACTTGATGCCATAAAATTGGAATTCAAAAATCACAGAATTTTAAAGCTACTATCTATGCTGTGGATAAATAGTAACGAAAACTTTCAGGATTCTGTGGCTATTATTGTACCAATAACTGCATACAGACATATCTTAGTTTTGAGTTAGTATGAAATATTTTCCTATATCAATACACCATTTCTATTAAAGTTATGACCTACGAAAATGGAAAAGCAATTTTTTCACAAATATATCATATTACATGAATTGAACGTGTAATAATATATCAGAAATCAATGTGAAATTTTTCTCTGCACCACTCTCAGACAGCTTAAGGCAACAGAATCTCATTAGAGCAAAGAGGATGAATACTTACTAGAGTCGAGTCTCTGCATCCACCTTCCCACATTTGGGTAATTTCAAGTCCATTTTGGCTTTCAGTGGCTGATTGTCTGGGTCAGTAAATGTCTCAACTTACCTGGGGTGATCATGATTTCCCCGATGGTCCTGACTTAATATTTTACAGCTCATTTTCTCTTTCATTCTCAAAATCCTCCAACTCAGAAATACAGTATATGATCACCCTATATATGTGATCCATTTTACTACATAAACATAAAAGAAGTTGCAAGGCAAATATTCAGGCCTGAGTAAAAGGCAAAATACCCCACCGCCAATATTTCATTCTTTGAAAATAACATGTGAGAAAACATGATCTATTAAATAGATACTTTCATGTTGTGCAGATAAAGAAAGGTTATCACTTTTTCTGTATTTTTCACTATTCTATAATTTATTGCTAATTTCATCTACTTAGGCTTATAGTAAAAATGACAGCTCTGGCTGGAGAAATGTGAACTATGTAACTAAATCTGTTATCTTCCCACCTCTGTGTGCCTGGGAGATGAGTTAATAGTTCCAGGCTAGAAAGGTTCCACTTTGGTACCTTTGGAAAGGTCATGGCATTGCAGAGCTTGAAAAGATTAACATGCATTCAAAAATCTGAACGATTAACTTCTTGCCCTCTGACTGACCTGTGCACCACATAAACACAATTTGAATAAAAATGTGAGGGCAACATTCTTTTGATAGACCTGTGGTTGTCTTCCTTGTTAAAATTACAGGGTCTTTACAGGCTAAGAGAAGGCTAAATTACTGCCATCAACTATGTATAAATGGAGCCCAACTGTCCATGGCAAACAAGATTACTCTTCGTGTATTCATAAATAAAATTTTTCTTCAGTTCAGATCCTTTAAAAATACAAAGAAAAGCAAATTCCTCTGTGTTTAAAATATGAGAATTTATAAATATACGTATATCATAATTTTCAGATGACAGCATACTTTTGTATATTTACATTCCAAAAAGTTTTGAAAACAGATTACTGTCTTTTTAATAACCTGGATTTTAAAATATCTTTGTATATTGTTACTGCAGTATACTTAGGTTTAAAAGTCATTGCTTGAGATACAGCAATGAATAGTGTAGACACTGAGCATTTACTTTCTTATTATGATAATATATATTATGTCATGTGGAAAAACTGATAATACTCTGTCTTAGGAATACACTAGCTGTGTTCAAAAGTTTAAGCTGATCTACAGTCAAGATATGAGTCCTGAGGTATTTGATACCAGGCATATCACAAACTGTAACATCAACATCTGATAAGCTATTGACAACTAAGAAGTGAATAATAAGGATATGGGGAAATAATTAGCTTGAATCCCCATATCAAAACTAGCCCAACAGTAACACGGTTTAGCATTCAACAAGCATTTTTTTTTCAGGAACAGACAAGAATAATAATAATCTTAAAAAGCCCACTTGGTCCTTCTGAAAACATTGGCAGAGGCATTTTAAAGGTTCTGAACAAGCAGCAAACAGAGGTTGTGAGTTCCTTAACATGGTAAATGTAGTGCTCTCAAAATTATCATTGTTATTGCTCCATAAAATCCATTAATATATTCAGCAGCACTATTAATAAAATTAGCAAGGAAAATCTCACTCATAAAAGAAGGGATGGGCAGAGGATCTGATGACAGAGCTTAAGTTCTCTGTTTTCCTTAGAGAAATGTGATTAATTGACTGTATCTTCTCCAAATTTTCCAAAGTATTCAACACAACTTAATAAAATATCCTTCAGATATAGGGCTTCCCTGGTGGCTTAGCTGGTAAAAAATCTGCCTGCTATGTGGGAGGCCTGGGTTTGATTCTTGGATAGGGAAGATCCCATAGAGAAGGGAATGGTTACTCACTCCAGTATTCTGGACTGGAGAATTCCATGGACTGTATAGTCCATGGGGTTGCAATGAGTTGGACATGATTGAATGACTTTCACTTTAGATACAGGAAGACTTGTAGGCAAACTTTGAAAGATCATGCCAAATGTTTCTTCCTTTTCTTATAACTGTCTAACCCACTGATTCAAGTCCAAATAGAAAGGTAGAAGAATACTTGATAGGTGAGAGGCATAAAGAAGGAGAAAATAGAGATGAATTCTGCTCACAGTGCTAATAAATTCTCCATTAATAACATACATTCATCAAATTGAAGATTTTTGATAAAAACATGCATTTCATCATATACATAGAATGTAGGTAAAATTAAGACAATATTTTAGTCTAAAACCTCATTCTTAGTAAAAAAAGTATAAAGGAACATAAGGCAAATGTCATTTCAGGTATGGTATGCTGGACAATATAGATGGTGGAAAGTATAGTCCACAGGACAAAAGAAATCTGCTGAATTGAATTGAGGATGGTGACTTTCATTCTCCAATTGTTCTGTAAGAATAGAATAAGAACAGTCGAATGGAGAGAGGTAGCTGAGCCTAAAAAAAGAGATCTGACCAGAGAGATAGTCCACACTCTGTTGATCTCTGTAACAGAGAGGATAAGGAGAACACAAAAGATTGAAAGATCTGTGTGCCTTACAAGATACACCAGCAGGAAGTTTGAAAGGCAAAGCAATCCTAAAACATTTATGACCACCATCATCAGGGAGTCCATTCATTCATTCTGATCATAATATCGATGGCTATCAATTATCGAGTATCTGCTACAATTCTGACATTATGGGAAATATTATTTTCAACTTTACTAAGACTCCTATATGGAAGGTAGAATTATGCTCAGTTTAAAGATGGAGAAACAAAGCCTTATAGAAGTCAAATATCTAATCCAAGCAAAAGCCAAATGTGAATGTGAATCTATGATTGAAAATATGGTCTGTCTGCCTCATATGATACGACCTGTCAGCATTTATTCTGTGACTAGATATCCCAGATAGTCAGTGAGATATTGGGCTCAGAGGATAAATAAAGCATGACATTAAATCTCAAGAGAATACACTCTAATAGATTTAAATGACAAGCACAGATGTTGCCAGGTCACTGAGATATATGAAAGGAAGATGCCAGCAGAACTCTCGGAAGTTTCCCAAAAGGGATGTGTGTTATCCTAAGTTATGGAGAAGACCTGGCAAAGTAGAGGGAAGTGAGGATTGAAAGATGAAGGGTCTCAGATGAATGGACAGCATGGAGGAGAATGACAAGGTTTTGTGTGAAGTGTAAGAATCTTACCTTCTTTGGATCAGGGTGGACTGCATCCAATGATAGTGAGTTAGAGAGAAGGCAGGGCATTTTGAAAGTAAATCACATTTTCACTTATTTTCTGAATTCTTGTCTTAGCCACGTCACAATAATGTACCCTCTGAGCTAAAGTGCCTCCTGTGTCTACACGTGGCACACACATGCTTCCTTGTGCTATCTTGAGATGACTTTTGACCAAATTAATCAGAGATTATATCTCATATTTTTCATATTCTTAGGTTTACATTTAATAGGTGCTTAACAATGACCAGGTATGTATGCCTGTGATAATAAAGCAGCAGCATTTCAGTTCAGATTGATCCTACTAATGCAGCAAGGAAAGATATTTGTTTAATATTTGTTGATACATGGTATTTTTCTAAAAGTTATAAGCCTGAGGTTATAATTTAAAGGAAAATTATTTTATCTACATTTTAGATTATGTTTTATAGAAGTATAGTTGATTTATGTTTATGATATACAGCAAAGTGATTCAGTTACACAAATATATCTCTTCTTTTTCAGATTAATTTCCATGACAGATTATTACTAGATACTGAATATAGTTCCTTATGCTATACAGTAGGTCCTTGTTGTTTGTCTGCTTTATTTATAATTGTATATTTCTGTTAATACCAAACTCCTAATTTATACCCCCCATCCCTTTTGGTAGCCACAGGTTTGTTTCTATGCCTGTGAGTCTATTTCTGCTTTTTAAATAAATTCACTTGTATCATTTTTTCAACTATACATATACGTGATATATCATGTGGCATTTGCCTTGTCTGTCTGGTTTCTTTCACCTAATATGACAGTCTCTAGGCCCATTCATGTTTCTGCAAATGGCAATATTTCACTCATTTCTATGGCTGAGTAATAGGCCGTTCCCAGGTGCTCTTATAAGGAGAGCACCCCTCATGGTACTAGTAATACAATAAGAAAAGAAGTAGAAATAAACAGTAATTAGAGGCACGTTCAAGTATGATCTTGAGTAAAAATCAGGGCAGAAGTTAGGGAGAGATCTATATTACAGCAATGGAATGAAGACACAGTGAAGTTTAAAAATTACATAAAAATTAGTGTATAAAATCTCAGATCAGTATAGATAATAAGTTCATAGTTGCTTATCCATATTATATCACCCATTTTATTGATTTACATTTTATAGAAGAGGGAGTCTTAGGAACATCTAGGTCTAGATACATTAGCTTCCTTTATCAGTGAACCTAGAACAGCAGGAATTATTCCAGTCTGTGATTGTACTAATTATCCTGCACTTGCAACTTTTGTCTATAGTTGGGGTGAACAGAACTTGAAATAAACACTCTAACAGTCATATGGTTCTTAATTTTTAAAAGCCTGTAAATGATGTGTAAAAAAAGGGAGGAGAAATTTACAGATGTATAGTTACCTCTACTCACCATGTGACTCTCACTCATTGACATAGAAAAATGTACATGTGTGCGATAGAAACTCAGTCATGTTCGACTTTTTGTGACCCCATAGATGGAAGACCATCAGGCTCTTCTGTCCACGGAATTCTCCAGGCAAGAATCCTGAAGTGGGTTGCCATTTCCTCCTCCAGGGGATCTACCCAACACAGGGATAAAACCTGAGTTTCCTGCATTGCAGGCAGATTCTTTACCATCTGAACTATATATCATGCAGCAGAATCAAATATTTCTGGTTCCTTTCTAATCTGTGCCTTGCATTGATAGCTTAGGAGGGTGCGAGGCGGGGGGGCTTAAAACTGAAAATCTCCATGGAAATGCCCTTTGTATAAATATCGTCTAAATTGTTTGCTGTGTTTAAAAATAAGGATTGAGGATGCTTTCCTGGATTTTTAGTCTTTAAGAACATGGACCTTGCTTTGTACATTTTATACCTTTGCAAAAATCCTGAATCTGCAATGTCAAATATGATCAGTACCATGACAGTCTGCTGAACTTAATTTATCCCTCTTAAGTGTTTAAAGAGAATCTTGACACACTTGGCAGGGGTGTTCTAAGAAGTTAAGTTTGCTTCTTCCAAAGAAATTTTGATTTTTTCATAATCACTATGGCTATGTCTTTGCAAGATTCAGGACTGCTCAATATTTTCAAAGTATCTTACTGTCAACCTGCAGGCCTTGCTTGTCCACAGTGAAGAACCTTGGTAGCATCAGCCTTAATATGAGGGGAAGAGGTGCAATCCATTCTTTAACATATTAAAAAAAAAAAAAAAAGAGTTCCTTAGAGGAGAATCAAAATGTAAATTTGAAACTATAAATATAACTTTATCTTATATAAAATGTATTTAGAAAAAGAAAAAAACTTCATGGTGCTTGTAAGAAATTATTTTTAAAGAAGAGGCGTCATTATCCTAATGATTCATTGTGCTATTATAACATAAATTATTTTAAAATTGGTATTGCCATAGCTTGAAGCAGCTTATAACTTTGTTATGACATTTTCCTCCTCACAACACAGGCAAAATGTTTTTTCTTCTAAGTTAAGTAATTTTGAAATTCCCTGAATAGTACTTGAAGATTTTCACGCTTCTTGGAATAAATTATATTTCTTTATTCTTAAACTATGATGAAGTCACCGAGAAATGTCAGAAGAGATGTAAAATCCTAGGGAAGCTATTAACAATTTAGCATTTCCAGTTCACATGGGAATGTGAATTCCAGAAAATGCAACTATCACAACAGAGAGAATTGATCTTCTTAGCTGGGTTTATCTTGACTATACCATCTTAAATAGCAGAAGATAACCCATTTCTTCACTTTTTGGTGTTTTATGATAGTTGTTTTTAATAGAAATTCATCTGAATTGTGTCTACTTCTCCTTTATCAGTATACCAACTATTTTGAAACTTTGAAGTTCAATCACCATATGTAATCAAAGCAAACTAGTAGATTTTAAAAAATCCAGCAGAATAAAGCTTAAAATCAAGAATGAAGAAAGTGCGTGGTGTTAATACATGATAGAACTAAAGCAGGAATTCTTTAAAAGAAACTTCCAGATGACAGAAGGAGCACTGAGCAGTAAGTCTAAAATACGATCAGTTCAAATTAGAATGAGAAGTCAAGCTCTAAGAATGACTCAAAGGGATTCATGTATTAGTTTCAGTTGGAGGATATCAGCTTAGAAGCAAAAGCGGAATTTTTTTTTTTTCCCCCTTTAAAGTAAGAAAAATGGTATGACTTACAAACTTAAAAATCAAAAGCCTCCCAGAAAAATCCCATTCTAGTTTGGGGCCAAAGTGATTGAGATATGATTTAAGCAACTAATGATATATAAGGAAGAGAATCCATTTGATATTTACATTAGGGTCCTTTGGATGGTACAGGGATCATGGTATTAAGCCCAGAGAGAATAAAGCAAAATCTTGGTACACTTATTTGCTCTGCAAGGATAATAATTAAATGGTTATAACTCTCTAGAGGCAATTTGATAGATTCCAGTATTTAGATTCAAACTCTGAGTCAATAACTGCAAGCTTAAATAGGCTACCTTAGATTATATGGTATCAACCTTGAAAATACAAAAATAAGAATACACTACAGAAGTTGGAAATGTTTGGGAGAGAAGATTATGAGATAGATGGAGTGATAGGGTGCTACCAGTGTCATTCTACATCCTGTGTGATTTCAGATACTTGGTTAAAAATTCAGACAGAAATATAGGGTTTTTGCTGTATTATTTAGAGCTAGTAATATTCAGTGGAAGGATCAAAAGTACTAACATAACTATGTGGAACTGGATAGGAAATGGAAGTGTACATAAGCTAAATGCTCATCTTTTAATACATGAAACAAAAAGTTTAAAGATAACAGAGTAATAAAAGCATAGCATATTGTTTAGAATCATAGAGATGACTATGAGAAGAACAAAGATACAAAAGGTGAAGAAAAGATTTCCTACTGGGAAGGATGATGGGATGTTAGGTTGTTATACAATTTCATTTATTTACCCACACATGATGTGATGTACTGGAGGAAAATAAGAATTATATATAATAGCAATAAAGTTATGTGAATTAGTACACATTATATCACAATATAGATCTGTAAGATACATCCAAATTCTCCACATACTAAAACCACAGCCTGTGCAATTTCCTTTTGGGATAGCTAAAGCTTTGGGAAAGAAAGAAAAGATTTTTTTATACAGGATCATAATGCCAGTCATGGAAGTAACTAAATTTACATATACAAAAATCTAGTCAATTAGAAATGCCTGAATATATAACTAAGTCTGAAATCTAACACTATCAATTTACTTTACTGACAGCTTATAATATGCTTTTGTATTGACTGTCAAAATAGAGATATAGTCACTGACTCTACTACACTGAATCACATATATGTTTTTGCTTTATTCCCTTTAAAATCAGCAATAAAAACATCCCAATCTCCTTTTTTTTAATATAGGGCAATGTACTAGTTACATGTAGATATATATTTTAAACACTCCAACAGAGTACAAATATATAATCCTCTTTTCTTTCTGAAGGTTAAGAGTTACAAGGTTACGTACTGATGTGCCCTCTCGTTTTTTTTCGTACCCCAGGGGAAAACAAATGGAAGATGAATTTCTTCATCAGTATCTAGAGCTTGGAAAAGTGCTACTAAGTACAGTGGTAAAAATTTCTCATAGGAGATCCTAGTGTCAGGATATTAAGCTTAAATTACTGGCTATGTTGATCAAACTGAAATTGTAATTACCTCAGAAACATTAATAGTATCCTTGGTGCCAAGAAAACAATGCTCAATAGAAACTCCACTTTTTAATTTAAGTAATAAGAAATATCAATAACCTCAGATATGCAGATGATATCACCCTTATGGCAGAAAGTGAAGAGGAACTAAAGAGCCTCTTGATGAAAGTGAAACAGGAGAGAGAAAAAGTTGGCTTAAAGCTTAACATTCAGAAAACAAAGATCATGGCATCTGGTCCCATCACTTCAGGGAAATAGACGGGGAAACAGTGGAAACAGTGTCAGACTTTATTTTTTTGGGCTCCAAAATCACTGCAGATGGTGACCACAGCCATGAAATTAAAAGACACTTATTCCTTGGAAGAAAAGTTATGACCAACCTAGATAGCATTTTCAAAAGCCGAGACATTACTTTGCCGACTAAGGTCCGTCTAGTCAAGGCTATGGTTTTTCCTGTGATCATGTATGGATGGGAGAGTTGGACTGTGAAGAAGGCTGAGCGCTGAAGAATTGATGCTTTTGAACTGTAATGTTGGAGAAGACTCTTGAGAGTCCCTTGGACTGCAAGGAGATCCAACCAGTCCATTCTGAAGGAGATCAACCCTGGGATTTCTTTGGAAGGAATGATGCTAAAGCTGAAACTTCCATACTTTGGCCACCTCATGCGAAGAGTTGACTCATTGGAAAAACTCTGATGCTGGGAGGGATTGGGGGCAGGAGGAGAAGTGGACGACAGAGGATGAGATGGTTGGATGGCATCACTGACTCGATGGATGTGAGTCTGAGTGAACTCCAGGAGTTGGTGATGGACAGAGAGGCCTGGCGTGCTGCGATTCATGGGGTCGCAAAGAGTCGGACACGACTGAGCGACTGAACTGAACTGAACTGATACTTTATACAGGACCATGTTCTCATCTGGCCATTTACAATCAGAAATGGAAAGCATCTTTTTTTCCTTCCTCCCTTCCTGCCTGCCTCCCTCCCTCATTTCTTTCTTCCCTTCTTTGGGGGGAGTGAGGGGGTGAGGTACATGTTCTTGGGTTCCTCTCCATGTCCTTATTTTACAAAGCTCATATGATCCCTTAATATGTCAGTATTAAAAAGTACTCTGGAAAGTTTGCAAGCCATTGTCATTCCATCCTCCAAATTGTTCACATACTTCCTGGAATAGAATATGTGTTCCATACCATGTGAATTGAGTTTATTCATTTCACAGAAAATCTAATTTTAGTGACCTTGATTTATTTATTGTTCATTTTGGCTAAAAATTTTCTATAAAACAAACATTTTACACATTTTAAAATAGCTCATTTTTGCAGGCAACAAAATTAGATCTGAACCACCTGCTTGTTGTGTGCGTGAATCAACATCAAATTCACAGTTCATCGTGCCATAAATACTCATGCCTTGGGAACTTGCCAGACACATGCCTTCTTCACTAATGCGATTTCACCCCAATTCCCCACTATAGAATTGCAACTCAAGGAAGCAGCGAAACCATTCAGAGCACACACTTAGAAACAGTGCCTTTTGATATTGACTTGCATAAGATCAAGTTCCTGTTCATTTTTAAATAAAATCAAATCAATTAAATACTCCAAGCCTATCATTCTATAAAAGAAGTTTCCCTACACAGTTGTCAGTCTTATTTCAGGTGAATGATGGATGATGGGGCTTAAGGAAAATGGGGCATACTGTAAAGTAGGAGAAGATAAGGAGGCAGCATTTAAGCAGTTTACACAGTGCTGTTTGCCATTAGACACACACTTGTAATATAGGGCAGCAAAGTGGGACATGGATCAGGAAACAGTGAGAGAATACTACAGAGTTTAAAGAAAAGCATGTGTGGCCAGATATATATCTTCAGTTTTTATCTTTATTTTCATTATTGCAAAAGTAATATATCCTTTTTTTTTTTTTTTTAAGCTACAAACAAGCATAAAAAAGCACACAAGGAAAATCAAAACCCCCCATGGTAACTCAGAGTTCTTTCCATCGCTCAGAGTCCCTTTGGTGGTTCAGGTGATAAAGAACCTGTTTGCAATGCAGGAGACCTGGGTTCAATACCTGGGTTGGTAAGGTACCCTGGAGAAGGAAATGGCAACCCACTCCAGTATTCTAGCCTGGAAAATTCCATGGACAAAGTAGCCTGGCTGGGTACAATCCATGGGGTCACAAAGAGTCGGACACAGATGAGCGACTAACACTTTCGCTTTTCCTGGTAACGCATATCTACTCCTGGATATATATAATAACTACTGTTAAGGAATTCCTTCCGGAAACTTGCTGGTATATGTGTATATACATATTTCTTAAGTGAAAAAAAGATGTTCTGTAACCTCAATTTCCTTCAGCATTCCTCTCTATTATGTCTATAGATTTTGCTCTTTCTTTTAAACAAGTTATAACACATTTCATTGTTTGTCTCAACTCTCTGAATAGATATCTAGGCTAATAGGATTTTTTTGGTATGTGATCACAAATCATGCCAAAATATAATGTTTGTCCACGTTTTTCCATAAGTTAAATTCTTTGCAGTAAAATTTCTGGTCTCCTGATATGCATAATTTAAAATTTACTAAACATGCCAAGTTCTTACATTAAGAAAGTCTAACTGCTTCACTGTACTCCAGTGCCTGCTTCTCACAGCCATGATGATAATGAGTTTATCAAACACTACCTGCCAGTCTGATATAGAATTTCACTGCTTAGATGAATAAGGAAAAAAAAAAACCAAATTTTAAGAAGTTATAAAGGTTCAGTCTGATTTATATATAACCACCTCCATCAGATCTATCATGATAAACACTATAAATAACCTCACAGTTATACTGCGACAGAAAGTTCTTAAAGAAATCTACAGACTAACATGCTGAAGGTCATAGATTTATTCTGATACTATTAAATGTCTCATAATTTTAAATGAGTGATTAATGATTTGAACATTATTTCACGTAAGAGTAGTAAGACTTAAGTTTTTCCCAACCCTGGCAAATGTTAAACAGCTAATTAATAAAGTTTAAAATTCTGGGTCTCTTTTTTTTAAAATTAAGAGATATCTCGCTTCTACCCCAACACTCTAATGAAACTCCAAGCTCACAATGATCTTATCATTAACTTCGTTGGTCTCTTTTATACTCTTATTATAATATAAGTAAAATGTGACAGTATGGGCTACTGTCTCCTTGACAAACACCTATCCTTGGCTTCCATCTTCCAGTCCACATCGCTGGATTTTTTCCTAACATTTTGAGTTTTCCATTTGGGATCCCCAGTACATCCTGTACATTTTCACATACAATTTTTCCTACTGAACTCATCAGTTCTCCACTCTACCATTTGCTTATCTGACCAGTCATCACACATGCTACTCAGGGCATCCAGAATCAAGTCATCCTTCGATGATTTCCCAGTGCTCTTAAAGTCCAAAGTTCAGTTCAGTTCAGCTCAGTCGTGTCCGACTCTTTGCGACCCCATGAATTGCAGCACACCAGGCCTCCCAGGGATGGCGGATCCTGGTGGGCTGCCGTCTATGGGGTCGCACAGAGTAGGACACAACTGAAGCGACTTAGCAGCAGCAGCAGCAGACCTCCCTGTCCATCACCAACTCCTGGAGTTCACCCAAACTCATGTCCATTGAGTCGGTGATGCCATCCAGCCATCTCATCCTCTGTCATCCCCTTCTCCTCCTGCCCCCAATCCTTCCCAGCATCAGAGTCTTTTCCAATGAGTCAACTCTTCGCATGAGGTGGCCAAAGTATTGGAGTTTCAGCTTTAGCATCATTCCTTCCAAAGATACCTAGTATATTTTACAACACCTGACATGATTTGTTTATAGATTAATCACTCATCTTTCCATTACTAAGACTTAATAATAGAGCTAACCGAATAGAACCCAATGGAACTATTTTGGCACCTTGAAAATCCTTTCTCTGTTTCATCCTTCAGGTTAGATTGGGATATCAGGTCCTCTGGGATACACTCAAATATGAGTCATATATTCCACATGGGTTCAAAATATGATAGTTACCATACTGTATTATAATTACTTGCTTAACTGAGTTCCCCACTCCCAGCTCTCAGTAGACTGCTAAGTCCATGAGAAGCTTATTGTTTTTTGACTCTCTATCATAGCATGAAGCAGAAATGAGTTGTTCAATAATTAGTAGTGTATTAAATACCAAAAATAGAAAGCTGAAGCTAAAACTTGGCACTCCCAACAGTCCTTGGCTACTTCTTTTAAACTAATTACCCTGTATAAAAATCATTATTTTTGTAGTAGTATCAATTTAAGGTCTGAATAAATATTGTTACCTCTGAATTCTAAATAATATTGCACTTCAAATCTAGATTATTATTTACCAATTATTTATTACATTCTAATAAATAAATGAATGTAATATTTAGGAGACAGTATTAGAAAATATGCTATTACTTTTAAGTTTTTCCCCATGTATGCAATGAATAAATTCTTGAAAGACTGTAGGCATTATTAGTTCAGTTCAGTCACTCAGTTATGTCCAACTCTTTGGGACCCCATGGACTACAGCACACCAGGCTTCCCTGTCTATCACCAGCTCCTGGAGCTTGCTCAAATTCACGTCCATCGAGTTGGTGATGCCATCCAACCATCTCATCCTCTGTCATCCCCTTCTCCTCCTACCTTCAATCTTTCCCAGCATCAGGGTCTTTTCCAATGAGTCAGTTTTTTATATCAGGTGGCCAAAATAGTAAAGCTTCAGCTCCAGCATCAGTCCTTCCAATGAATATTTATGACTGATTTCCTTTAGGATTGACTGGTTTGATCTTCTTGCAGTATAAGGAACTTTCAGGAATCTGCTCCAACACCACAGTCAAAAGTCTCAATAGTTCGGTGCCCAGCTTTCTTTATAGTCCAGCTCTCACATCCATACATGACTACTGGAATGCATGCATTATACATGTCACATATGAGAAGGAACTAGCATTTGAAGAGAGATTACAACGTTCATTTTGTAATGGAGACAGATGATAAACCTTTATCAATTACTATAGGCGGCAAGAGTGATAAAGAATCCACCTTCTAATGCAAGAGATATAGGAACTGTGGGTTGGATCCCTGGGTCGGGAAGATCCCTTGGAGTAGGAAGTGGCAACCCACTCCAGTATTCTTGCCTGGAGAATCCCATTAACAGAAGGGCCTAGAAGGCTATAGTCCATGGGGTCACAAAGAGTTGGACACTACTGAAGCAACTTTTCATGCACACGTGAATATTGTGATAGACAAACAAAGTAAAATACTGAGATACAATGAGAAGAACAAAACAATTCAGGCAGACTACATCAAGAACTTTATAAAGATAGTTATATATTATCTTATTTATAGTAAACATCTAAAAAATCCTGTTAGATTGTCAGCTACTTGATGGCAGGAAACATTCTTAAACTATAAAAAGAAAGAAGGAGGGGAGAAACATCTGGAGAGTAAGAGAAAGTGAAATTGTTTTTAACATTGGGAGCTTGAAGTGATGGTAGGATGCAGCGGGTGTTTTCAAATATTCAATAACTGCCAGGTAGACAGATAGACTATATCTAGGACTAAAGGGAATGTTTTAAAAGGGCAAATATTGATTAAACCTAAGGAAGAGATTCCTCTTAAATGAATGTGTTGGAAAATGAACATAGTATTCTGCTGGAAGAAGAGATCTCTAGATGTCACTAGATTTGCGCCAGGGCATTATTGATGGCCACTTATCAAGGATGATGCAAAGGAACCAGGATAAGCTAGAGTAAAGTGTATCGATGGAATAGTCTGAGGCACAAGGATATTTCCTGATCTACTTGTTACATTGAAAGATCAACTTGATTACAATCACTAAGCAATTTAATTTTAAAATTCAAGGGGAAAATGGAGACTTTTCAGAGATGAGCTGAAAGCTTCCTTCCTGCTGTTACATTGGGCATTGTTTCAGGGGAAAAGATCTCTATAGAGGTTATGAGATTGAAATTCATTTCTAATAATTATGCTTAAAGGCAGTAACATTTTATACCATAGCTACTGTGATCTGCACTTTAGGACTAAGACTAGGGGAGAAGGTGGGCATCTTGATTAAATATTTTGGGAGAGAAGTTTCAAGAACTTGGTACATTTGCTCATGAAATTTAAGAGGTGGATCACGTTGCTATTTCATGAAATTTTTTTTTAAAGTTCCAGTAAAAATGGCATGAAAACAGCATTTTATAAATAATTTGGCATTATTAAATATCCCATTTTAAGTGTCAAGCTCCAAGTTTTAATGTTCATCTCATACCTCAACCCTTAATAAAATCCTGAGTTTAAAAAAGAAAAATTTTTCTAGGAACCATTTTGATATTTTAGTCATTAATAGTGTTATAAGTTGTGTTGTGCTTAGTCACTCAGTCATGTCTGACTCTGCAACCTCATGGACTGTAACCTGCCAAGTTCCTCTGTCAATGGGGATTCTCTAGGCATGAATACTAGACTGGGTTGCCATGCCCTCCTCCAATAGTGTCATAGACATCTGTAAAACTTAAAAAAAAAAAATTTGATAATTTTTTACATTGATAATTATATACCATCTTATATCTTATACCATAGTCTTTTTACACATTAGAAAATTAAGAATCACACAAACAGTGGATTTGAGTGGGCCTTCTTCCATGGCCAGATCTCATAGCAGTTGAATGGTCTTATTTAAACACTTTTCCTCATCTTTCCTTTGTCATTGGTGGTATCCTCTCCACTTTCCCATTTCCAATTTCTCAGTGTACACAGAAGCCTAAATTTGGCTGCGGTGAGAAACAACTGTTACTTATTCCATTTTACTGTTCAACTGTATTACATTCTCCTTGAGATTTGCACTGAGGTTTACAAAAGCCTCCCTTCAGGGACTTCCCTGACAATCCAGTGGTTAAGACTTTGCCTTCCAATGCAGAGGGTGTGGATTCAATCCCTGGTTGGGAAGCCAAGATTCCATATGCCTCGTCACCATAAAACCAATATATATATTTATATAAAATAATGGGAGCAATACCATAAAAAACTCAATAAAAACTTTAAAAATGATCCACATCAAAAAAGTCTTAAAAAATAAACAACAAAAACTTTCCTCCAGTTCCCAGAAAGAAAAATGACAGATGATGGAATATTTCTGTGTTTATTTCTCAATATTTCAATATATATTACTCTCCTTCAGAAATGCCCACTCTTCACCACCACCACTGATCAAGGTCTGAGACCCCCCTTTGTCTTCTCTGTTCTTCAATGTTCTTCTGTCAGTCCTCAAATGCAGGGTAAAGTCTGCTTTTGTGTTTGATCTCCTAAACTCTGCCTCTCAGGCCTCTATCAAATTTTACTTCATTTACAAGAGTGAGCACGATGTGTGTCCAGATTAAATTAAAAAAAAAAAAACCAAAAAACAGAATAAATATTGGCTATAAAATTTCATTTTGTTTTCAGCGTATAGAAAATGCCAGACCCACAGTAAACTCTCAATGAGTGTTTGTTGAATGAATTGAATGTGAATAACCACTATCCTTTAACTACTATTTCTCTTCTCCTGGGAGATAGAAGAATCAATACCAATTAAAAGAAATATTCTGAACATATAAACACAACATGACAAATTTACTTAGGCCAATAATAAGGTAGTGATTTTTATATACACAGTATTCTGAAGAAGTGAAAAGGTGATTGATTTAGGAATATGAAATGCTATTAAAAAGATACTGATCTCTATCATGTGACTTGCTTTGCATGACATTAAAACAAATAATCCAATCTCACCAGGACTGTAACAGCAATCATATGATGTCCATCACAGAAGATATGCAGTTCTTATCCCCATAGCAACATCTGTAGTACTTATGCAAATCACTTTAAATTAACCTTGACATGAAAAAAAAAAAGTACCCTAGGGATGATGCTGCTGTTGTGGCAGTTCAGATGAGTAACATGATTTTCTAATAAAACTTCACAGCAAAAATTAGGATAACAAGATCCTGTTAGCAAATTTTCTTAATATGCATTGGTTAAACCATACTGTCAGTGCTAGCATGGGGTAATTAGAAGTATTACAGATAATGAGCTACCTTATTGATCATTGCCCTTTTGTAACCCAGCATAGTTCATGTAGTGGAATGTGTTCTGAATAATTTGCAGTTTAAAAACATGAGATAATGATAATTTTACACTTATAATTTTAAATTTTGGTATGAATTTAGTGCTCTTTTTCTTTCTCTTTTTAGGAATATTTTCCATAGTCAGCAGAACATGAAAAAAAATATTACCCACCTAGACATAAATCCATGTTTCAAAAAAAAAAAAAGCAAAAAAACCCTGTTTTATAAAACATGCAGTGTTGTACAAATAAAAATACATAGGCTTTAGGGCAAAGTCACATATTTCCATCATGGGTCTATTGAATTAAGATAGTGCTTTACTTGTAAGAAATGAAAGCTTATTTGAAAATTTATACCTAAGAGAGAAATAAATATGCTATCAGTTTTCACAAAATCCCAAAGTGGAAGACCATTTAACTTTAGTGCAAGTAAATTATGGAATTTCCTATTAAATATTATATTTATTTTAAAATATATTTTATGTGTATTGTAATAAAATATGAAATCAGAAATCAAAGTATGTGTAGCTGAACTGTAGGAACTAAATTAGGAAGGAAGAGTATTTTCTGAAAATAAATGTAACTGCTTCTGTGTATTGAATTTTGGAGATTCCCTAGAGTAATTAAGTAATTAGGTTTCTGCTTCTGAGCTGGATTACTTAAATATGGGGTAGCTAATTTTCAAAATTGTGAATTGAGTGCTGCTTGGCCCAAGGGACCAGCCCTTGAGATAGAAATATCACCTTTTGGTGGTTTGGATTTGGCCCAGAGCAATATATGAAAGACACAAATGTAAAATTTTGTATAGAGTAAAGCCAAATTGTTAGAATTCCTTTGGTAAAAATAAAACTAATTTACTGTCAAGTGCTTAAGATGGTGTTGATGTGGGGTTGTGGTATATTTATTTCCTAGTGCTGCTGTAACAAATTAACAAAAACTTAGAAACTTAAAACAAAAACATATTATTTTATAGTTCTGTCCAAATGGGTCACAAGGTGTGGGCAGAGGCTCTAAAAGAGAATCCTATGCGTCTTTTCTAGATTCTAAAGGCCATCCACCCACGGTCCTTGGCTCATGACCCGTCTTGCATCCTGGAAGCTCAGTTAGGAGCAGCGGCCCTTTCCTGCTGCCATAGTTCTGGTTCTCTTCTGCCCTTTCCTTGCATGAGGGACCCCTTTGGTTATATTGGGTTGACCTGGTTTGAAGGTGAAGTCGCTTAGTCATGTCCAACTCTCTGCGAACCCGTGGACTGTAGTCTACCAGGCTTCTCGGTCCATGGGATTCTCCAGGCAAGAGTACTGGAGTGGTTTACCATTTCCTTCTCCAGGGGATCTTCCCGACCCAGGGATCGAACGAGTCTCCCTCATTGGAGGCAGATGCTTTAACCTCTGAGCCACCAGGGAAGCCTTCCCAGACCTGGTTTAACCTAGGCTAATCTTCTTAAAGTCAGCTGATTAGCAAACTTAATCTTATCTACAATCTTAATTCTCTTTGCCTTATAACCTTATTTATTCTCAGGTTCTGAGGATTAGGACATAGACATCTGTGGGTAGCCATTAATATTGCCTTTACTAAGTGAAATTGTCAAAAATCACGGGGTGAGCAGAGAAGAATTCATTAGGTCATATGTTTTGCTGGATGATGGGAAACAATACAATTATTTTCCACTGAATTTCATGAGATTAAATAAAAATAGAGACTGGACTTGAGTTATCCTAAGCAGACAAGGCCTTTTAAACCATGTAAGTAAAACTAAATTTAGCTTATTTTATAAAAGTAAGTGAAACAGGTAATAGACTCTAATAATCATAAAAGAAACCTAACTTATCTTCTTAAAAATAGTATGAGATAATCACTTTTAACCAGTTACCTGCCATCTGGACACTCCCATTGTAATAACAAATCAACCAATCATTCACTGTAAAGGTAAACAACTTGCTCATTTTCACTTTATTAGCCTACTTGTAATTCTTGTCCCTGAGCTTCAAAACTGTCTTTGAATTTGGAAGCTTGTGAACTGCTTTTATATGTACACTAAAACCTTGCTGCTGCTGCTGCTGCTGCTTAGTCTCCTCAGTTGTGTCTGCCTCTGTGCAACCAAATGGACTGTAGCCTGCCAGGCATTTCTTCCGTGGAATTCTCCAGGCAAGAATATTGGAGTGAGTTGCCCTAACCTCCTCCAGGGGATCTTCCCAACTCAGGGATGGAACTGGGATCTCCTGCATTGCAGGAAGATTCTTTACCACCAAGCCATTAAAGAAGTCCAAACTCTTATGAAATATTACTTATTGATCTGGTGGCTTTAGTTGCATTTCTGGATTTTTGACAAAATACATTTCATTTGTAGAATTACACTGAATTAATTTGCATAATGAGCCATTCTGTGTAGGGCCACCAAAGCAGACAGGTTATGGTAAAGAGTTCTGACAAAACATGCTCCACTGGAGAAGGGCATGGCAAACCACTTCAGTGTTAAAGTAAAACTAAATTTAGCTTATTTTATAAATGTAAGTGAAACAGGTAATAGACTCTAATAATCATAAAAGAAATCTAACTTATCTTCTTAAAAATAGTATGAGATAATCACTTTTAACCAGTTACCTGCCATCTGGACACTCCCATTGTAATAACAAATCAACCAATCATTCACTGTAAAGGTAAACAACTTGCTCATTTTCACTTTATTAGCCTACTTGTAATTCTTGTCCCTGAGCTTCAAAACTGTCTTTGAATTTGGAAGCTTGTGAACTGCTTTTATATGTACACTAAAACCTTGCTGCTGCTGCTGCTGCTGCTTAGTCTCCTCAGTTGTGTCTGCCTCTGTGCAACCAAATGGACTGTAGCCTGCCAGGCATTTCTTCCGTGGAATTCTCCAGGCAAGAATATTGGAGTGAGTTGCCCTAACCTCCTCCAGGGGATCTTCCCAACTCAGGGATGGAACTGGGATCTCCTGCATTGCAGGAAGATTCTTTACCACCAAGCCATTAAAGAAGTCCAAACTCTTATGAAATATTACTTATTGATCTGGTGGCTTTAGTTGCATTTCTGGATTTTTGACAAAATACATTTCATTTGTAGAATTACACTGAATTAATTTGCATAATGAGCCATTCTGTGTAGGGCCACCAAAGCAGACAGGTTATGGTAAAGAGTTCTGACAAAACATGCTCCACTGGAGAAGGGCATGGCAAACCACTTCAGTGTTATAGCCTTGAGAACCCCATGAACAGTATGAAATGGCAAAAAGATAGGAAACTGAAAGATGAACTCCCTAGGTCAGTAGATGTCCAATATGCTACTGGAGATCAGTGGAGAAATAACTCCAGAAAGAATGAAGAGATGGAGCCAAAGTAAAAAACAACACCCAGCTGTGGACGTGACTGGTGATGGAAGTAAAGTCTGATGCTATGAAGAGCAATATTGCATAGAAACCTGGAATGTTAGGTCGATGAATCAAGGCAAATTGGAAGTGGTCAAACAGGAGATGGAAAGAATGAATGTCGACAATGAGGAATCAGTGAACTAAAATGAACTAGAATGGGTGAATTTAACTCTGAAGACCATTATATCTACTACTGTGGGCAAAAATCCCTTAGAAGAAATGGAGTAGCCATCATAGTCAACAAAAGAATCCAAAATGCAGTACTTGGATACAATCTCAAAAGCAACAGAATGATCTCTGTTCATTTCCAAGGCAAACCATTCAATATCACAGTAATCCAAGTCTATGCCTTGACCAGTAATGCTGAAGAAGCTGAAGTTGAACAGTTCTGTGAAGACCTACAAGACCTTCTAGACTAACACCGATAAAAGATGTCCTTTTCATTACAGGGGACTGGAATACAAAAGTAGGAAGTCAAGAAATACCTGGAGGAACAGGCAAATTTGGCCTTGGAGTACAGAATGAAGCAAGGAAAAGGCTAACAGACTTTTGCCAAGAGAACGCACTGGTCATAGCAAAAATACTCTTTCATCAACACAAGAGAAGACTCTACACATGGACATCACCAGATGGTCAATACCAAAGTCAGATAGATTATATTCTTCATAGACAAAGATGGAGAAGCTCTATACAATCAGAAAAAAAAAAAAAAAAAAAGACCAGGAGCTGACTGTGGCTCGGATCATGAACTCCTTATTGCCAAATTCAGGTTTAAATTGAAGAAAGGCTTCCCTGGTGGCTCAGAGGTTAAAGTGTCTGCCTGGAATGTGGGAGACCCGGGTTCGATCCCTGGGTTGGGAAGATCCCCTGGAGAAGGAAATGGCAACCCACTCCAGTACTCTTGCCTGGAGAATCCCATGGAGGGAGGAGCCTGGTAGGCTATACTCCATGGGATTGCAAAGAGTCGGACATGACTGAGCGACTTTACTTACTTACTTACTTAGGGAAAACCACTAGACCATTCAAGTATGACCTAAATCAAATCCTTCATGATTACACAGTAGAAGTGAGAAATAGCATCAAGAGATTAGATCTGATATACACAGTGCCTGAAAAACTATGGATGGAGGTTCCTGACAAGGTACAGGAGACAGAGTTCCAAAGAATAGCAAGGAGAGATAAGAAAGCCTTCCTCAGTGATCAATGCAAAGAAATAGAGGAAAACAAGAGAATGGGACTAACTAGAGATCTCTTCAAGAATATTAGAGATACCAAGGGAGCATTTCATGCAAAAATGGGCACAATAAAGGACAGAAAGAGTATGGACCTAACAGAAGCAGAAGATATTAAGAAGAGGTGGTAGGAATACAAAGAAGAGCTATACAAAAAACATCTTAATGACCCAGATAACCACAATGCTGTGATCACTCACCTAGAGCCAGACATCCAGAAGTGTGAAGTCAAGTGGGCCTTAGGAAGCATCACTACAAACAAAGCTAGTGGAGGTGATGGAATTCCAGTTGAACTATTTCAAATCCTGAAAGATGATGTTATGAAAGTGCTGCCCTTAATATGCAAACCATTTTGGAAAACTCAGCAGTGGCCACAGGACTGGAAAAGGTCAGTTTTCATTCCAATCCCAAAGAAAGGCAATGCCAAAGAATGCTCAAACTCCTGCACAATTGTACTAATTTCACACGCTAGCAAAGCAATGGTCAAAATTCTCCAAGCCAGGCTTCAACAATACGTGAACTGTGAACTTTCAGATGTTCAAGCTAGATTTAGAAAAGGCAGAGGAACCAGAGATCATATTGCCAACATCCGCTGGATCATCAAAAAAGTGAGAGCTCCAGAAAAACACCTACTTCTGCTTTAATGACTATGCCAAAGCCTTTGACTGTGTGGGTCACAACAAACTTTGGAAAATTCTGAAAGAGATGGGAATACCAGACCACCTGACCTGCCTCCTGAGAAATCTGTATGCAGGTCAAGAAGCAACAGTTAGAACCGGACATGGAACAACAGACTGGGTCCAAATAGGGAACGGAGTATGTCAAGGCTGTGTATTGTCACCCTGCTTATTTAACTTATGTGCAGAGTGCATCATGAGAAACGCTGGACTGGAATCAAGATTGCAGGGAAATATCAATAACCTCAGATATGCAGACAACAGCACCCCTATGGTAGAAAGCGAAGAAGAACTAAAGAGCTTTATGAAAGTAAAAGAGGAGGGTGAAAAAGTTCGCTTAAAACTCAACATTCAGAACACTAAGATCATGGCATCTGGTCCAATCACTTCATGGCAAATAGATAGGAAACAATGGAAACATAGGCTGACTTTATTTTTTGCACTCTAAAATCACTACAAATGGTGATTGTAGCCATGAAATTAAAAGAGGCTTACTCCTTGGAAGGAAAGTTATGACCAACCTAGACAGCTATTAAAAAGCAGAGACATTATTTTGTGAACATAGGTCCATCCAGTCAAGGCTATGGTTTTTCCTGTAGTCATGTATGGATGTGAGAATTGGCCTATAAAGAAAGCTGAGCACCGAAGGATTGATACTTTTGAACTGTGGTGTGACTCTTGAGACTCCCTTGGACTGCAAGGAGATCCAACAAGTCCATTCTAAAGGAGATCAGTCCTGGGTGTTCTTTGGAAGGACTGATGTTGAAGCTGAAACTCCAATATTTGGCCACCTGATGTGAAGAACTGATTCATTGGAAAAGACCCTAATGCTGGGCAAGATTGAAGGCAGGAGGAGAATGGGATGACAGAGGATGAGATGGCTAGATGGTATCACCAACTCAAAGGAAATAAGTATGAGTAAACTCTGGGAGTTAGTGATGGACAGGGAGGCCTGGTGTGCTACATTTCGTGGGTCCTCACAAAGATTCGGACACGACTGAGCGACTGAACTGAACTGATTTAATGTCAAAGTGTAGATTTCTGGTGGGAGAAAGAAGTTTTTTTCAACTTATGTTCTTTACATGTAACTTTGCAGATGGACTACTTTTGAAAAATCTGCTTAGTTGAGAATTCAGAATTGTTCTACTATGAAACCTGGAGATATATCCAACTGGAACATTATACTACATTTACAATTAGATTATAAATAAGAAATTAGCCACTGTCCCTTACTTGACTTTGTGAAAGATCAGGAATAACAGTAACAACAAAAATAACTCCCTCTATTATGTGTAATTTAAATCTCTTTCAGAACTTTGAAAGAGACTTTTATAATAAAATGAATTTTGCCTTAATAATGTGAGAGTTGGACTGTGAAGAAGGCTGAGCACCGAAGAATTGATGCTTTTGAACTGTGGTGTTGGAGAAGACTCTTGAGAGTGCCTTGGACTGCAAGGAGATCCAACCAGTCCATTCTGAAGGAGATCAGCCCTGGGATTTCTTTGGAAGGACTGATGCTAAAGCTGAAACTCCAGTACTTTGGCCACCTCATGAGAAGAGTTGACTCATTGGAAAAGACTCTGATGCTGGGAGGGATTAGGGGCAAGAGGAGAAGGGGATGACAGAGGATGAGATGGCTGGATGGCATCACGGACTCGATGGATGTGAATCTGAGTGAACTCCAGGAGTTGGTGATGGACAGGGAGGCCTGGCGTGCTGCGATTCATGGGGTCGCAAAGAGTTGGACACGACTGAGCAACTGAAATGAACTGATAACAAGTGACACCCCACTCCAGTACTCTTGCCTGGAAAATCCATGGACGGAGGAGCCTGGTGGGCTGCAATTCATGGAGTCGCTAAGAGTCAGACACAACTGAGTGACTTCACTTTCCCTTTTCACTTTCATGCATTGGAGAAGGAAATGGCAACCCACTCCAGTGTTCTTGCCTGGAGAATCCCAGGGACGGGGGAGCTTGGTGGGCTGCCGTCCATGGGGTCACACAGAGTCGGACATGACTAAAATGACTTAGCAGCATAACAAGTGCATATTGTGATAATCATATAAGAAATATATCTATAAAGGAGAAAAGGAAATATGAAGAATGTTCCATAATTCCAAAAGAATGCGGAAAGAGAAAAAACAGTTGGGAGAAATAAAAGCAAAGGAAAAAGTGGTAGCCATGACCTGTTAGGTTTTGGCCCAGCCTATCAACACCTAGTTTTGTGGCCAGACCAGCCCTGTGGTTCCTATTAGGATGGCAGTAACCAGCAGCAGTGTGTGCTGTGCCTGACTGCCCAGTCGTGTCTGACTCTCTGTGATCCCATGGACTGTAGCCTGCCAGGCTCCTCTGTCCATGGGGATTTTCCAGGCCAGAGTAGTGGAGTGGGTTGCCATGCCCTCCTCCAGGGGATCTTCCCAACCCAGGAATTGAACCAAGGTCTCCCGCACTGCAGGCAGATTCTTTACCAGCTGAGCCCCAGGGAAGCTCAGCAGCAGCGATGACCTGCAGGGAGCTTTGAAAGGACCTGTTGTACTACTCACAAGTCCTGGGCTTACCAGGAGCCCCTGAAGGCACAGTGTGGGGTCTTGAGGGGAGAGAGCCAGCACTGGCCTGGGGTTCTGCTTTTATGGGGTTGAGGGTGAGGACCTAGGGTCCCCTAGGGTTTTGTGGGATGTTTTTTACTTGTTACTTTGTCTTCCCTGGTAGCTCAGTTGATAAAGAATCCATCTGCAATGCAGGAGACCCAGCTTCAATTCCTGGGCCGGGAAGATCTGCTGGAGAAGCAATAGGCTACCCACTCTAGTATTCTTGGGCTTCCCTGGTGGCTCAGCTGGTAAAGAATCCACCTGCAATGTGGGAGACCTGGGTGAATAGCTACGCTGAGTTTCTTTGGCAAGCTGATTACGTGGGGTGGAGAAATTAAGGGCAGAATACTCACTGGGGAGGTGAGAGCTTGGGGTCACATTTCCCTGATTTCTTCCCAGCTCTGCCTTCCCAAGGTGGGACCCTTATTTAGCCTTGACTGGAAGTGTCAGGCCGGTACATCTTATCTGTGAGGCTGATCTTACTGAGAATATAAAGAGCAAAACATTTACTCTGGAAATTCCACCCTCTTTCCATCTTTCTTCATCTCCTTTGTTTTCTTGTAAACACCCAGTGTTTACAAAATGCACGGTTTCCTGCCATGTGGCCCTGTGCCCCACTTTCTCTGCTCGTATTTAGCTAACTGCCTGTTCTGACACTACGACTCACTACTCACTTTGTCTGTGTAGATCTGGATTGTGTGAACTGCCAGTAATACACCACTTGGTGGTGTGTAACCCTTTGTCTCAGAAACATATGTCCCTGCCTTGACCTTTAACAAGTGGAAGAGTTCTCAGAGCTTTCTGAAAGACTGTCTCCCCAATTGTACTCCTCAGGTCGGCTCTGTTGCAGGAAGGCGGACCCCTTCCAGGGCCCGAAACTGGTCTCTTGTCTAACACTCGGAAATGAATCGTCTGAGGAGACACAGTTCAGTTCAGTCTACTAACCTAATGGCTGCCTTGGAACTGTAATAACAGATGGGTAAGTTCAAACAAGCACAGCAGATTGAATTATTTACCCTCAGTGACAGCTGAAAGTGAAAGTTGCTCAGTAGTGTCTGACTCTTTGCCACCCCATGGGCTGTACAGTCCATGGAATTCTCTGGGCCAAAATACCGGAGTGGGAAGCCTTTCTGTTCTCCAGGGGATCTTCCCAACCCAGGGATCGAACCCAGGTCTCCTGCATTGAAGGTGGATTCTTTACCAGCTGAGCCACAGCTGCTAAGTCACTTCAGTCGTGTCCGACTCTGTGCGACCCCATAGACGGCAGCCCACCAGGCTTCCCCGTCCCTGGGATTCTCCAGGCAAGAACACTGGAGTGGGTTGCTGAGCCACAGGGAAGCCCAATAATATTGGAGTGGGTAGCCTATCCCTTCTCCAGGGGATCTTCCCAATGCAGGAATGGAACCGGGGTCTCCTGCATTGCAATCGGACTCTTTACCAGCTGAGCTAGCAGGGAAGCCCCGCCAATCCCTTAACATCTCCCCAGCTACTTACACCCAAGTCTGAAATCCTCTCCACTAGGGAAGCCATGTCTCTTCTACATACTCCACAGTGCTGATGGGATCTAACAGTACCTGCGCTTCCCTGGATTTACTCCTTCCTGTTTGTTTATTGAAGGCTGGAACTCTCCTAAGGCAGACCCCTGCCTTGCTTTATAAAGCTGACCTCTTTCATAAGGCCTCCTTGGCACAGATCAGGACATCACACAGGTGGGTGAAATAACTGAATAAATAAATAAAACACTCATTTCTTCATCAAATTAAAGGATTTAATGTGTTTTGTAGAAGTGGGAGCATTAATACTGAGGATAAGATCTGCCAGGGAATTAAAATATTTCAAAATGTTTATCAGTTTATTCAGAGAATGATAAAGCATAGCAGTGTCATAAATCCCCACATATGTCTGGGAAAGATCTTAAATGGAAACTAATTTAAACACGATCAGATTTTGAGCTCTTGAAGAGAGCATGTCTTATATATTTATCCAACCAACACATAATAAATATTCAGCAATTATTTATTGAAGGAATGAATAGCAAGACTTAATTAACCTGAGTTCCATGAATAGCATTGATATTTATTATTTAAGTTTAAAATCAAGCTAAATGAAAAGTTGAACAAAATATTAAAATTCCTTATTTTTCTACTCATTGTGGCAGATAGCAAAGTCCTTCTTTGTATTTCAACATTCAAAGAAATTAAGAAAAATGACTACTTCTGGCCATATTTTGAGCCCCCTGCTTAATGTTCAACCCTTTTTTGAAAGAAAATTTCATGTATGAAGGATATATCTTAAGAATTAAAATTAGTTCAGTCTCTGAGTCATAATTTTATGAAGTTTTTCATTTTCCCACATTGCTTACCTGTGCACCCTCGTATTTCTGAAATGGAAGTCATCTGATAGTAAGAAGTAGTTTAAGATGTGTAAATGAACAAAAAAAGGTAAGTAGATTCTGACTACCTAGGGGCCATGCTGCTGCTGCTGCTGCTAAGTCGCTGCAGTCGTGTCCAACTCTGTGTGACCCCACAGATGGCAGCCCACTGGGTTCTGCCATCCCTGGGATTCTCCAGGCAAGAACACTGGAGTGGGTTGCCATTTCCTTCTCCAATGCATGAAAGTGAAAAGTCAAAGTGAAGTCGCTCAGTCGTGTCTGACTCAGCGACCCCATGCTCCTCCGTCCATGGGATTTTCCAGGCAAGAGTACTGGAGTGGGGTGCCATTGCTTTCTCTGACCTAGGGGCCATACCATTGCTGAATTCAAAAAAATAAAATGACTCCCTTTTACCTACTGCATTAAGTTCAAACACCCCTCCTTCAGTTCAGCTCCATCTTTACTATCAATCATATTTGTTACACATTCACAAGGCATGACTTTGTTCCAGCTGCCACGTGGAACTCTCTTCATCCCCTGTAGTCGTCACATCAGAAGTCATTCCTCTTGGTCTTCCCTGATTCATAGTCTTTCCCTCCTCTAAGGGCATGGAGTTCCCACTTGAGTCCCACCTCTTCCAAAAAAAAAAAAAAAACACCTATTTTTTTGGAACTTTATGTCCACTTCACTCTGTTACAGAATATCGTTTTATGTGAATAAGTACTATTAGACTGCATTCTTCGAGCATCATTTAAAAGGGAAATATCTATATTAAAAAATCTTGGCGGAAATTCAAGGTTAGCTGCTCCCCAGCAGTGTCCAAAAACTGGGTACAGATCTCCTCAGGTATATTCAATTTTTATGATGGTTTTTATTACAATTGGGCATTTACTTGAACGCCTTATACCAAATGCTCCTCTTTTCTCACCTAGAGAGAGTTCTCTTATCCTCTTGTGGATCATTTGCCCAATAACTGAAACTCTGTCAGGAAATTTTTGTTGGTTAAATTTTAATGCTGTGGACTTTGTGATATATGAAAGTAGAAAAGCTTTAATAAAGAAGGATGAGGATAGGTAAATCCAGTTACTGTCTGACCCACTAGTCTGTCTTTATATTTAGACTTTTTCACAGACTATTTCTAGTACAATTATTTTACCTCACATTCTTTGAACAAGGAACAGAACCAGATAATTCTAGGTTATTGTAAAAGGTTTGGATGTCTACATTTCTATACTTACTATTTGGATAGGATGCTGCTAAGTCACTTCAGTCATGTCCGACTCTGTGTGACCCCAGAGATGGCAGCCCACCAGGCTCCCCCATCCCTGGGATTCTCCAGGCAAGACACTGGAGTGGGTTGCCACTTCCTTCTCCAATGCATGAAAGTGAAAAGTGAAAGTGAAGTCGCTCAGTCATGTCCGACCCTCAGCGACCCCATGGACTGCAGCCTTCCAGGCTCCTCCATCCATGGGATTTTCCAGGCAAGAGTACTGGATAGGATGAGTAGTGTACAAATTAAACATTTTTGTGTCAGGGAAAAAATTCGGTGGAAATGCCACTTGATTTCTTTAGTCTTCAGTTTTATGGCCTTCTATCTATGAATGAAAAAATGCAGTTTCTTTTTATTACTTCACATTGACAACCTACTAGGTCTAGTGTAGATATTGAAAGGTGAAAGATTGATTTTCATACCAATATGAATGATAGTTCCATGGGTGGCCCTTCTTTTACACATGTCCTGGCTCAAATTAATCACAATTTATGAATAGTATGTGATGATAATAGGTATTTGCTTTAAAGATATATTGAATGAAAATCTTAAAGAGTGGTACAGTAGTACAAAAATTATTGTTAATTTTTAAAAGTATGAAGCAAAATTTCAGAAACAGATTTTGTGTGTATTGTAATCTTAATGGACACTAGAGAAATTGCTGCTGTGTAAAAGAGAAGGGAGGGTAATGAAGAGTAGGCAATTGTTCAGTGAGTTTGTATACAAGTGAGCCAGAATCTTTTCCTTTTTTCTACGTACATACACTGGTTCAAAATTGGGAAAGGAGTAGGTCAAAGCTGTATATTGTCACCCTGCTAATTCAACTTAGTGCATCATGAGAAATGTTAGGCAGGCTGGATGAAGCAAAAGCTGGAATCAAGATTGCAGGGAGAAATATCAATAACCTCAGATATGCTGATGACACCACCATTATGGCAGAAAGTGAAGAGGAACTAAACAGCCTCTTGATGAAGGTGAAAGGGGAGGGTGAAAAAGTTGGCTTAAAACTCAACATTCAAAAAACTAAGATCAATGGCCTCTGGTCCCTCACTTTATGGTAAATAGATGGGAAAACAGTGGCTGACTTAATTTTGGGGGGGCTCCAAAATCACTACAGATGGTGACAGCGGCCATGAAATTAAAAGACACTTGCCCCTTGGAAGAAAAGCTATGACAAACTTAGACAGAATGTTAAAAAGCTGAGACATCACTTTGCAAACAATGGTCTGTGTAGTCAAAGCTATGGTTTTTCCAGTAGTTGGGTAAGAATGTGAGAGTTGGACTATAAAGAAGGCTGGGTGGCAAAGAATTGGTTCTTTCAAACTGTGGTGCTAGGGAAGACTCTTAAGGGTCCCTTGGACAGTGAGAAGTTCAAACCAGCCAATCCTAAAGGAAATCAATCCTGAACGTTCATTGGAAGGGCTGATGCTGAAGCTTCAATGATGCAAAGAGCCAACTCATTGGAAAATACCCTGAGGCTAGGAAAGATTGAAGGCAGGAGGAGAAGGGGACGACAGAGGATGAGATGATTGGATGGCATCATCGACTCAATGAACATGAGTTTGAGCAAACTCCAAGAGATAGTGAAAGACAGTAAAGCCTAGTATGCTGCAGTCCATGGGGTCACAAAGAGCAGACACAACTGAGTGACTGAACAACAACACTCACTCACAGGTGAATGAATTTATGTTGTGTGTGTGTGTGTGTGTGTGTAAGTATGTGTGTGTGATTTCCCCTCCTAACACTTTGATTTAGTTTTGCTTATATCTGGAAGATATTCTTTAAGAGTTTAAGTCTTATGTCTGGGTGGTATATTTAAATCTGTGTGTGATAGTTGCTCAGTTATGTCCAACTCTTTGCGACCCCATGAATGTAGCCCGCCAAACTCCTCTGTCCATGAAATTCTCCGGGCAAGAATACTGGAGTGGATCGCCATTTCCTTCTCCAGCAGATCTTCCTGAACTAGGAATCGAACCTGGCTCTCCCATATTGCAGGCAGATTCATTGCCATCTAAGCCACCAGGGAAACCTATTTTGATCTACCAAGTGTGAAATAAACTATTCACAAGATGTGCACCTGTCTTGGGAGTGCTCTAGGTACATTTTACTCCTGGACTTAAAGACCTGTTTCACATTCTCAATAAAATGTACTTTATAAGAACAAAGAATAATTCATTTTAGCACTTAAAAAAAAATTCATTTTACTCTAAATACCACACATATTTTGAGATGGGAAGTTCTCTTCAAAGAAGTAAAAGAGAGAAATGCAAAACATCCTCTTGAATTCATTCTGCTGGCATGCGTTGTATCTAATCTTCTCATCCCAACAAGCTGGCATTTCTCTATATCCATGTCTAAATTTTGTGGCATCTGCAAGGGCTAAAGAGATTTATGCCTTAAAAATTATTTTATTTAAAGGCATGCATAAATTTAAAAGCATGGAAATTCATTATTTAATACTTTCCTCTGATGAAATCCTCTTTTAGTAGATTTTGAATATTTCTTTAAAACATTATTCTAAAACAAGTTGAAAGTGACTTGATACCTTGCAAATGAATAGGATGGATTATTTTCTTTCAACTCATATCCAACATGCTCAATATCTTCTTATCTTCTCAACTATATGTTGCATTTTAAAAATCAGTTCAACTTTATTCTAAGAATCTAATATAAATAATGACCCTACCTCAAAGTCTATAATGAAGTACATGGAGATGGAATGATTTTATTGGCTTTCTTCATCCGAATTATCAACGTAGTAGTTTTTCCCTTTTAGTTTTATCAGAGCACAGAGGCCTTTTTGCTCATAATATGCATCTTTTTTAGTGAAAGGGGTATGTCACTTTTTCACACATCAATCACGTCACAAAAATTACTTTGAGTCCTTAGAATCACTGCCTAATTTGGAGAGAAGAAAATCACCTGTCATCATACTGACAGAGACTATAAAGTGTTAAGGTCACAATGGCACATTTTTCTTATAAGACAAATTATCTATCAGAGGCAGAAAGTTAACAAATTACTAAGAAGACTTAATGATAAATTCTTACTATTTTCTTCAGATCAAAGTATCATTTAAGGTATAGACAATTACAACGACATTTTAAAAAATTGCTGGTTTTCCACTCTTTGAAGATGGTCAACTTGTTTGAGCAACTGTTAAGAGACTGAATGTTTGTGCCACCCCCCTTAGATTCTCCCCTTAAATTCTATGTTGAAATCTAATCACCAATGTGGTGGTACTTATAGGCAAGGCCTTTGGGGTCATTCGCTCCTGAGAGGGGAGTCCTCAGGAATGAGACCAGGGCTCTTGTGAGAAGAGGAACTTTGTTATCATGAGAAAACACCAGAAGAAGTAAGCCTCCTGCAACCCAGATGAGGGTTCTCACCAGAACCCCACCACCGCTGGCACCAAGAGCTCAGACTCCCAGCCTCCAGAACTAATGCCAGACAAACCTCTGTGGCTGGTAAGCCACCCAAGGCATAGTATTTTGTAATAGCAGCCTGAGCTGATTAAGACAGCAGCCTCCAAACTCAAGCTTGTACAAGTAAAGACTGTTTTTAAGGCTGCTTCAGATCTGTCATGATTAAACTGGGACACAAATGACTGTGCTTTGAAATCATTAGCTTTCAGTTAATTTGGAAATCAGGTAATGACTTATTTATCTTTTTTTGCCATAAGGAGAGATTATGAATTTAGCCTTCAGTGATGAGGCAAAGATTATGAATTCAGCATTTCAGCAATGAGGTGTGAGTGAGCGACTTCACTTTCACTTTTCGCTTTCACACAATGGAGAAGGAAACGGCAACCCACTCCAGTGTTCTTGCCTGGAGAATCCCAGGGACGGGGGAGCCTGGTATCTTTTTTTGCCATAAGGAGAGATTATGAATTTAGCCTTCAGTGATGAGGCAAAGATTATGAATTCAGCATTTCAGCAATGAGGTGAAAAGAAGAGAGCAGAATAAAAGGCCTGTAGGAGAGAAAGAAGGTAATAAACCAGGACAGCAAATGTTTAGACACAGCTGTGTCTGGTTTCTGCATGGTCAGGGGAAGTGGTGTGTTAGAAGGAAATAATATTCTTTATTTTCTAAGAACTTGGGTTCCCGTGTCCAAGCTAAACTAGTTTATCTACTGCCTGGATCCTTACTAGCCATATGATATCAGGCAAAGTACTTATCTTCTTTGGTCCACAGTTTGATCATCTGAAAAATGGGTATTATGATAAACCTGTCTTGAGAGGTGGGAGAATTAAATATGATAATGCAGGTAAAATGCTATCTATAGTCCAGCGTGCAATATCCTTTCAGGGAATGGAAACTTTAATGTTTATCATTAAAATAAAATTTAAGTATTTGAAGATACAAAAGTTAAGAAAAGAGCAATTTATTTTTCAACAAATAGAACTAAAAACGCTGAAGCAATATGCAACAGCTCAATTGAATCATTGTGGCATGATACAGTTGACAAGAAGAGCACATACTTAGGACACCAGAAATGAAACAGCACAAACAAAAAAAACAAAAAAACAAAAGAAGGAGATCAGAAAGGCTATAGAGCAGTTGTTTTACCTTTTTCATGATGTAAATTTTATGTAATATCTTAGAATCATATTACAAATTAATGTATCAACAAATATACAGGGAAATATAATATTTTTAATACTTATATCTTCTAAAGATTTTGACTTCGAATGGGTTATGAATAGCAGACTACACCAAAAGATATTCAATGAATCTAAAAGAAGAGAAATTCAAACCAAAGCTTCTTATCCATAGTAAGAGGAAGTGAAGAATGCTATTATCAGAATTCCTTCTGAAATATCCATGGTATGCTATATGCATTTGGTTCAAAATGTAACATAGTTCTCGTTTTAGAATAAACTTTCATTCATTCTCAATAGACCTTTTATCATTTTTATAATGTCTCAAGTTTAAGAACCCCATTGATATAGATCTAATTCATTTTGCCCAAGGAAGAGCAAAAAGCAAACAAAAACGACCTATTTTGTGTTCATTAGAATTTCTAAGTTTCATTACTTTATTTGCTACAAAGAACCAAATTCTATTGGGAGGTAAAATTTCCTACTTCAATAATTAGCTTTTATCTTATTGTAAATGAATTTATAAGCTTCTCTAATGAAGGAAGTATAGAGTATAGATGTGAAAAACACAAGCAAAGGAAATGGAGTCTCTTCAGGTGGGAAGGGCAGTATCCCTAAAAGGAAACAAAAGTGAAAAGGAAGACTGAAGGTACTTTACAACAATTCTGTGGGCCAGCTCCATGACTCTCTTCATTCTTGCAGAAGAACAATATTTTTTTGAAGAGTATCTGATGTATATTTTATTTCTTAACATCTATCATTTTCCCAAGGGCTTTCCAGGTGGCACTGAAAAGCGAAAGTGAAAGTCTGTCAGCTGTGTCCAGCTCTTTGCGACTCCATATAGTCCATAGAATTCTCCAGGACAGAATACTGGAGTGGGTAGCCTTTCCTTTCTCCAGGGGATCTTCCCAAACCAGGAATGGAACTGAGGTCTCCTGCATTGCAGGTGGAGTCTTTACCAACTGAGCTATCAGGGAAGCCCTAAGGGTGCTAGCGGTAAAAAAATCTGCCTTCCAATGCAGGAGATGCCAGGGACATGTGTTCGATCCTTGTGTCGGGAAGTTCTCCTAGAGTAGGAAATGGCAACTCACTCCAGTATGCTTGCCTGGAGAATTCCATGGACAGAGGAGCCTGGCAGGCCACAGTCCGTGGAGCCACAAAGAGTCAGACATGACTGAGTGACTGTATGCGTGCTACCTTTTGAAGCTGGTACATTTATTTCACTGGAGGCAGAGTGGATAGAAATTGAGTAAAATGAACATGAACTCCAATTATATCAATAGGGCTTTGCATGTACTTCAACTAAGGACTGCTTTCACGTGCAAGAACCAAGTACTTTTGAGAAGAAGAGGTTTTCAGATTTCTGAATTCTATGGAGGTTGACTATAGAGCAAGTTATGATGGGAAAGTGAGAAGTCAGGACGTGACACAGGGAAGTGACTATGATGATCAAGTGAGTTAGATATACGAGTGCAGCATTTTTAGGTAGAAAGAGGGTCCTGGAATGGTTTTCCTAGTTATCTGTGGTTCAAATGTGCCATGGGAAGAATCTAGATGACAGAGTATCTGCCAGGTAATCATCAGAAGAGTTTATTATCTCTACATTCAAAATATTCAGTATTTGAACCCTTTCTACCACCTTCTGTTTTACCTACTTGGTCTAAGCTACTATCATACCTCTATGTGTTATTATAATTTTTCCTGACTGTGACTTCCTGCTATACCTCTCATCCCTCTAATACCTACCCAATGCAGAACATTACTTACCAGGCTTCTGTTAAAGGTTAAGTCATATCAGGTCCAGAGAAGACAATGGCAACCCACTCTAGTACTCTTGCCTGGAAAACCTCATGGATGGAGGAGCCTGGTAGGCTGCAGTCCATGGGGTCACAAAGAGTCGGACACAGCTGAGCGACTTTACTTTCACTTTCCACTTTCATGCATTGGAGGAGGAAATGACAGCCCACTCCAGTGTTCTTGCCTGGAGAATCCCAGGGACAGGGGAGCCTGGTGGGCTGCCATCTATGGGGTTGCACAGAGTCGGACACGAAAAGTGACTTAGCAGCAGCAGCAGCAGCATATCAGGTTGCACCTCTGCTCAAAAGTCACTAATGATATCCCATTTATCTCAGAGTGAAAGCTGAAGTCTTTTTGTTTTAACTTTTTATTTAATATTGGAATATAGCAGATTAACAATGTTGTGATAGTTTGAGGTGGACTGCAAAGGGACTCAGTCATATATTCATGTGTCCTATTTTCCCAAAACTCCCCTCCCCTCCAGGCTGCCAGATAACATTGAGCAGAGTTCCTTGTGCCATAGAGTAGGTCCTTGCTAGTTATCCATTTTAAATACAGCAGTGTGTACATGCAGATTCCAAATTCCCTAACTATCCCTTCCCCGATCCTTCCCCACCCTTGCAACTATGTCTGTTCTCTAAGTCTGGTTTTTTTTTTTCTGTTTTGTAAATACGTTTATTGTATCATTTCTTTTTTACGTTCCATATACAATGCATGCCATAGGATATTTTTTTCCTTCTCTGTCTGACTTATGACAATCTCTAGGCCCACCGTGTTGCTGGAAATAGCATCATTTCATTCTTTTTAACAACTGAGTAATACTCCATTGTATATATGTAACACGGAAGCTGAAATCTTGAATTTATAACACATTTCCTCTGAATTGAGTAATATCTGGAACCTCATAGGAAGTCACTAAATATTGTTTGTTCAGTTCAGTTCAGTTCAGTCACTCAGTCGTGTCCGACTCTTTGCAACCTCGTGAATCGCAGCACACCACACCTCCCTGTTCATCACCATCTCCCAGAGTTCACTCAGACTCACGTCCATCGAGTCTGTGATGCCATCCAGCCATCTCATCCTCAGTCGTCCCCTTCTGCTCCTGCCCCCAATCCCTCCCAGCATCAGAGTCTTTTCCAATGAGTCAACTCTTCGCATGAGGTGGCCAAAGTACTGGAATTTCAGCTTTAGCATCATTCCTTCCAAGAAATCCCAGGGATGATCTCCTTCAGAATGGACTGGTTGGATCTCCTTGCAGTCCAAGGGACACTCACGAGTCTTCTCCAACACCACAGTTTAAAAGCATCAATTCTTTGGTGCTCAGCCTTCTTCACAGTCCAACTCTCACATCCATACATGACCACTGGAAAAACCATAGCCTTGACTAGACGGACCTTAGTCGGCAAAGTAATGTCTCTGCTTTTGAATATACTATCTAGGTTGGTCATAACTTTTCTTCCAAGGAGTAAGCGTCTTTTAATTTCATGGCTGCAGTCACCATCTGCAGTGATTTTGGAGCCCCAAAAAATAAAGTCTGACACTGTTTCCACTGTTTCCCCATCTATTTCCCATGAAGTGATGGGACCGGATGCCATGATCTTCGTTTTCTGAATGTTGAGCTTTAAGCCAACTTTTTCTTCTCTAGGTTGGTCATAACTTTTCTTCCAAGGAGTAAGCGTCTTTAATTTCATGGCTGCAGTCACCATCTGCAGTGATTTTGGAGCCCCCAAAAATAAAGTCTGACACTGTTTCCACTGTTTCCCCATCTATTTCCCATGAAGTGATGGGACCGGGTGCCATGATCTTCGTTTTCTGAATTTTGATTGTTCTTAGTATAATTTAATTGTTTCCAACACAGAGGAGACTTTAAACCTAAATTACCATAGCCTGGTGTTATCTATATAAATCCATCCCATAATTGTGGGAGATTTTTCCCTCCTTTTGCTGAAACCTTTCTTATTGCTCTGATTGAGCTTGAGTAATAGAAAAAAGCTCAAATTTATGGCCAGAGTGAGAGCAGGCATTATTAATTGGCCTGGTGAGAGAATCCCATCTAGTAATATCACAGTGACCTGAATATGCCCATAATTTTTTTTTTAAGTAAATTTTCTCAGGGCCAACCAGTTAGAGTCTGGTAGTAAAGAAATTTACCAAGGTAACCCAGAACTAGGCACAGGTAATTGGCCACAAACCCAAAAATTGAATTGATTTCTAAAACTAGCATAGAATCAGGCCTATGATAGAAAGGCATTTGATTTATATGCAAAGGTCTAAGAAGTCAAGAAAACATAAATGATCACACGAATCAGGTCCAGCATCTTGGGGAAGTTGTCTACCTCTGATGTTGTCTTCTCATCCTGGTGTAGTGTAGTTTCTCCTGATAAAAAAGTCCTTCCATCCAGGGTGGAGACAGTCCCTTAAATTATGTCTTTTTCTAGTCCTGGTTGCAGGTCATGAGGCATCTGATCTTCATCCGAAGATAGGTTACTAAGATGAGTTTCAGAAACAAACTTAGGGTGTTCTTTAAGAATTCAATTAAATTTTACATTAATATCACATAACAGTAAAGAACTATCTAAGAGATGAGTCTTACTAGATGCAGACCTCCATTAACAAACTGGGATTTAACATTTTTTGAAATACCTTTTTCTCCCTAAAGTTACCCTCATTTTTATCAAATATAACCAAATTAAGGTTAGTTTGTTTGCAAAATAGATCTGTTCTCACTACTTTTGGTCTGATGATTTACATAACCATAATTGATTATAGAATTTTTATTTTGTTGAAACGTTTATAGAGCCTCAGACTGAACTTTTAAAATAAAACAGGGCTGGGAAACAAATCTAGGTGAATTCTTCCCTTTTTAACATCTCAAACATTTCTTGAGATTTTTGTACCCATGAGATAACCTTCCTAAATCATTTGATAAACTTACTGGAAACCTAAGAATTTCCAACTTTTGGAGGAGTCAGAGATAAAATATAATTGTTTTGTTTATAACGTTTAATTTTACCAAAGTATTGTCATAATTAGTTTGAGAGGAAGGTTTTCCCTACTCCCTGAAAACCTAAGATTCAAACCCATAATTTTTCAGACAGAAACCATAAAAGTTATTAGCATATTCGCTGGCTCATTCAGTCCTTCTGTTAACTTTTGTGAAGTCATCAGGTTTTCCATTAGAATACCAGGACATATCAGAATGTTAAGAACTCCATATAATTTCTAGGATATCTGTATTAGTAATTTTACCATACATTATAACATGAGCTGATTTATTACTCATTTGATAATCTTTTTCATGTAATTTAACCAACCTAATAAACACAGTTTAATATCTCTTTTTGGGATATTTCAGGGGCCCTCTGAAGCACCCCAAAGTTAGCTAGAGATCAAAGGAACTTCAAAAGAATTCGATTTAGGAAGTTTTATCAAAAAGATCAGTTAAAAGCATTTAGAACATTTGGTCAGATTTAGTCAATGTTGATGGGTGTATCATTTAGCTTGTTGATATGTCACAATAGGCTTAAATACCAAGGCTCAAGTTCTAGTCAAAGTCAGCTCCGCCATCTTGGACCTAGTTGACTCTAACCAGTTTTCTTATGGGTGTGTCATTTCTAACAAAATCCATTTATCTTACTAATTGTAATCCAATTTTAGAAAATCCTGATCATGCATAACTCTTTTTAGTATTTTTTCATACCTTTTTCTTTCTTTTTTTTTTTTACTGAAAACACACTTCCTACTTGCCTTTAGCAACCAAGAACTAACTTTTATATTAGCATTTTATAGATTGGTGAGCATAAATACCAGTGATAATTTCTAAAACCCTTGCTTTCTTAAAACATTTTAGGAAGGCACCAAACATTATTCATTTATAGTTCCAAATCTCTTTAGTTTCTCTGTAAAAGGAAATTAGTGTTTAGTAGTAAATGTTTACGGAGGAGGCGATGGCACCCCACTCCAGTACTCTTGCCTGGAAAATCCCATAGATGGAGGAGCCTGGTAAGCAACAGTCCATGGGGTCGCTAAGAGTCGGACATGACTGAGCAACTTCACTTTCACTTTTCACTTTCATGCATTGGAGAAGGAAATGGCAACCTACTCCAGTGTTCTTGCCTGGAGAATCCCAGGGACAGGGGAGCCTGGTGGGTTGCCATCTATGGGGTCACACAGAGTCGGACACGACTGAAGCAACTTAGCAGCAGCAGCAGCAGCAGCAGTAAATGTTGCAAAATCTTATTTTATTTGGAAATGACCTAACTATTCAATAGACTTCCAACACTTTGCACACTTGGCACAACCCTTAGAAATTTAAGTTACACCAATCTGGAGAGACTATTTTAGAGAGATATTTCTAAAGAATAATTATTCTCAATAGAGTTTATATAAAAGCTCATATCTCATTTACATTTTTTAGACGTTTCTTCACTCGAGGTAATTTCCTTGTTGACAAAACTTGTAACAGATATAATATTTAACTTATATTAAACTTAGGTACAATGAAAATATTCTACTTAATGTTAATTACTCTAAGACATGTCTATATTAGATAGGTCAAAAAAAAACCACATTAATATCAGGTATTTACTACTGAATATTTCCCAGTTCACATGAACCTGGAATTTATTGTTTAATTTAGAATTATTTGATTTGTAAGCACTTACCTTCTTTTAAGCCAAATAAATAGAGCTCATTTACAAATTAACCTCAAAAATATTACCCAGAGACAAAGACATACCAAGACATATTTAGACAGACACAGTGCAAGATCTAGCTTCATTTTCTAAGTTTAGTCATGAATTAGATATTACAAGATAAAATTTACTAGCTTATTAAAAAAACAGTTGAAATAAATAAAAATTTAAAAGTCTTTTCCCCCTTTTCCCTCAGTCTCAGGAGTTAGAGATGGTCTAGATAAGTGTTCCTGAGAGCTCTGGTCTCAAGGCACAGGGAAAGAAAATCAAGTTCTAAAAAAATGGTGGCAGGTCTAAACCAAATGGTGGCCAGACAAAGCAAAATGGCCATCAAAAATCACAACACAGAACACAGAGTTAAAACACACATATAGACCTGACAGTCCTCATCAGACGCTCCCTTAAATACAAGAATACAGTCTCTCAGAAAACCTCCTATAGAGACACAGAACTTCAGATAAAGGAAAATATCTCAGGTCTTCAAAAATTTCAAAGGGAGGAAAGGAAGCCAGGTTGAAAGAAGAAGGCGGAGGAGGCGGGAGAGGGAGGCAAAAGGGGTGGCCTTACAGACGTCTCCTGCCACCTGCAGACACCCAGGCGTTGTGGGACTTTTCCCTGGGCCTCCAGAGAAGGGAGGACTGGAACTCGGCCCTACCGGAAATCAGACCAGACCAGAACCAGAATTTGAGTTCTCTGCCAAGAGGAGGTGATCAGTCTCCAATCCTCAGCTCAGGCTGAGGGCCCTTCGACCAGATTCTTGCATCCAGGACTGGGGGACTAGAAAAATGGGGACGGATAGGAAGGGTTAAGGAGAGGAAAGAGAGAGGGAAGGGGAGAGAGGTCAATAAAGTCTCTTGTTCCTTACTAGTCGAGGCACTCTGGCCAGTTGTCCACATCAGGAGGAGACCAGGGACAAAAAGATCCCAGTTGTGGCCACTGGGTCTGGTCCTTTGTCAGCACATGTGTCTCCTTGGACAATTCATTTCCGAGTGTTAGACAAGAGCCCATTTTCAGGCCCTGGAAGGAGTCTGCCTTCCTGCAACAGCTCCACTAAACTTCTCTTGTCTTAGAAAGACTTTTGATTGATTTTCTGTGGACAAGAGGACCCTGGGAGATAGGGCTGGGGACTCACCCTCACAGCATGGCCCAGTCATCCCCATCCTCCCCTGACCTGTCTCCCCTCCTGTGGACCCAAGGGTTCCTCCTACAGGGACCACAGCTCTTAACAGTCTCAGGGGAGGAGGGCCGGTCCAATTGAGGACAAGTGGACCGTGGAGGAACCCGAGTCACAGATCTGAGACCCCACTGGAGAGAGAGTAAGGCCACCTTCCCAGGGTAACTCAGGCGCCAGCCAGTGAAGCAAGCTGGGAGGTCTGCTCCCGGTCGGGGAGGCCTTGCAAGGAGAGCTTGGGTGCAGGATATGGTGGTGGTGCAGGGGCTCGCCCGGAGTGGGGAGCCCCTGCACCCCTTCTCTTCTAGGCACCTGTGACACCCTCAGGGGGAGGGCGGGACTCTGCCCACTCCTCTGGGGAGAAGCAGCCAAGGATGCCAATGAGCTGCCAAGAGCTGCCTCCTTCCTCCTACCCTACTCCAGGGGTTAATGAGAGGAGGGGGTCAGACCCTCTCTGGGTTCAGTAGGATGAGAGCCGCCGGAACCCACCCTACTTACAGGGACAAAATAAGTGATTAAAAAGCTAATCCCACTAGGGGATTGTAAGTAGAAAAATGTGGTGGTGGTTCAGTTGCCAAGTTGTGTCCGACTCTAGCGACCCCATGGACTGTATGTAGCCCACAAGGCTCCTCTGTCCATGGGATTCTCCAGGCAAGAAGACTAGAGTGGGTTGCTATTTCCTTCACCAGGGGATCTTCCTGACCCAGGAATTGAACTGGGGTCCCCTGCACTGCAGGCAGATTCTTTACTGTCTGAGCTATGAGGGAAGCCCAGAAAAATATGGCAGACCCCTATAAGTTAATGATCACTCGAGAAAGTAGGTTTGCTTAACCACAAAGCCAAGCAGGCTTGCTTAACCACAAAACCATGCAACAGAAGGACGAGACCTGCCCCCATACGATAAAACAATGGCCGCGTGAGACCCACGTCCTGCCCAGTGAGCTCAGTACGTTAATAATCCCTAGGACATGGTCTCTGAATACATAAAAAACAAGAATCCGTGGACCTGGCTTGACCACACAGGGGCGAGAAAACTCCCCTGCTCAACCTGGAGGAGGAGCTGATGATGGAAACACGAAGTCTGCTCAGACCCACGTCCTGCCCAGTGAGGTCAGTACGTTAATGATCCCTAGGACATGGTCTCTGAACACATAAAAAACAAGAATTCGTGGACCTAGTAGCTTGACCACACAGGGGCAAGAAAACTCCCCTGCTCAACCTGGAGGAGGAGCTGATGATGGAAGCATGAAGTCTACTCAAGAAAAAGAAGGTCTTCTTCCCCACCCCACGTTTCCTTTGGTCATAAAACTGTAGCCCACTAAGTTCTTGGGGTATGGCATTTCTTGCCTGCCTCCTTGTAAGCCTCACAACTGTCCTATTCTAGTAAATCACGTATCTACCACTTGACTCTCACTGAATCTCTTTACAGAGACGTAAGAGACCGTGGTACTGGAGCTCTTCGGAGTCCCCCTGAAATGACACTGTTGTGGAATCCAGAGTCACAAAACACACCTCGGAGGACACTCAAGACAGTGGAGTACAGTTTATTACGCCAGCGGGTCCAAGGGGAATCAGTTCCCAACAAGGACCCTGATGTTTCCGAGAGGCCCCATTTTATACCCCCCACTACGTGACTGGTTATGTATTAGCAACCTCTTTGTTGCATATGATTGAGTTTTACAACAAGTAGGTGCTAGGAGAACAAACAATTAAGATTAAAGGGGGAACGAACAGTGACTATACATCAAGAGGGGATGTCTCCGTGGTTAACCTAACAGGCAGCCTGGCCACAACTACAATCTCCGTTTGTCACCTGTAGGGAGGTAAGCCTCCAGGAAACCTGGTTTTCACTAGCAACGGTTTCCTCACTCGCAGCAAGGTTCAGGCCCAGGTCACATCCTGTCTTTAAGATGGATGACAGGCTTCAGGATGCAGTCTCTCCTGCTTTCCTCACATGGGCCCCAACACCACCATATATAGGTTTCACTTCCAGCCTCTGAGCCCCTCTCCTGCCCACCCCCAGCCCAGGCCTGGGGGCGCTATCCATGTTCCAAGTCCTGACCCTGGGACCTAGTGTGTGTGTGTGTGTGTGTGTGTGTTAGGGGGTGGGGGGAGGGGGCCCCAGATGAAAACCGGGCCTGGGGGCGGGCAGAGCTCAGGGCCATTTTCCCAGGGAGAGCCGATCCCAGGCTCACGTGCCTGCTCCTCTGGCCACCTGTGTCCCCAGTGGCTTCTTCGGCTCCTATGCAGGCCCGAAGTGGGCGGCTGTCAGCAAAGGACCCAAGGGTTGAGGGAGAGGCAAAGGGGGTGGTCCTGGGGGGACGACCCCTCCAGCCCTCAGGAGGAAGCCAGCTATGAGAAGCGTCACCAGGTCCAAGCTCCCCCTGCTTGCCACACGACAGGCCAATGAATCCGAGGCGTTGAGGCAAGGAAAACGACTTTACTCGGAAAGCCAGCTGACCGAAAAAATGGCAGGCTAGCACCTCAAGATAACCATCTTATTGGGGTCTGGATGCCAGGTTCTTTTATAGATCAGAGGGAAAGACGCAATAAGGAACTAAAGTCAAAAGGCAGAGCAGAGAGGGAGAGGCAGTGGGGAAGTAAAGGGAAAGGGTCTTCAGCCTTGCGAAACAGCTCCAACCATGAACTCCCTGATGTTCAAGCTGGCTTTAGAAAAGGCAGAGGAACCAGAGGTCAAATTGCCAACATCCGCTGGATCATGGAAAAAGCAAGAGAGTTCCAGAAAAACATCTACTTCTGCTTTATTGACTATGCCAAAGCCTTTGACTGTGTGGATCACAATAAACTGTGGAAAATTCTGAAAAAGATGGGAATACCAGACCATCTAACCTGCCTCTTGAGAAATCTGTATGCAGGTCATGAAACAAAAGTTCGAACTGAACATGGAACAACAGATTGGTTTCAAATAGGAAAAGAAGTCCGTCAAGGCTGTATATTGTCACCCTGCCTTTGGAAGGGGTGTGTTAATCTCTGCTATTCACAGATGAGCAAGGTCAGTTCTCTCTCCTACTGCTGCTGCTGCTGCTAAGTTGCTTCAGTCGTGTCTGACTCTATGCGACCCCATAGACGGCAGCCCACCAGGCTCCCCCATCCCTGGGATTCTCCAGGCAAGAATACTGGAGTGGGTTGCCATTTCCTTCTCAAGCTGAACAAAGGCGCTTCATTTTATAGTTGGGCAGGGGGTCAGGGTCCTCCAGGCAAGCCATTAAGTATCATTATAATAACAAAGCAACAAAATCAAGTCAAAGAAACAGTTTTCAACATAGAATCAGAATTGGCTTCCTCCCAATAATGGCAATGGCACCCCACTCCAGTACTCTCACCTGGAAAATCCCACAGATGGAGGAGCCTGGTATGCTGCACTCCATGGGGTCGCTGAGAGTTGGACACAACTCAGTAATTTCACTTTCACTTTTCACTTTCATGCATTGGAGAAGAAAATAGCAACCCACTCCAGTGTTCTTGCCTGGAGAATCCCAGGGATGGGGGAACCTGGTGGGCTGCCGTCTATGGGGTCGTATAGAGTCGGACACGACTGAAGTGACTTAGAAGCTGCAGCAGCAGCAACAGAATCAAGATTGCTGGGAGAAATACCAATAACTTCAGATATGCAGATGACTTCACCGTTAAGGAAGAAAGTGAAGGGGAACTAAAGAGCCTCTTGATGAAAGTGAAAGAGAAGAGTGAAAAAGCTGGCTTAAAACCCAACATTCAAATAAATGAAGATCAAGGCATCCGGTCCCTTTAGGTAGTTAGAATAGGGAAACAGAGTCCAGAATGGTGGTGGCTGAAAGATAAGGAAGAAAAAAGCCCGCGAAAGTAGAACAAAGGAAGGTCGGAGGACCGAAGTGAGGACCTCAGGTAAAACAAACAGCACTCCTGGCTGGCCCAATTTACATAGGACAGTCCCGGGGAGAGATAAACATATAAAAAGAGGAGCCAAAGCTCTCTCTCTCTCCCCCCCCAACCCCCGCGCGCTGGGGAGCTCTTCTCTTCCCCTCTCTAGGCCGACATGCCCTCACGCCTCGAAGATGGATTTTCCTGCTATTCTCTAAATAAAACAGAGCTGTAACACTGAACTGTAACACTGATTTGTCTAAGAGCTATAACACGGTCCGTTCGAGACCTGAGAGCTATAACACGGTCTGTCCAAGACCCAAGAGCTATGACACGGGGAGGGGGACTTTCATGTCCGCCACTCCAAATCGTTGTTGTGACAGGACAGAACCGAGGAGCATACACTCGCATGACAGCCCCATCACTTCACGGCACATAGATGGGGAAACAATGAAAATAGTGACAGACATTATTTTCTTGGGCTCCAAATTCACTGCAGATGGTGACTGCAGCCATGAAATTAGAAGATGCCTGCTCCTTGGGAGAAAAGCTATTGTAGTCACGTGTTCCGGAAAACAAACTCACTCAGAAGGACAGTGCAGATAGTGGAGTGCAGTTTATTACACGGGTGGGCACAAGGCAGAGTCTCCTCTTAGCCAAGGACTCCGACCAGTTTTTGTGAAAACCTGATATACCCTAAGTGTACATGCCCAAACCCACCTCCCCCAATTTCCTGAAACTAGTCTGAACAAAGGAAAAGAAAGATAAAATCAAAGTTAACCCGAGATTCATATGCCTAAAGCCTAGGTAGTTACAGTGGACAATTATCAACAGGCCTGTGGTTATATCCGGATAAATACAATGGAATTTACCACTTTGTTCTGTTACAGAGATAATTAGCACATTCTTTTAGGCAACGGAGAGTCCAAGTCCTGAGGCTCTTTTGTCTGGGGATCTGGTTTCCCATTGGTATGTCATTTCTATAGACACCAGGCACAGGGTTCAGAGTCCACTGGGAGGGTGACCATGCGTGTAGCCTACTGTTCACAGCCTGGCCTAAGACGGAGTCCAGCTCTGTCTGCTTCCTCCTTCATTCCCCGCTCTTGATGCTCTTAACTCATATTATGAGGATCACTCATAAGGATATATTGAATACATTGTAAAATTCAAGCTCCACAAAGCAAAACTATCAAGGCAACTATAACAATGGTAAATATAGTTTTCCACCAATAGCCCTTCACCCAAGATAGGACCGAAGTCCAGAAAGGAATGTTTTCATTTGACATTGCTTTTACCTGGTTTTTCATGTCATCTAAAGCAGTTGATACATTGCCAGATAAGTCAGGAATGTATGCACAACATTCAACCTTAATTATAGCCCAGGTCCCTCCTTGAGCAGCTGTGAGTATGTCCAAAGCCATTCTATTTTGAATTACCGCTTTTCTCATTTGGATGTGCTCTTCATTTAAGGCTTGGATGGCTTTTGTTCTATCTAGGAGGGCCTGTTTTGTGAAATTAGTCAAGGCCTCTACTTTAATCATAATATCTGTTGTCCTTATAGAGGGTATGAATAAGGCAGCAATATACTCATACCATTGAAACTCAGATCTTGTCCACCTAGCATGTAAATAAGATAGATTTACCGGGGGTTGTTGTAGGTTAGGCTTTTGTTACACTGGCATTTATATAAAATGTAACCCTATGACCTGAGTCTATTGACTGTAGGTCTGGCTTACATCCAGAGAGCAGGGAGAGATGATGATTGTGTCCCAGAGAAGAACAGAGTGGTTTAAAATCTCCTTGGCGGAGCGGTGACAGCCACCAGGGAAGTCCGTCCATCACAGACAGAGGCATAGCCCCACATACCAAACAGAGGGAGGTATTGTGGAAGTTGGCGTAGGAATGTGCACGTTGATGAGGCCAAGCAGCAGGAGTTGATTGTGTGGCTTCATCCTGAAGGGGCTCGTCCAGAATTTTCTTTTCCTCCTTCTTAAGGATGGTCTTAGTCTCTCAAGGGTCAGCAGGGTCACTCTGTGCAGTCCACTCAGCGTTTTTTGGATCTGCGTGGTATGTTCTCTTCACCCTCGTATGATGGATCCAAGGGGCAATATCTGCAACTTTAACTGCAGTAGGGCTAGTTAGAATAACATAAGGGCCCTTTCATCAAGGGGCTAGCAAATCATGTTTCCAATCTTTGACCCATACTTGGTCACCAAGCGAAATCTCATGAATCTGTTCCCCAAAGGGAAATGACACCCTTTCTTGTACTAACTTAGTTACCCGATTTATTACCTTACCCAGTTCCATCTGCTGTGAAATCCTGTTTCCCCTTACCTGAGGCAAATTTGTTGACACCTGTTTTATTATGGGAGGGGGCCTCTCATACACAATTTCATATGGAGAATAGCCTTGGGACTGTGGGGTCATCCTGAGTCTGAGCAGAGCCATTGGAAGCAAGTCCACCCAGGAGCAGTCAGTCTCTATGAACCACTTGGAGAGTCTCTTTAAGTATCCGGTTGGTTCATTCCACTATCTCAGAACTCTGGGCCTATATGCAGTGTGCAGTTCCCATTTGATGTTTAAAGTTTTGTTTACTTGTTGTACTAAATCAGCAACAAAAGCCGGGCCATTGTCTGATCCAATTCTGGCAGGAAATCCAAATCTGGGAACTACTTCCCCAAACAGGCACCGGGCTACTTCTGATGCTCTTTCAGTCCAGGTAGGAAAAGCTTCTACCCATCCTAAGAACGTACATACCATGACCAGCAGGTAACAGTAGTGTCGGTGAGGTTTCATTTTAGTGAAGTCGACTCCCAGGTGTTCAAAGGGCAGCGTGCCTTTCAGCTGAATACCTGGAGGTTTTTGTCTGAATACCTGAGAGGCAGCATTAACCTGTGAGCAGGCGGCATGGCCTAGGTGGGTCGCTTGGTGTATTTGGCTTACCAGAGTGTGTGCCAGCTCCTCCAGTACCAATAATTTGCCACTTGGCAATTCCCACCGTCCCTTTTGAGTCTTGATGGCCCCTTCCACTTTGGCTAACCTGACAGCCACTGTCCTTGTTTTATCAGGCTGGTGCCATCAGTATATAGGACCCAACTAGGGTCTGGAACCTTGTGTCCTTCTTTAAAACAAACCCCAGATACCTTACCTCCTCCTTGCAGATCTGTGCCTTCTTCTTTGACACCCAGTAACCCACTCCAGTGTTATTACCTGGAGAATCCCAGGGACAGGGGAGCCTGGTGGGCTGCCATCTATGGGGTCGCACAGAGTCAGACACAACTGAAGTGACTTAGCAGCAACAGCAGCAACCTGCTTCCGTCGGCAACTGGAGCAATGTTTTTGTCCCTTCCCAACAATTTTCCTTGGTCTCAGCAGCCAGCAGCAGGTCATCCACGTATTGTAGGAGCCAACATCCATATTCTTTTGGATGGAATGAGTCCAGGTCTGAAGCCAAGGCTTCCCCAAAGATGGCTGGGGAGTTCTTAAACCCTTGTGGGTTTAAGCTGAGCTTAACAGGTGAGCTGTTGTTTGGTGCCTCTGACTGGATCTTCCCATTCAAAGGCAAAGATGGGCTGTGACGCTGGGGTGAGGTGTACGCAGAAGAAGGCATCCTTGAAATCTAGGCAAGTACAAACTTTAGTCTTCAGCGGGAGGAGGCTAAGTAAGGCATCGGGGTTTGGAACAGTGGGGTGTAAAGTCACAGTAGCCTAGTTGACTAGCCTGAGATCCTGTACAGGCCTATAGTCCTGTCCTCCTTCCTTTTTGACTGGCAGGATTGACATATTCCAAGCCGACTGGCACTCTACTAGAATGCCTGCTTGTTTCAATCTATTGATGTGGGGCAGTATGCCGGCCCAGGCCTCTATCGGTAGCAGGTACTGGCGCTTTCTAACCAGGATGGTGCCTGGTTGGAGTTCTATTATCACTGGGGCTTGATGTTTAGCCAACCTGGGGGGAGGGGGGTTGTCTTTAGCCCAGACCTCAGGGAATAATTGAGTTAGCTCTCTCTCATGCTCTTCCAGCACACCCAGTTCTTCCTTTGGAGGCTCATGCAACCTCCACTCATCTTGGGGTGGTATTGAGAGAGAGAGCAAATAAGTCATAGTGCCCATCCGGAAGGTGGGCCTCTCCTCAGGGGAGAAAGTCACTTGTGCTCCTAGTTTGGAGAGCAAGTCTCTTCCCAACAGGGGTACTGGGCACTCAGGAATGTAGAGGAATTCATGAATCACTTGGTGTCCCACCAACTGACATTTTCTGGGCTGGCAAAATGATTTAATCATGTCTTCTCCCGATACCCCAGTTACAGCAGTAGACTTTCTGGACAGTGGTGCCACAGGTTTTGTTACTACTGACAGTTCTGCTCCTGTATCCACCACGAAGTCAATGATTTGGTCCCCCACTTTTAAGGTTACCATGGACTCTCGGGGACCTGATATCTCTGAGCCCAGGCAGCCCTATTTAATTTCCAAGTCAGCAAGCCCCACAACTGCGGGAGCTTCCTCTTCCTTCCTTGCCTTAGGGCATTCATTCTTCAGTGGCCAAAAGCTCAGCACCGGGCACAGTGGTTTGGCTGTGACGGGGTCCGGGGCCTCCATTGGGACCGGTTGAAGGACTGTCCTGTCCCTGGGGCAGAGGAGGTTTTCCAGAGGGCCCGAGATAGACTTTCCCAGAGCAGCAGCTAGCACTGCAAATCTCTTGTCCATTCTCTTTCGTTCCCTCCAGCTCTCTGGCAGAGCGTCAGTTCAGTTCAGTTGCTCAGTCGTGTCCAACTCTTTGTGACCCCATGAATCACAGCACACCAGGCCTCCCTGTTCATCACCATCTCCTGGAGTTCACTCAGATTCACGTCCATCGAGTCAGTGATGCCATCCAGCCATCTCATCCTCTGTAGAGCTTTAAGCCAACTTTTTCACTCTCCACTTTCACTTTCACCAAGAGCCTTTTTAGTTCCTTTTCACTTTCTGCCATAAGGGTAGAAAGAGGAACTGGCATAAGAGGAACTGGTAGAGCATAGTCTCTGCTTAATTCCAAGGTCTCCCTCCTCTTCCTGTCAGTACTCACCGGGAGAGGAGGGTATAACTTGGACGGTTCGGCTGGAGCCAGTTCCTGGAAGTGTTGGCCAGAGACTTCTGCCACCGGGATTGGAGCCCGCAGAGGTGGCGGCTCTACGACCTCCAGGAGAGCTGGCGGAGGAGCAGCGGCTGCTGCAGGAACTTCACCTGGCCCTGGATTGGGCATTAAGGCAGCCTCCGGTCCTGGTGGAGCACAGGGCCGGTGGGTGCGTCGTCATCCAATATGGGGGAGGGGCAGGTCATCCTTGTCCAAATCCTGCCAGATCCCAGAAGGAGAAGGGGGATCAGCGTGTTTTCACCTGCTGGTCAGCAAGGCCAAACCAGAACACCATGTGGTCCAAGACTATTTCTCCCTTAAAGTCTGTTCTGCCTTGGTGGGCTTGATCAGGTGTGGATGAAAACATAGATGGGTTAAATATTCCATGTCCCAGGCCGTTTCCGCAAAAGCCAATTCATACTCACTTATGTATCCCCCTCCTTCTAGCCTGACAATTCCGAGGGGGTCAAGAATTTCACAGCAGACGGGACACCTCCAAGGGAGGGCAGAATATGAGCATATAGGGAAAAGTTTCCTATCCTAAAAATCCCCTGGCGATCGCTGGTAATAATTTTCCCTGAGATGGTGTGGACACACCTCCTAAATGACCTTTGCAAATTTCCTTCCTAAGCCCTAGCACACTCATGGACCTGTGTACAAAGCAATCGCCCTCTGCCTGTTCCAGGCTCCTGTGGGTCTGTGCCCCTTCTAGTTCCTCCCGGGGGGGGATCAGGCCCCCTCTTCCACCCTGATGGGTGGGTTCCTCTTCACCTGAGTGTTCAGTTTCCCTGCTGCTGTCCACTACCTGCTAACGTGAAAGGTCCGGCCGTTGAGACACAGAATCCTTCCAGGAGGGCGAGGCGTCTTCCCCCCTCTTGAAGATTCAAGTCACAAGGCCTCGGAGTAGTCCCAAATGGGACTTGTCTCCTCAAAGTGAGGAGTTTCCCAGCCAATGCACCAAATGTTATAGCCATGCATTCCGGGAAACAAACTCATTCAGAAGGACAATGCAAATAGTGGAGTGCAGTTAATTACACCAGAGGGCCCAAGGCAGAATCTCCTCTTAGCCAAGGACCGCGACCAGTTTTTGTGAAAATCTTATATACTTTAAGTGTACTTGCTCAAACCCACCTCTCCAAATTCCTTGAAACTAGTCTGGACAAGGTAAAAGAGAGATACGATCAAAGTTAACCCATGATTCATGTGTCACAAGACTAGATAAACAGTGGACATTTATTGATAGGCCTGTGGTCACATCTGAGTTAAATTCACCCATTCCAGTCCATTTTAGTTCACTGATTCCTAGAATGTTGACGTTCACTCTTGCCATCTCTTGTTTGACCACTTCCAATTTGCCTTGATTCATGGACCTGACCTTCCAGGTTTCTAGGCAATATTGCTCTTTACAGCATTGGATCTTGCTTCTATCGCCAGTCATANCATCTGAGTTAAATTCAACCATTCCAGTCCATTTTAGTTCACTGATTCCTAGAATGTTGACGTTCACTCTTGCCATCTCTTGTTTGACCACTTCCAATTTGCCTTGATTCATGGACCTGACCTTCCAGGTTTCTAGGCAATATTGCTCTTTACAGCATTGGATCTTGCTTCTATCGCCAGTCATATCCACAGCTGGGTATTATTTTTGCTTTGGCTCCAGCCCTTCATTCTTTCTGGAGTTATTTCTCCACTGATCTCCAGTAGCATATTGGGCACCTACTGACCTGGGGAGTTCCTCTTTCAGTATCCTATCATTTTGCTTTTTCATACTGTTCATGGGGTTCTCAAGGCAAGAATACTGAAGTGGTTTGCCATTCCCTTCTCCAGTGGACCACGTTCTGTCAGCCCTCTCCACCATGACCCGCCCGTCTTGGGTTGCCCTGAGGGCAAGGCTTGGTTTCATTGAGTTAGACAAGGGTGTGGTCCTAGTGTGACTAGATTGACTAGTTTTCTGTGAGTATGGTTTCAGTGTGTCTGCCCTCTGATGCCCTCTTGCAACACCTACCATCTTACTTGGGTTTCTCTTACCTTGGGCATGGGGTATCTCTTCACGGCTGCTCCAGCAAAGCACAGCCGCTGCTCTTTACCTNTGTGGTCCTAGTGTGATTAGGTTGACTAGTTTTCTGTGAGTATGGTTTCAGTGTGTCTGCCCTCTGATGCCCTCTTGCAACACCTACCATCTTACTTGGGTTTCTCTTACCTTGGGCATGGGGTATCTCTTCACGGCTGCTCCAGCAAAGCACAGCCGCTGCTCTTTACCTTGAACGAGGGATATCTCCTCACCGCCCTTCCTGACCTTCAACGTGGGATAGCTCCTCTAGGCCCTCCTGCACCCGCGTAGCCACCGCCCTTCTGGTTGCTCCTCCAGGCCGCCACCCGTGGCCTCGGGCGCCGCTCCTGGCCTCCAGTGCGGGGTAGCTCCTCCCGGCCGCCACTGACCTCGGACGCGGGGTAGCTCCTCCCGTCCGCGCTTAGTGCGCCAGGTCACAGCCGCCCGCGCTTAGTGAGCCGGTGAATTTAACTCAGATGACCATTTATCTACTACTGCAGGCAGGAATCCCTCAGGAGAAATGGAGTAGCCATCATGGTCAACAAAAGAGTCCGAAATGCAGTACTTGGATGCAATCTCAAAAATGACAGAATGATCTCTGTTCGTCTCCAAGGCAAACCATTTAATATCACGGTAATCCAAGTCTATGCCCCAACTCGAAGTTGAACGGTTCTATGAAGACCTACAAGACCTTTTAGAACTAACACCCAAAAAAGATGTCCTTTTCATTATAGGGGACTGGAATGCTAAAGTAGGAAGTCAAGAAACACCTGGAGTAACAGGCAAATTTGGCCTTGGAATGCGGAATGAAGCAGGGCAAAGACTAATAGAGTTTTGCCAAGAAAATGCACTGGTCATAGCAAACACCCTCTTCCAACAACACAAGAGAAGACTCTACACGTGGACATCACCAGATGGTCAACACCGAAATCAGA
>SJYT01077222.1:97539-118316 GCA_006410635.1 Cephalophus harveyi
GGCTGGAAGAAGCACAAGCTGGAATCAAGATTGCCGGGAGAAATATCAATAACCTCAGATATGCAGATGACACCACTCTTATGGCAGAAAGTGAAGAGGAACTAAAAAGCCTCTTGATGAAAGTGAAAGTGGAGAGTGAAAAAGTTGGCTTAAAGCTCAACATTCAGAAAACGAATATCATGGCATCCGGTCCCATCACTTCGTGGCAAATAGATGGGGAAACAGTGGAAACAGTGTCAGATTTTATATTTTTGGGCTCCAAAATCACTGCAGATGGTGACTGCAGCCATGAAATTAAAAGACGCTTACTCCTTGGAAGAAAAGTTATGACCAACCTAGATAGTATATTCAAAAGCAGAGATATTACTTTGCCGACTAAGGTCCATCTAGTCAAGGCTATGGTTTTTCCTGTGGTCATGTATGGATGTGAGAGTTGGGCTGTGAAGAAGGCTGAGCACCGAAGAATTGATGCTTTTGAACGGTGGTGTTGGAGAAGACTCTTGAGAGTGCCTTGGACTGCAAGGAGATCCAACCAGTCCATTCTGAAGGAGATCAGCCCTGGGATTTCTTTGGAAGGAATGATGCTAAAGCTGAAACTCCAGTCCTTTGGCCACCTCATGCGAAGACTTGACTCATTGGAAAAGACTCTGATGCTGGGAGGGATTGGGGGCAGGAGGAGAAGGGCAGGACAGAGGATGAGATGGCTAGATGGCATTACTGACTTGATGGACGTGAATCTGAGTGAACTCCGGGAGTTGGTGATGGACAGGGAGGCCTGGCGTGCTGCGATTCTTGGGGTCAGAAAGAGTCGGACACAACTGAGCGACTGAACTGAACTGAACTGTGGTCACATCTCGATAAAGATAATGGAATTTACCACTTTGTTCTGTTACAGAGATAATTAGCATATTCTTTTAGGCAACGGAGAGTCCAAGTACAAGTCCTGAGGCTCTTTTATCTGGGATTCTGGTTTTCCACTGGTATGCCATTTCTTTTTTTTTTTTTTAATTTTATTTATTTATTGGCCGCACTGCACGACATGTGGGATCTTAGTTCCCCGACCTGGGATCAAACCTGCACCCCCTGCATTGGAAGCCCAGAGTCCTAGCCACCGGACCACCAGGCACGTCCCTGGTTTGCCATTTCTATAGACACAGGGCACAAAGTTCAGAGTCCATTGGGAGGGTGCCCATGCATGTAGCCTAATGTTCGAATCCAGCCTAAGATGGAGTCCAGCTCTGACTGTTTCCTCCTTCACTATGACCAACCTAGACAGCATATTAAAAAGCAGCGTCATTACTTCGATGGACCTTCGGGCTAACCCATGTCCCAGCAGCTCTCATACCTAGAGCACCCGCCACCCACACTTGGCACCCAAACCTTAAATGCTTTCCTTCCCAGGACTGTCACAGGTTTCTCCAGGGGGCTGTCCTCCCTCAGTGCACCCTCTGCTGAGGTTTCTTGTTGTTTAGTCCCTCAGTCATGTGCGACTCTTTGAGACTCCATGGACTGCAGCACCCCAGGCTTCCCTGTCCATGACCAACTCCCGGAGCCTGCTCAAACTCATGTGCACTGAGTTGGTGATGCCATCCAACCACCTCATCCTCTGTTGTCTCCTTCTCCTCCTGCCTTCAGTCCTTCCAAGCATCAGGGTCTTTTCTGCTGAGGTTATTTCCTTTTTATTCAGGGGTCCTAGAAAGTGCCCGTGGTTGGGGCTCAGAGAGGGGAGTGCCACTATGCTGTGGCTCAGTCACCAGCCCAGGGGACGGTCTGGCATGTCCCACCCTGCCTGCCCCAGACCGAGGGGAGCCAGGCAGGGGCCAGAGGAACTCTGAAAGCTAGGGCAGAGCAAAGTCAGGTCCAGCCATAGCTGCTGGACATCCAGGGTCATGAGACAGCCCTCGAGTGAGAGGCCCTAGCCAGCAGGTTGGGCCCTTGGAAGTCACAGGCAAGCAGCAGCAAGGCAATGTAGGTGATGCTAAGATTGGGGAGGAAGAGGCGCCGAGTCCTCCCTGGCCTGGGCCGTGGGCACCAAACGCATCATGGGAGGAGGCCAGATGCTGGGCAGGACTGTCTGCCTCCCTGCAGCCAGCAGGTTCAGGGCTCCCTGGGAGGGGCAGGCGAGGGGGCGGGGCCGGACCGAATGGAGCTGAGTTTGGCTGCAGGGAAACGCAGGCATCACATGGGTTCCTGGGCGCCGAGACTGGGGAGTCTGGACACCTGACCACAGTGTGCTTGGACTGGACAGCGCAGCACCTGGACAGATGCCGGGGGTGGGGTGGGGAGAGAGAAAGTCCTGAGCAGAGGCCGAGAGATGCCCCCTTTCCCCTCCTTTCCCGTCCCCTTCCGCTCCTGGGGCTCCCCTGCCCCTCCCCTCCCCACCTGCCCTCTCTCTGGCTGTGGGAAATGGAAACTCAGAGCCTGGGCTCCTCCTCCTGCCCCTCCCCCGCCCAGCCCCAGGCAGCCGCCGGCCACTCCTGCAGAGTCTGGGCCTCCTAGCTGCCCCCAGTGGGGGAGGGGCAGCAGGAATCGAGAGAATCATCAGCTGCTTCCAGGAGGTCTCCAAGGGTCACAGTCACCAGGAGGCTTCGAGGCTCTGAGCCTTGCTTTTCATCTCGCTGTGCAGTTGTGGGTAGAGTAATAACAGACTATTATCACCTGCAAAATAGTCTGTGCACAGAGATGAAAGCTGAGGTTAGCATGCGTGGGAACAGAGCATTGGTTACACAGCTGTCCTTCACTGCCATCTGCCCCTGGGCTCCCGGTGTCCCCTGACTGTGATGGTCATGTCCAGCTGGGTATCTTCCTCTGGCCTGGCCTGTGTTTCAGGACTCAGCCAAGAGTGGGGTCTTCAGTGCAGAAGCAATCCAGCGGGAGGCAGAGGGACAGGAAGGGCAACGGCTTGTTAGTGTGGGCCACTGGGCGGGGCACTGCCATCAGGGCTGGGTGGGCTACATTGTTTATAGTGTAGAAGTTGGGAAGGAAAAAAGGCCATGTTCTTACTCATTCTTGAGTAGATGTCAAACTTTCCTCACCAGCTCCTCCTCCACGTCTGGCAGGGAAGTCCTCTTGTTTCTACATTGTTGAACTGGGATTGTCCTGGTGCTATGGAAATGTGCACAAAAGCCAAAAAGCCAGTCACCTTCAACTACAAATTGACACTTGCTGTCTCCAAGGATTAAAGCATGTGCTGCTGTGGCTGCTGACCTCCAACACTCCCTGAAGGAGTTTACGTTGGAGATCAAGAATGAGGCATTCTGTACCCTCGGGAAATTGGTACGTCTTCAGTAAGATGTTTTCAGGAGCTGATATTATCAACCTAATTCTTGCATCTCCTCATATCTGGAAAAGCACTAAATTCCCTTGTGGTGACATCTGCTTCTCATGACTAGCGAAACCTGCAAAAATATGTGCTTGATTGCAGGAACTCCCTTTCACCCAAATCACATATATATTGATCTTACCCCACCTGCCTCTTCGGAGCAGTTTCTCAGAACTACCTGAGGTGCTGTCTCCTGGGCTGCAGTCCTCATTTTACCCCCAATAAAACTTCACTTGAAACTCTCACGTTGTGCTTTTTTTTTTTAAAGTCGATTTAACAGGATGTGAGTCTCATTCCACCATTGTTTGGGGACATGTCTTGTGCTTCTGTTGTGTGGTTTGTTGCTAAGCAAGCCTGCTTTCTTGAGTGATCATTAACTTACAGAGGTCTCCCATACTTTTTTCTTTACTTATGATCCCTTAGTGGGAGTAACTATTTAATCACTTACTTCATTTCTTCACTCTGTCCCCGTCACCACCACTGCCCAGCCTTGCTGGTCTCAAAACAGGAGGGAAGTGAGCAGGGCACAAGCTTTAAAAGGATGACATAGCCCAAAGTGAAAGTGTTAGTCGCTCAGTCGTGTCTGACTCTTTGGGACCCTATGGACTGTAGCCCACCAGACTCCCCTGCCCATGGGATTCTCCAGGCAAGAATGCAGGAGTGGGTTGCCATACCCTTCTCCAAGGGATCTTCCCAACCCAGGGATAGAACCTGAGTCTCTTACATCTCCTGCATTGGCAGGTGGGTTCTTTACCACTAGTGGCACCTGGGAAGCCCTGCAGAACTCAAAGACACATTATCATGTATTCCCCTTGAGGAGGAACCAGGACCCTGCTTTATATTATCACTGCACTCTTGTTTGACTGCTTTTCCTCTGTCCCAGCATTCCTTTGTCCCCTGAAGATCACTGATTACTGACCATGTTCAAGGGCAAGCTCTGTGGCCAGCTTAGATCACAAAATGGCTTTTCTTATGTCAAGAAAGCCATTCCTGACTCTTTCTCCAGGGACTCTCTAACCTACCTGCTTACACAGTTTCAGTCTTTTTCCGGGACTTTGCTGAGGACTCTAGCCTGGGAGATGGCCTCTCAGTAGCTCTGAGGAAATGTTCTGAAAAGGTAGGGGAGAAGTCGGATCTACATGAATTTTTTCGATTGGGAAATACAGGTAGTCAACTGTTGTTGTTGTTCAGTGACTCTTTGCAACCCATGGACCGTATCCCGCCAGGCTCCTGTCCATCGGATTCTCCAGGCAAGCACAGTGGAGTGGGCTGCCATTTCCTTTTACACATACCTACTACCAGGCTGCTAATTAGAGAAAGGAAATGTCTAAAACTCAGAGTGTGGCACCAGGCCCCTCACCCACAACTTGCATTGAGATAACATTGCCGCCAGGTGAGTCATCCAGAAAGGCAGATTTCCATACAAATATATAGTTTCATTAACATAGATTAGGAGAACATTTGTATGAGTAAAACATACTTGTTTGTTGAGTCATTATTGGTTCTGAGCCTTAGGTGGAATGACTTGAAGAGAGTCTAGGGTAAAGACTTAGTTCATTAACATAGCTTAAGGAAAACATTTCCATAAGAAAAATGCATTGGTTAGTTCAAGGTTTAAGAAAAGTTCAGTTCAGTTGGAACAAGGTATCATCATGGCAACACAGAATTTAAAAATAACCCTCCTTTTAATTTTATATAGAGAAGGGAAAAATCTGACACTTGTAGTTTGTTTCCTCCTGCTGCTTAAGAGAGAGAGAAAAACACCTGACACTTGCAGCCTATTTCCTCCGGGCCCCTGGACTTCCTGCCTGTGACCCTCACACCTTCACTATCTCCCAGAGCTTGTCCAATGAGTCGGTGATGCCATTCAACCATCTCGTCCTCTGTCATCCCCTTCTCCTGCCCTCAATCTTTCCCAGCATTTTGGTCTTTCCCAACAAGTCGGCTCTTCGCACCAGGTAGTTTACAGCTAACCACAAAAGACAGACATCTCATGTTAATGATTTTAGTGCTTTCTATGTATGGGAAGATGCAAGAATTAGGGGTCATTGAAATTTTTCCTTAGACTCACATCTTAGCTATCTAGGGGCACACGTCCAAAACACAGAAAGCTTCCTTCTGTTCTCCCCATTGGATGGCTGCAATTTAATCCTTGTGGAACTGGACTGGTGGGGAGCAGCATTCTGGTTTTGCTTTTTTTTTTTTTTGCTGCACCGGGTAGCATGTGGAATCTTGGTTCCCCAACCGAGGATCAAACCCGTGCCCCTTGCAGTGGATGTGCAGTCTCCACCACTGGACCACCAGCGAAGTCCTTGAGCTTTCTGCTTTTAGGACTCAGGACTCCAGGGGTAACCAGCACTCCTGGGGGACACTCTGATTTCTTCTCCTTTGTTTCGTTTTGGTTTTTAATGTTGGTCTGACCCCTAAATAAATCTCAACATTTTTACCACCCCAGAGTCTCAACCAGACTGCTGTAATGTGCTTCTAGATCCTTCCACAATACGTTGGCTGGGCCTGGATCTCCTTCCCCTCCTCATCCTGCTGGACCACCCCGATTTCTCAGGGCAGACTCCTCCTCCTGCCCTTCCCTGGAGCTCTGTCATCGCCTTGGTGCTCAACCTCAAGTGTTGGCTGGAGTCTTCCTTGGTGGCAACGAGGACACTGCCCTCGTGGGTGTCACAGGGCCCGTCTGTGCCAAGCTGCTCACCTGCCCCGTGACCAGCGTCCATGACATGGGCCAGAACCCGAGCCCCGCGGTGACCACTGCCCTGCCCTGCTGCCCTTCCTGCCTGTGACCCTCACACCTTCACTATCTCCCAGAGCTTGTCCAATGAGTCGGTGATGCCATTCAACCATCTCGTCCTCTGTCATCCCCTTCTCCTGCCCTCAATCTTTCCCAGCATTTTGGTCTTTCCCAACAAGTCGGCTCTTCGCACCAGGTAGTTTACAGCTAACCACAAAAGACAGACATCTCATGTTAATGATTTTAGTGCTTTCTATGTATGGGAAGATGCAAGAATTAGGGGTCATTGAAATTTTTCCTTAGACTCACATCTTAGCTATCTAGGGGCACACGTCCAAAACACAGAAAGCTTCCTTCTGTTCTCCCCATTGGATGGCTGCAATTTAATCCTTGTGGAACTGGACTGGTGGGGAGCAGCATTCTGGTTTTGCTTTTTTTTTTTTTTGCTGCACCGGGTAGCATGTGGAATCTTGGTTCCCCAACCGAGGATCAAACCCGTGCCCCTTGCAGTGGATGTGCAGTCTCCACCACTGGACCACCAGCGAAGTCCTTGAGCTTTCTGCTTTTAGGACTCCAGGGGTAACCAGCACTCCTGGGGGACACTCTGATTTCTTCTCCTTTGTTTTGTTTTGGTTTTTAATGTTGGTCTGACCCCTAAATAAATCTCAACATTTTTACCATCCCAGAGTCTCAACCAGACTGCTGTAATGTGCTTCTAGATCCTTCCACAATACGTTGGCTGGGCCTGGATCTCCTTCCCCTCCTCATCCTGCTGGACCACCCCGATTTCTCAGGGCAGACTCCTCCTCCTGCCCTTCCCTGGAGCTCTGTCATCGCCTTGGTGCTCAACCTCAAGTGTTGGCTGGAGTCTTCCTTGGTGGCAACGAGGACACTGCCCTCGTGGGTGTCACAGGGCCCGTCTGTGCCAAGCTGCTCACCTGCCCCGTGACCAGCGTCCATGACATGGGCCAGAACCCGAGCCCCGCGGTGACCACTGCCCTGCCCTGCTGCCCTTCTGCACAGTGATCCTTGGACTTTGAACCCAAGCACATACGAGCTCCTGGCCGGCCCAGGCCAAGCTCTGCGGTGTTCACTCCCACCACCCTGCAATCCTGGATCCACTGCTCCTGGGCCACCAGCCTAATCAAAGAATCCCCTTGGCTTAGAACTCAGGCCCCACCACAGAACCTGGGGGTCCATGGCTGGCCGAAGACCACAGTGGGGCTTGCCGGGGAGTAGGCATGAGCTCAGGGAGCAGCACCTCAACCCTTCTCCAGGGGAGTCCCTCCCACACATGTGCTGTGGGACAAGGGCCTTGCTCCCGCTTACTCAGCTCCTGTGTGTCTCCCCCCACCCATCTGTGCTGTGTGTCCTTTGCAGCCCGACTGGCCCAGATAGCCCTACCCAAGTCCCAGAACGTGTGGGGTGGTCTCCTCCTTTCCAATCCCATCCCTCCCTCTGTAGGGTCCTGCCTCCCACCTAGAATTGGGCTGACCACCTCCTTTGCCCCGCCCCAGTCTCCCTGTCCAGTCCAGTCCTGTCCTGAGAATCAAATGATCCCATCCAGCTGAGGGCAGCTACCTGTGAACTTGGGTGACCCCTCTCCCCAAGGGCCTCCAAGTGGGCTTCAGGGTGGAGCTCCATCACAGGGAACTGTCAGACCCCTTTACACCTGAGGCTCTGGAGCTCTGCTGCCCCCCTCACTAGGACCCCGACGGGAAGGGTGATCTCAGGCTAAGGGCCACAGCAGAGCCGGAAAGGGTGGAAACATGTTTATTTGAGGCAATGAAGCAGCAGGAGTGTGGGGTGGAGGGAGGGGGTGGGCAGCTGTGGGATCTGGGACGGGAGCAGATTCCTGGGTCAGTAGTCTAGACCTGGGAACAGGAGAAGCCCTGTCTCCCCAAAGGCTACCCTCTAAGTGAGTGAAATGACAAGGACATGTGCAGAGATACCAGGGACCGGGGCTCTGTGCTGGCGCTTGGGGCTTCAGACATGCTTCTGACCCCCACCCCACCCCCAAACACACTCACATATGCCCAGCTGGGCGCATGGACCACACACCTTCTGCACACAGCACATCTTCTGCACTTGGGGGCAGGGAGGGCCTGGGATTAGGAGCCCCTCCCAGAGTGTCCCTGGGACTCGGTTCTGACTCCCAGACTCTCAGGCTCCGTTCCCAGGTTCCCCTGGCAAGGCTGACCTGGAGGTAAGGGGAGCTGGCAGCTGTGGGTACAGGGGCGAGGCCTGCCTGTGGGGACCCAGGGCTGAGAAGGTGGGACTAGCAGGGTGAGGAGTCAGAGGCGGTGGCTTTGAGATCCTCTTGGGTCTGGGCTTTCCTTCCTTCCTGAGCTTTGGGAGCCTGGGCTGGGCAGTCACGGTCCAAACCGCAGCAGAGCCGCCAGCAGGCTGAGCAGGAGCCCCAGGCCCAGCACGGGGGCGCTGGCCCGCGGCCCACGGCCGGCCGCGCTGATGTTGCACAGGAAGCTCTGGCAGCAAGATGTGTCCATGGACGCCAAACCGATGTTGAGGCTCGAGGAGCCGCAGATCGGGGAGCAGAACTTGTACAGGGAGTGGCCCAAGTTCACCACGTTCTCTGCGCCACCGGAAATGAGGCTGTGAGTGGAGGAGGGGTGGGGGGGATGAGGGGGGCCTGGCCGCCCAGCACCCACACTCACTGAGGCCGGCGGATGCAGAGACCGTCACACAGTAACTGTCTGTGTCGGAGCAGATGGTTGGCTTCAGGCAGTCCCAGTTGCTTTTCTTATTCTGGCAGGTGAAGCACACCAGGGAGTGGGCTGCAGGGGAGGGACGCAGTCTCATGCTGGGGAGTCTTCCGGTGGCCCCCCAAGCCCTGACCCAGAGGCTCGAGGGCACCCCCTCTTGTGCAGGCACTGATGGGCCCCCTATGGCACGCGGGCCCCAGGCTGGAGACCTGGAAGGACAAGGACACCAGACCCTGGCCCTGGAGGGGCTCCAGTGATGTCCAAGTGTCAGGGCAGGCCTGAGGCCTCCAGGGGAGGTGGGGGGCAGGGGGGCAGTGAGTGGCACCAGTGACACGGCCATGGCCAGCTTGGAGGCCTGGGGCCCGGGGAACCTCACCTCGCTCCATGCCCAGCAGGGCAGCCAGCAGTAACGGCAGGAAGACCTTCATTCTGGAGGGATAGGCGTCTGGCTGGGCTCTCAGGAAGCTGCAGTCAGCCTTGCTCCAAAGAGATGGCGTGCTGGGGCGCAAGCCTTGCTTCTCCCAGTGGGGTCAGAGGTGTTGGCCCTGGGGGACAGTTGGCGACCCCACTTTGTAGATGGGAGGCGGGAGGAGCCAGAAGCAAGGCCAGAGTGCAGACGGTCTTTCTGCTTCATTCCGAACCCACCCCTCACTCAGCACAGACTCCTGGCTGACACCCTTCCCCAAGTCTGTGGCACTTGTTGCTGGGAGAGTGGGGCTAGAGGTCAGATAAGGGAACTCATTAGGGTTTTCAAAATCTCCCAGAAAGGGAGGCCAAGGGAGTGGGCCCTGCCTGTGGGCCTGGCAGTGTGGGTGAGACAGGCTAGGACCTGGGATCCTCTACCAGAGTGCTTGCACCCGGACAAACGTCCCAGTGAGCAACACAATACAAAGAAACTCTAAGTGACTAAAAATAACAATGCCTATGCACACCTTGGGCAAAAAGATACAAGAAGTCACAAACACACTACATTTTTGAGGTGCTGGGAGAACAAGCAGGGCGGTGTTCAAGACCCCCCCACAGCACCACCAAGCAGTGGGACTGACCACCTAAACTATGCCTCCTGTCTCCCCCCACAGACCCGCCCCTCAGGACTGAAGCAGCTCCTCTCCGGGAGCAGGAGAGGGCACCTGCTTCTTGCTTTTGCTTCCTTGTGCTGCAGTTCCAGCACCTATAAAGCCTTGTTTGGAATTTTCGTCTGGCCTCTTATCAATTTCTCGAGTTCAAGGGCCCTGGAGGGATGGTGGCTGGTAATATTAGCTGACCTGCATCCAGAACTTTCCACGGGACCAGCTCCTTGCCTGCCATGGAGTCCCAGAGCTGGGCTGGGGGCATAGGGCTTATCTAGCTGAGTATCTGCCCGGGCAGCTTCTGTGCTGGGGGAGCCGACTCAGGGCTCTCCCATTTGTCCAGGGGCAGCACTGAAGACAAGGACCCCAGAAGCATCTGCTGCTCTTGGTGGCTGGTGGGGAGGGGGCTCAGGGCGACCCAGCAGTGTGCCACCAGTCACCCCAGTGGGAATAGGCCCAGGCTCAGGGGACGGGGGTGAGCCCCTCGGGGCTGGCCAGGACACTTCTTTGGGCAGAGATCCTTAGCAGCGGGTGGAGAAAGCTCTCAGAATGCGACCAGCTGGGGTTCTGGACTTCTGTTTCAGGCTTGGTGTGGGAGGAGCAGTCTGGTGCTTTCTGCAGGGGAGAGCTGTGGGTGGGGGAGGGAGCTAGTTCCTAAGCACTGGGAGAAAGGAGAATGCCAAGGAGAGGACAGATTTTGGGAGGGGCTGGCAGAGACCCCGAGAATGGGCTTCAGATCTCTCTTGCCCAGCTCTGGGCAAGGCCTGAAGTCCTGGGGCGCAGAGAAGGAGCCGCAGATGTCCAAGAACAGCGCCAAGGCCCCCTGGGGCCTGTGCCCGGATCCAGGCAGTTCAGGGAGGAAGGAGTCTCGGTCTCCTCCTCCATAAAGTAAGAATCCCGCTGGAGGAGCTCCGAGCGGTCCTGAAGGAAGTTCTGGTGCCCACAGACTGGCACGGTCAGCATCATCACTGACTGCTGCCAGGTTCCCCGCCGCCCCCCGCCCCGACCCCAAGCAGGCTGAGTCCAGGCGCTGGACACTAACGCATCCACACTAGTGGGGTCAAGCGGAAGGGAGCCCTGAGAGGAGCCAGTGGGTTTGCGGGGGTGGGGTTCGGCCAATCGCGGACTGTGCGCTTCTCTGCCAGGAGCACGGACCGGGCTGACCTCTGGCGAAGCCTGGCACTCTGAGCCGGCAAGAGAGGTAGGAGCTGGTCCTGGGCCCCAGGGAAGGAAGGGCGGCCCAGCGCAGGGAGTGGGCTCCTAGGCATCTCCAGTGCTTGCATAATTTATGCCAAACAAGGTGCTTTCACCTCTTCCAGTGGCAGGCTCCCGTCCCGTGGTCACCCTCCAGGGCAGTTAACTCTCTCCTTCCTGCCAGCCGTCAAGATCCCAGCTCTCTCAAGTCTGGAAGGCTGACTCTCCCCAGTTTCCACGTGAGGGGTCGTGGGGGAACCTAGAGTTGGGCGATGGGCCCCCGGCGCCTGCGCAACCCTGGACTACCCAGCCCCGGAGGGTGCCCGCTGCAGTCTCCGTGCGCTCCCGCCCTCGTCCGTCGGAAATATTGAGGAGGGCCGGGGAGCGGGGAAACCAGGCGGGCAGGCGAGCCCTGGGGCCGGGCCGCTCGCAACCGCGACCCCCAGCCTCCCTCACGCAGGCTCCTCCCGCCTGCCCAGCGCCCCACTCGCGCGCTCCCCCTCCGCGCCGGGGAAGGCCCCATACCCGCGCCCCCGCCCGCCGGGGCCGGCCGGGCCCTGACTTACCGCTAGCAGACGCAGGTCTCCGGCCTGGAGGCGCAGCCCAAACTGCCCCGGAGCCGGAGCCCGCCGCAGCCTGCAGTCCCGGCCGGAGAGGCGGCGCTCGAGCGCGAGAGGCGCGGCTTGGCGCCCGGGCCCCGCCCGCCCGCCCCGCCCGCCGGCCCCGCTCCCCCGCGCAGCGCCAGCCGCCGCGGCTCAGTCTGGTCCCCCGGGAAGGGGGCGGGGGCGTCGCGCGCACTCCCGGCAGCCCGGGCGGGGGTGGGGGAGGCCCACAGGTGGCCCGACGCTTTTCCGGTGGAACACAGGGGAGGGGAGGCGGCCAAGGAGGCCGAGGCGGCGGTGCCCAGAACCCCTTTTTCAGATCCTCCCGCCTGCCCAGCGCCCCACTCGCGCGCTCCCCCTCCGCGCCGGGGAAGGCCCCATACCCGCGCCCCCGCCCGCCGGGGCCGGCCGGGCCCTGACTTACCGCTAGCAGACGCAGGTCTCCGGCCTGGAGGCGCAGCCCAAACTGCCCCGGAGCCGGAGCCCGCCGCAGCCCGCAGTCCCGGCCGGAGAGGCGGCGCTCGAGCGCGAGAGGCGCGGCTTGGCGCCCGGGCCCCGCCCGCCCGCCCCGCCCGCCGGCCCCGCTCCCCCGCGCAGCGCCAGCCGCCGCGGCTCAGTCTGGTCCCCCGGGAAGGGGGCGGGGGCGTCGCGCGCACTCCCGGCAGCCCGGGCGGGGGTGGGGGAGGCCCACAGGTGGCCCGACGCTTTTCCGGTGGAACACAGGGGAGGGGAGGCGGCCAAGGAGGCCGAGGCGGCGGTGCCCAGAACCCCTTTTTCAGAGTGGGGTGCGGGCGACCAGGAGGCTGAGAGGAGGCCTTCCCCGCGCCGGCCGTCAGCCGTCCCATGGTGGGGGGAGGTGACAGGATGAGGATCCAGGGGTGGAGGAGGGGGCTTCGGGGCAGTGATTGTGGACCACAGTGCGGACCGGTTGGAGATCCCGGCCCCACCGGCGTCTAAACCCTCCGCCCAGGAGGACTCGTGAGCCTCCTGGGTGCTCCGCTGCAGCCGGCTGGGGTGGGCTGGGTCCCAAAGCCCGCCGGACCTGACCCTCCCCGCGGAGCCATCCTTAGTGAAGTGGGCTCTCCTGGTTTGGCGTCAGTGCCTTTCTGGTGTTCTGTCTTAGGTGCCACTAACTGTCTTTCTTTCAACAACCGTTCACAAAGCATCCACGGTGTGCGGCTCTGGCCTGGCTCGACCCCTCCTGGGCCTGTAAGCCAGGCCAGCTTCTGCAGTTGCCCCGGCCCTGCTCCTGCTTGTCCCAGGTGGGGATGGAGACCCGCACCGTGCCTGCCTGCACTGGGGCTGCCAGGTGGAGCCCCCCGCAGGAGTCACACTTCTTACTTTCACAGCATATTCCCTGTTGAAGCTGTTGTTGGGTTTTTTTTTTTGGCACCTGACCTTTTCTTGCACCCTTTCTGGGTGACATTTGTGGTGATGGGGTTGGGGGGTGGGGGATAGGGCACAGGAGAAGTCGCTTCTTAACCATATACCCGTGGAGAGAGGTGGCAAGAGGGAGGGGCTGAGGCAGGATGGCAGGGTGGTCAGGATGGGGCAGGGTGGGAAGCGGGACCCTGTAAGAGGGGCCAAGTCCTCGGGGCAGGGTGGGAAGAGGGACCTGCAAGAGGGGCCCAGTCCTCGGGGCAGGGTGGGAAGAGGGACCTGTAAGAGGGGCCCAGTCCTCTGGGCAGGGTGGGGGTACCCTGGGCACCATGTGATTATGCATGGATGTGAGTGTGTGTGATTGTCTGGTGAGTGGGCTGTGTGTGCAGAGTTCTGCTGGGGCTCTGCTGCTTCTGTGGTCTTCTGTGATGTTCAGGTGACAGGAGAGTGGGCCAGATCAACTTGGAGAGGCTTCTGGGGCTTTTTCCTTAGAGGCTGAAGGTGAGGCTCTGTGTGTCCTGAGATGTCACAGTGCAGGTATGATGACATCCTTGGGAACTGCACAGCACTGGGGCCCAGGGACATGCCGTAGGCCGTGGCTCTTGGTTAGTTTCCTTCTGGGTCTGAGGTCTGGGGAGCAGGGACTGCACCAGCTCTGGCTACACTCAGCATAACCTGAAAACTGAGGCCAAGAGGATAGCTGGTTCCCTTGAGCGTGATGCTTGGTTTCAGCCTACACTCCAGTTGGACTTGTCTGATAGGGTGGGGGCGGGTAGGGTGGCCTGGAAAATCCCATGGACGAAGGAGCCTGGTAGGGGTCGCTAAGAGTCGGGGCACGACTGAGCGACTTCCCTTTCACTTTTCACTTTCACGCATTGGAGAAGGAAATGGCAACCCACTCCGGTGTTCTTGCCTGGAGAATCCCAGGGACGGGGGAGCCTGGTGGGCTGCCGTCTATGGGGTTGCACAGAGTCGGACACGACTCAAGTGACTTAGCAGCAGGGTGGCCTAATTAGCCTGCTGCACTCAGAAGGCCATGCCCTTGAACCCATGGCAGTTCTGGGTCTATATCCAGGCCCGGTATCCATAGGCTTGGTATAGCCAGGCTCATCAACCAAAGTTATGCCAGGGGGCTTTCCTAAACGCTCACCCACCCCTGGGAGAGGGGGCGGGGGTGACTCAGGCTCCCTCTTTCAACCTCTTGCTCTGGGGACTTGCTGCTTGCCCACCTGACACCTGCTGGAGTGGCCAGGTGTGTGTCTCCTGCTTCTGCTTCTAGACATTCTGAGGATACATCTGCCTCTCTCTCTGCTTCCTTCCCCTCTCCCCTCCCTCCTGTGGACTTAAAGGATATTCACAACCTGAAAGTTGAGAATTCTGTTTTATTTGGCAGGAAGCCTGGGTGTCTGCATCTCAAGTAACCCTGAGAGAACTCCACCAAGGTGGCGAGGGGTGTGTGTGTGCCATGTTATATAAAAATTTGCAACAAAGAGCAGGTAGTCTGAACTTCAAAAGATTATTTTTAATTAAAGAAGAGCAGATATTCTAAGTTAAGGAATTTAGCTCTTTTCTATATATGTAGTTGTTATTGTTCAGTTGCTAGGTGTGTCTGACTCTGCGACCCTATGGACTGAAGTATGCCAGACTTTCCTGTCCTTCACTGTCTCCTGGAGTTTGCTCAGACTCACGTCCATTGAGTCGGTGATGCCATCCAACCATCTCATCCTTTGTCATCCCCTTCTCCTCCTGCCTTCAATCTTTCCTAGCATCAGGGTCTTTTCCAGTGAGTTGGCTCTTCACATCAGGTGGCCAAAGTACTGGAGCTTCAGCTTCAGTATCAGTCCTTCCAGTGAATATTCAGGGTTGATTTCCTATAGAACTGACTGGTTTGTTCTCCTTTCAGTCCGAGGAACTCTCAAGAGTCTTCTTCAGCGTTGCAGTTTGAAACCATCAGTTCTAAGTGCTCAGCCTTCTTTATGGCCCGACTCTCACATCTGTACATGACTACTGGGAAAACCATAGCTTTGACTATACATACCTTTGTTGGCAAAGTGGATGTCTCTGCTTTTTAATATGGTGTCTGTTTGTCATAGTTTTCCTTGCAAGGAGCAAGCGTCTTTTAATTTCATGGCTGCAGTCACTGTCCATAGTGATTTTGGAGTCCAAGAAAATAAAATCTGCCTGTGTTTCCATTTCCCCCCCCTTCTATTTGCCAGATGGTGACTGCAGCCATGAAATTAAAAGAACTTGCTCCTTAGAAAAAAAGCTATGACAAACCTAGACAGCATATTAAAAAGCAGAGACATTGTTTGCTGACAAAGGTAGGTCTAGTCAAATCTATGGTTTTTCTAGTAGTCATGTATGGATGTGAGAATTGGACCATAAAGAAGTCTGAGCACTGAAGAATTGATGCTTTTGAACTCTGGTGTTGGAGAAGACTCTTGAGAGTCCCTTGGACTGCAAAGAGATCAAACTAGTCAATTCTAAAAGAAATTAATCCTGAATTTTCGTTGGAAGGACTGATGCTGAAGCTGAAGCTCCAGTACTTGGGCCACCTGGTTCAAAGAGCCAACTCATTAGAAAGGACCCTAATTCTGGGAAAGATTGAAGGCAGGAGGAGAAACGGATGACAGAAGATGAGATGGTTGGATGGCATCACAGACTCAGTGGACATGAGTTTGAGCAAGCTCTGTGAGATGGTGAAGGTGAACGAAGCCTGACATGCTGCAGTCCATGGGGTTGCAAAGAGTCAAACATGACTGAGTGACTGAGCAACAGAATTTACCATGAAATGATGGGACTGGATGCCATGATCCTAGTTTTCTAATGTTCAGTTTTAAGCCAGCTTTTTCATTCTCCTCTTTCACCCTCCTCAAGAGGTTCTTTAGTTCTTCACTTTCTATCCTTAGGGTGGTATTATCTGCATATCTAAGGTTGTTGATATTTCTCCTGGAAGTCTTGATTCCAGCTTGTGATTTATCCAGCCTAGGATTTTGCATGATATTATCTCCACAGGAATTAAATAAGCAGGGTGACAATATATGGCCATGATGTACTCTTTTCCCAATTTTGAACCAGTCCATTGTTCCATGTTTGGTTCTGATTGTTGCTTCTTGACCTGCATACGCATTTCTCAGGAGGTAGGTAAGGTGGTCTGGTATTCCCATCTCTTTCAGAATTTCCCACAGTTTGTTGTCATCCACACAATCACAGGCTTTAGCACAGTCAGTGAAGCAGAAGTAAATATTTTTCTGTAATTCTCTTGCTTTCTGTATGATCCAGTGGATGTTGGCAATTTGATATCTGGTTCTTCTGCCTTTTCTAAATCCAGCTTGTTCATCTGGAATTTCTCAGTTCAGGTACTGCTGAAGCCTAGCTTGAGGGATTTTGAGCATTATCTTGCTAGCGTGTGAAATGAGTGCAATTGTTCTGTAGTTTGAACATTCTTTGGCATTACCCTTCTTTGGGACTGGAATGAAAACTGGCCTTTTCCAGTCCTGTGGCCTCTGTTGAGTTTTCCAAATTTGCTGGCATATTGAGTGCAGCACTTTCACAGCATCATCTTTTAGGATTTTTAAGTAGCTCAGTTGGAATTCCATTACTTCCACTAGCTTTGTTGGTAGTAATAGTTCCTAAGGCCCACTTGATTTCTCACTCCAGTATGTCTGGCTCTAATGAGTGACCACATCATCATGGTTATCTGGGTCATTAAGACCTTTTTTGTCCACCAGAAACTCTTGGAGGGCACAAACAAAACCTTGTGTGCACCAGGACCCAGGAAATGAAGCACTGACCCCCACAAGATTAAGTCAGATATGCAGATGATATCAACTTAATGGCAGAAAGTAAGAAGAACTAAAGAGCCTATTGATGAAGGGGAAAGAGGAGAGTGAAAAAGCCGGCTTAAAACTCAACATTAAAAAACTAAAATCTTGGTATCTAGTCCCATCACTTCATGGAAAAAGTAGAAGTAGTAGACAGACTTTATTTTCTTGGGCTCCAAAATCACTGCAGATGGTGATGCCATGATATTTTAAAATGCTTGCCCCTTGGAAGGAAAGCTTTGACAACACAGCATATTAAATACCTAGACAGTGTATTAAAAAGCAGAGACATCACTTTGCCAACAAAGGGCCATACGGTCAAAGCTAGTTTTTCCAGTAGTCATCTACGGATGTGAGAGTTGGACCATAAAGAAGGCTTAGCGCTGAAGAATTGATGCTTTTGAACTTTGATACTGGGGAAGACTCTTGAGTCCCTTGGACTGCAAGGAGATCAAACGAGTCAATCCTAAAGGAAATCAAACCTGAAATTTCACTGGAAGGTCTGATGCTGAAGCTGAAGCTCCAATACTTTGGCCACCTATGCCAAGAGCCGACTCATTGGAAAAGAGCCTGGTGCTGGGAAAGATTGAGGGCAGAAGGGAACAACAGAGGATGAGATAGTTGGGTGGTATCACTGACTCAATAGACATGAATTTGAAAGTCTGGGAGTTAGTGAAGGACAGGGAAGCTTGACATGCTGTAGTTCATGGGGTTGCAAAGAGTCAGACGTGACTTAGCAACTGAACACCACCATCAACAACTAGGTACTTGCAAGTATGAGCTCTGGCTCATACATTACTCTGGCTGATACATTACTCTGGCTGAGATCTTAGTCAAAGGTTGATTTTCTGCTGCCTCTTGTTTTGTTTTTGAGAGTTTCTGTTTCACATTTTATGTTGAGTTAGTCAGGGATAAAATTACTTGTGAGATTATGGACCTGTGTGCTGCTTGTGAGCTTGATTCTTCCAGGAGTCACCCCAGAGGCCTTGTAGCTCATCTTACGTGTCTCAGAGTCTATCTCTTGCAGTCTAAGACCACCATGGTTGCTCAAATTGCTGAATGAATGGCCAGTTCTTATTTGCAGCTCCAGGGCAAATTAATGAGTGGCTTTGCCTATGTGACCACTGCATGTTTTGGGGACTCAGTCTTCACCCCCATAAATTTCTCCGTCACCTGGGAAAACCTTAACCGGCAGGGGAGGAGTGTTGTCCCTTTTCTTCAGAGCAAAGCTCTCATGGAATATCTTTACTTTTATCCCAACAAATTCTGTTAAGGCAGATGAATTGAGGAAAAGCGTCAGATCAGGCCCTTACCCAACTGCTCAGCATAGACTGTTCAGCCTCCTACAATGGAGCAAACTCGGTTTCTTTCAACAGAGCCCTTTGTATTCCTCGGTAAACTCAACAGAGCAGGGCAGGTAACTGCTATAGCCCACCAAACAAAACTCAGGATCATCAATCAGTACAGGAGGTCTGAGAACCAGGAGAGACTCTGTCCATCTGTCTGGACCCTGAGGAGGCCGATGGGCACAAGGGGCCTCTCCTAACCCCAAGGCTCTAGCTCCTCTTGGAGTTCAGGCGGAGGAGAGGAGTCTGCTCTGGGTCCCTTTGTTGTCAGCAAAACTGTTGACTAAAAAATAGTCACAACATGAAAGTAGAGACTTATTTTATTCGGTGGGAATGTTAGGACTTCAAGTCCAGGGAGCAGTTTCTTAGGGCTCCAGTAAAGGGATAAGTAGATGATTACATAGTTAATCCTACTAGGGGATTGTAAGCAGATTTTTCTCAATGGGAGGCCCCTGTAAGTAATGATTACTGGAGAAAGCAGGTTTGCTTAACCACAAAACCAAGCAGGCTTGCTTAACGACAAAACCATGCAACAGAAGGACGAGACATGCCCCTCAAACAAGAAAATAATGGTGGCATGAGTCTCACATCCTGCCCTGTGAGGTCAGCACATTAATGACCCCTAGGCCATGCTGTCGTCTGCACACATAAAAAACAGTAATTTGTGCATGGTCAACATAGCTTGACCATGTAGGGACGAGAAACCTGTCCTGCCTAACCTGGAGGAGGAGCTGATGATGGACACATGTCTGCTCAAGAGAAAGAGGGTCTTCCCATTCCCCCTCCCCCACTGCCACCCCCACCCCATCCATATTTTTCTTTCGATTATAGAACTGTAGCTCAGTAAGTTCTCAGGGTGCTGCTTTTCTCATCCACCCCCCTTATAAACCTCACAAGTGTCCTAATAAATCACTTTTTATCTATTACTTGGCCTCTTGCTGAGTTCTTTTCTGTGCTGAGACATAAAGTACTATGGTGCTGGAGTGCTTCGGAGCCTTCTAGAATGACACCAGTTGGTTTCATTATGACCACACATATAAATTCTTGCTGTGTGGCAGGTATTTGATATTTTTGATTCTATCCATTTCTGGTTTAGGGCCAAAGCCCCAGTTCATGGCATTTATTTTTCAGATGGTTTATTATTAATAGAACTCTCTATAGGAAAGAGAGTTATTTAGGTAATAAAAGCACTGAGTTGCAAAAAGGAATGGCATGTCAAGTGGAAATGAGCTTGATTTGATTAGATGGGAGCGTGACCCTGCCTTCTTTGAGCGGCACTGAGCAATAGGGCAAGCATAGAGGAAGGCAGAGAGTCCTTGCTCCCTGCGCATAAGGGGCACACATTAAAACAAGGCAAAAACGTGTTCTTCCTGGAGCAAGAAAGGAAGGAACTTTCTTGTCTCTCATTTCTTGGAACAATCACTTTAGAAAACTGGTCATGGTGAATTCTCTCTTGAGAACTGAGCTAACTTGGGATGGCATTGAATCCTTTACAAGGTGAATTTGGGGTCACCTGGTAGAGCTGCAGGTCAAGTGGGAGGCCAGTTAAACCGTGGATCTGAAGAACCCGTGTGAGCAGAGGACCTATCTAGTTTTTCTGTCTCTCAGCTTAGCAGATGGCCTGTGGTGTACACTGCACTCTGGTGAATGCTGATTCAACAACACGATTCACACGCAGAGGTGTTCTGAGTTTGCAGGAGACTGTGCTTTTAATTCTGCTTCCCAACTCAGCTGTTATCGCCAGCATGGTTAGGGTACCAACTTCAGTTCCTGGGGGTCCCAGACTTCAAATTTGTCCCACCTCTACACTGCCCAGTTCCTTCCCCTCCAACTCTGTCCCGGCTGAGCTTGGCAGCCCCTTTCTGGGGGAGGCTGGCCTCTCAGCTTCACTGCAGTCCCAGTGGAGTCCCTGGTTTCCCTCCCTTCACCAGAGATCGAGGGATCCTGGGTGAGTGCTGCCCGGCTCCCAGTGGGTTTTCACATCTGCCACCACCCTCCAAGGGAGGGGAGGCTGTGGAGGGGCCAGTAGAGACCAGGACCCGTGACCCTGAGGGCGGCCCTAGGAATTGGCTCTCCCTGCACAGCACAGGTGTTGCCTCCTCCTCCCACGGAGGATGCCCCCACCCCTGCCTGAAGGAGTGGCTAAGAAGGTGGGTGGGGAATCTTGCCCAAATCTTCCTGTTTTGGGTGGGCAGGGGTGGCTCCTCCCCCACGGGGTCCCCAGCCCAAAGCTTGCTTCCTTGGGGCCAAAGGAACCGCCTACACGTCTTGGTGCCCCTCACCTCTCCACTGTTGCCCAGCTGGGCCAGGCCCAGGGTAGGGCAACGTCCTGGGGAAAAGGAAGCTGGAGGGCTGCTCTGGCCATGCCCTCATGCATGCCCGCTGCTGTAGCTCCACTGAGGGCACAGCATGCACACATGAGGCCAGCAACCCTGTGCACAGGACACCAACACCACGCACAGAGAACACGCGTCCACAGTGCACACAGAGGTACAGAGAGCACATCCAGAACAGAGAGGACAGAGCACACACAGCACAGGGCACACACAGGACACAGGCACACAGAGCACACA
>SJYT01077247.1:0-25050 GCA_006410635.1 Cephalophus harveyi
ATATTGTAAAGTAATTAACCTCCAATTAAAAGAAATAAATTTATATTAAAAAAATAAAAATAAAAATCCTCAGTTCAACCAAAGGAAAAAAGAAAAAGAAACAGTTGGGGCATATTATAAGAACACTGAGAAAAATGGGAGAGCAAGAGTGAAACCTGCATTGTGAGACCATGTTCTAAAGTCATGATATTTGTATTATTTCTATTCATGAAGGGATATAGTAAAAGAAAATGCTTATGGGTATGGACTCTACTTTAGAGAAACCAAAATTAAAATGTCCTCCAGCACTAACGACCTGTGTGAACAACAGTAAATTCCATATCTTCTCTAGGCCTAGGTTTTCTGATTTAGGATGGATATAGTATTTAAATTCCAGATTGACTAGAAAAATTGAATGAGGTAATATATGGAAAAATTAAGTACATTGCCCAGCACATAGAATTATTCAGGAATTATTGTCATTGTTAATTTTTTAGGCATGTAATACATTTTTGGAGAATCTGTTAGGCACTCTTTGATGCGATGCACACTAGGGATAGAAGTAGAATGAAACAACAACTTAAAGAATGGGAGTAAATGTTTGCAAATGATGTGACCAACAAGAGATTAATTTCCAAAATATATAAACAGCTCATACAAATCAATATTAAAAAAATCCCAATTCAATTGAAAAATGGGCAGAAGATCTAAATAGACATTACTCTAAAAGGCACATGAAAAGATGCTCAACATTGCTAAATATGAGAAAAATGCAAAGGAAAACCACAATGAGGTATGACCTCACACTGGTCAGAGTCACCATTATCAAAAAGTCTATAAACAATAAATGCTAGAAAGGGTATGGAGAAGAAGGAACCCTCCTACACTGCTTGTGGGGATGTAAATTGGTACAGCCACTCTGTATCAAGGAGAACAGTATCAAGGTTTCTTAAAAAACTAAAAATAGAGCCACTATATGATTCTGCAATCCCACTCCTGGGCAAATAACTGAAGCAAACCATAATTCAGAAAGATGCATGCACCCCAGTGATCACTGCAGCACTATTTACAACAGCCACAAAACAGAAACAGCGTAAATGTCCATTGAGGTTGGACATTTAAGTTGTTCATCCATTTAGATGAATGGATTAAGATGTGATATATAAATATATGTATGTACGCATATACACATAATGGAATATTATTCATCCATAAAAAAGAATGAAATAATGCCTTTGCAGCAACATACGTGGGCCTAGAGATTATCATACTAAGAGAATAAATTAGATAAATACAAATACATGATATTGCTTATAAGTGGAAACTAAGATAAATGATACAAAGGAAACATATACAAAACAGAAATATATGCAAACACGGTAAACAAACTTATGGTTATCAAAAGGGAAAGGCTGGGGGGAAGGGACAAATTTGGAGTTTGAAATTAACATATATGCACTACTATATATAAAATTTTATATAACCAACAAGACCTACTGCATATTACAGGCAATTGCATTCAATAACTTATAACAATCTACAAGGGAAAGTATCTGAAAAAATGTCTATGTATATCTCAATCATTTTGGGAAAGTATCTGAAAAAATGTTTATGTATATCTCAATCATTTTTCTATACACAGAAAACTAACACAATATCATAAATCAATTATACTTCAATTTTTAAAAAGCAGAATAAAATTGATTCCTATTCTCATTTCATTATCTATGGAAGAAAGTGAGAAGTTAGGCAACAAATTCAATACCCTATCATACAAAATGTGATTAAGGTTAAAGACAAAGGCCCTGGATCTGCTCAGGTGGAGTGAGCAGCCCCTGGGGCTGAGGTGTTGAAGAGCTTACCTGATTCATACCTGGCAGGTCAGGTAAGATTTCCAAAATATAGAAATAAAAAGAGGGCAAGATGGAGGAGGGATCTTCCCAGCAGAAGAACCAGCAGGTGCCAAGGCTTCACATGGTTTATAGCAGCCCAGCCAACTGATGTACCTGGAGCACACCCAGCCAGGACAGGAGCTGAGCCTGGAGGGTTTCCTAAGGATCTGCCTTTAGTTCCACCCTGATTACTGTGTGGATGGTGCACTCAGACACTACCTTCTGCCTGCAAATCATAAAGGAAAGAAGAGGGAGGTGCGGGGCTTGATTCAGTCTGCTGTGACGGCTCAAAGCATGGACTCTGGAGACACAAAGTTTCTATATTTTTACACTTGGTTGTTGCAAGTTAATTGTGGCAAATTTCATTATACTTATACATAAAATGGAGACCATATTTCTCATAGAGTTACTGTGTTATTTAACTAAAATAATGTAAATGAATATTAGGTCAGTGCCTGAACTATACCCAGGACTCTGTTGCCTAACTCTGTTAATCACTATTTTCCTAAGGATAATAACTTTGGCTTTCAGACTCCTGGACAGAGTTTCAAAACCATGCCTGCTGTTGTTGCCACCTCTGCTTGCACAAATGAAAGTGTAATAATCCATAAAATTTATATTTGGAAAAGGAAAACTTAACCTGGAAGGTAGAACACCAGATTACAAAAGAGATGAAATTAGAGAAACCTGGCTCACAATACCATACATGGCACTCTGGTCTCTCTCCCACAGTTTCTCTTTCTATAGACCTTCTATCCCTCTGTTTTCCTTTCTACTTTCTCCTCTATGACCCAAGTACCAGCTACACTTTCTAAGACTGTCTTCATCACTGCACTTTATAAAGTAGAGGAAAAGGTTTCATAAAGAAGTCATGGTGGAATGCATAGCCCTTTATAACATGAGGCCCTACCCCTTAAACACAGTTGATTTTTACCAAGGCTTGAAAACTGATAACAGGTTCTTTCAAGAAATTTGCAAGTTGAATCACTTAAATATGTTTAAACTGGAATATCACAATGAAAATATCAGCTAGTAATTAATTTCTCACACTGTGCCACATATTAATGCCACTATTAACTATCCATATGATATGATATGATCCAGTTGCTGATAAGTTGTAACTTATTTAAACATAGAGGGGATAAAACACATTGGACAGATAACAAGTAATAAGTTACTTTTGTTAATTCAGTCTTTGAATTTTTTTGTATTTTACTTTTTTTATTTTTAAAAATTGAAATATATTTGATTTACAGTATTGTGTTAGTGTCAGAAGTAGACATAGTGATTCAAGATTTTTATGGAGTTTCTAATTTAAAAGGAAGTTTAAGTTGAATGATGTAACCTGAAAATTCCAAACCAAGAAATATAAAAAATAATTTTCTTTCTGATGGGCATTTTGGAGCAAGTTCTCTTACCCTTTTCAAATCTTGACTTCCAAATTTATAAAGTGAATAGATGGATTCAAGACATCTTAACAATTTTACATTTTTATAATTTTTATATGAGCCCTCAGCACATTTCTCCAACTAGCATTTTCTATATTTCCCTGGGAAATTTCTGGAACCTTTTAAAAGGTTCTGGAACCTTCAAAAAGGCACCTAGATGGATAATACCACTCATGAATGAAAAACACCTATCACTCCTGTTCAAACCACCTCATTCCTCTTCCAAGAGAGCTATTGCTACTCAATCACCACACTCATTCATGCCAAGACTGGATGAAGACTCACTATCTCACTAAAAGTCAGAACTGATGCATGAGATAAAACTTGTCGACACATCTACAAAGTGATGAAAGGCTACCCTAGAAAACCACTGCACATTTCACAAGCACCAATTTGAAGTATCAAGTCTACAATGCTGGGGTCAAAGGTTCTCATTTTTTGCAACTCCTTGGATCCTTCCTGTTTTCATGGACCAAATCAAGCCCTGTGTTATTCCTGTATCCTTCCTTAGTAATCTGACCAGCAATGATTTCTTCCTTCCTTCCTAATTTCCTCCCTCCTTTCTTTTTCTTTTCTGCTTGCTTGCCAGAAGGCTCACTGCCTGGACCTTGATTATACTTAATTTGGAGCATGATTATACAATGTTTTTATAGAATTAAATGAGCTTTTCTTAGGTTCATTCATTTACTCATTATTCAGCAAATATTTTCAAATTTGTTTTTACATACTAGACACTGAGCTAGGTACTATGAATGAAATATGAAGACACAGATTCTACACTTAGGAAACTTCATATTTTACAGCAGATTAGCAACAACTGAAAAGCATAATAGAGACTTAGAACTACATAGCAGAAGCATCAAAAACATGAAAGAAGTCTTCCTGCAACAAGTAAAGTTGAGTTCTAGAGAATACCTAGGAATTAGAGATGTACAGATACAAGGAATGAGATTTCTATGGAGAGGAGGCATGAAGAGCTAAAATCCATAATCAGATAACAACTGTGGTATATTATGAGAATAAGAACATGAATCTGGTGAATTAACAAAGAACCCTAAATTCAGTAAGTCTCAGATGCAAGGTGGGGGAATGTTAAGAGACAAAGGTTGAAGATCTATGGAGAGGTCTACTAATAAATGTTCTTGGAAGCCATCAAAATCAACTATGGATAACTTTTTAAAAATGATAGAACTTACTGAACTGGTTGAATCACAAAATTGTTAGAAAAGCTATATAGCTTTCAAAGTATAGGAACTAAGATATTCCAAAAGAACTCAGTAGCAGAAATTTATGACATTTTCTTTAAGACACTATCATTGCACTGATTCAGCTCCAACCACCTTGGTTCCTTTTCGGCACTCTCCTCTGGATTAAATTCTTGGAAGATTTTGATTGGTCTAGTTTGGATCGGGTACTCACTCCTTGGTGAGACACAGTTGGTGGTGGTTCTAACAGAGCACTATGAAATGGGAGGGGTAGCTTACCCCAAAACAAACATGCATGGTGCGAATGTCATATTGGCAAGAGGAGATCTAAGGAATAAAGAATAACAAATTCAAGAGACACTGACAATATCACAAAGAAAAATTTGAATGCTAAACTGAGGGCAATGGATTGACACTCTACAGGAGTATGCTCTGAGCAGGTCTGTATGTAAGGAAATGTACAAGGAAGGAGGCTTGGGGTAGACCATTCTGGAGGTTTGAGGACATAGAGGTATAAGATGATGAATGGAGATCTGTACAAAAGAAATCATAGAAGGGACAGACAAAAGCAAATTGGTTAAGAGATATTAGTCCTGTAGAATGAAAAAGGCAAGAGAATGCTATATATATCATAGGAGCCAGCATACTTCCAGGAACAAAGCAGGAGATCAGTAAAACCTATTGATATGACGTAAATGCAGGACTCTGGCTTAGAAGGTGCTTAGTACAGTTTGATATTTGTGCAACATAATATCCAAGATTTTACAAATTATTCCTTTTTCATATCATTTATTATAATGGCTTTTAATACCACAATTTTATAGTTTCATTGCCTAATTATAGGTAGTATGCACTATTTCACATAGGGAGAATGAAATTATTTCAAGTAGAATCTTCATATGAGAAGATAAAGATAGGAAAACAATAATGTTTCAATCTTGCAGGTTTTGCTTTAAATTCAAGAGATGAATATAAAGCCTTGGTAAGTGGACACATTAGAGTAATTGTGATAAATGTCCTAACAAGTTAGATTTGGTAATGATGGCAGCTATACAAAACTCAGATTTCAGCTTCTCTCTTTTCCACAACTTTAACAAACACATCAATGTTCTTTATACATTTCTGAGATACAAAAATAATTTTCTCTGCACATGGAATTTGACAGCAATTAATTGGAAGATACAGATGCTAATAAATTTTGATATAATCTGATTTAAATTAATGACTTTTATATGTTAATATAATGGCAGCCCAAATTTCAGATAACTTTGTGTTTCAGAATCAGAGAGAAATGAAAAAGGAATAAAGAAAATCACCAAGTTTCCAAAGCGAAACAAAAATAAAACATTCTAAAGAGAAGGCTTACTCACGCATACCGATGTGAGTAGGGATTTGGGGGTTACTCATGAAAATCTATAGCCATCACCCTATGCACCACTGTCACAAAAAAAAAAGAAAATGAGAAAGCAGAGCTGAGGCTCAAGAGACATAGAATTGAAATACAAATTAAATGTAATCATGCCATGTATTACCACCTCTGCCCCTGCACAGCTCAAAAATCCATTTCAGCATAAACATAACGCTGTGCTATTCCATTTATAACAAGTTGACCTCAAAAGGGGAAAAAATGATCTATTTCAACAACTGAAACTTACTCTTGATTAATGAATCTGTTAGGGCAGTTTTGATACATTGCTGGAATTCAGATAAACTCTTCAAATTTCAAAGAATATTATCAAGCAATCTCCTAGTAAACCTCTCCTTTTCTTCCTCTCTTTATCTCTCCTTTCTTCTTTTTCCTTATTATTGAGATCCAGTTAACATGCAGCATAGTATACATTTTAAAATATACAATGACTGATTTGACACATTTATATATTGCAATATGATTACTGCCATGGTGTTAGTGTCTCTATAAAGTCCCTTATTTATTTTGTGTGATGAGAGCATTTAAGATCTAGTCTCTTAGCAACTCTGCAGTTAACAATTCAATACTGTTGACTATAAGCACGATGCTATACATTAGATCTCTAGAACTCATTTCTCAGTTGCAAGTTTGTACCCCTTAGCCAATACCTCCCCAATTTCCCTACCTCTCAGTTCCTGGTTACCATCATTCTATTCTATTCTCTGTTCTCATCAATCTACTGAATATCGAAGTTAACAAAATGATCTTAAAACCAGGAAAAAGGCAAGACAGATAAAAAGATATCACCAGTAAAAATACAACAAGGCAGGAAACTATGATCTCCAAAATGCTGAAAAATAATACTGATAAACTAAAATTTAATATACACTTATGTGATCATTCTAAAGTGGAGGACAATTAAAGACATTTTCAAACTCATTAAGATCGTGAGTGTTTTTCACCAAACTAACTTTACAAAAGTAAATATTGGACTTCCCTGGTGGTACAGTGGATAGGAATCCAGTTGCCAATGCTGGGGACATAAGTTCAACCCCAGGAAGATCCCATATGCTGCAGACAACTAAGCCCATGCACCACAACTGCTGAACCTGTGCTCTAGAGCTGAGAGCTACAACTGCTGAACCCACATGCCCAAGTGCCTAGGGCCTGTAGTCTACGACAAGAGAAGCCACCAAAATGAGAAGCCTAGGCACTGCAAGGAAGAGTAGCTTACCATGACTAGAGAAAGTTCATAGAGCAGTGAAGATCCAGTGCAACCAAATTTTTAATTCAAAATATAGAATTATACAATATAAGAAAAGAAAAAAAGAAACTAAACTCTAAATTTCATTAGCAATGTTATTTCAATTAACTACTAAGAACTGTTCAAAAATATTAGTATTTATTTTGAAAAAGAACAATAAAGAATATTCAATTTCTGGACATAATTGGAGTAACTGGGATCTAATTGCCCTTCTCCAGTATTTAGATACTGGAGGAAAGACAACAATGACTATGATCACTGAGTAAAGCGAAGCAAATGAGTCCTGTGATCACCCAGACTTCTGTCTAGATTCAACCTTTTAATAGTCCAGAGAGGGTGATCCTACATGGAGCATCCTGATCTCCCTGAGTTGAATTATTAATCAGGGAAATGCATATTACAACCATAATGAATAGCTCTAAACACCCACCAAAGTGGTTAAAATTAAATAAAATGAAGGATGTGGACTAATCAAGTTGTTTTTGATGCTCAGTCACTCAGTCATGTCTGATTCTTTGTGACTTCATAGACTGCAGTAAACCAGGTTTCCCTGTCCATCCCCAACTCCTGGAGTTTGCTCAAACTCATGTTCACTGTCACTGATGCCATCCAACCATCTTATCCTCTGTTGCCCACTTATCCTCGTGCCTTCTATCTTTCCCAGCATCAGGTGTTTTCCAGTGAGTCAGCTCTTTGCATCAGGAAGTCAAAATACTGGAGCTGCAGCTTCAGCATCAGTCCTTCCAAAGACTATTTAGGATTGATTTCCTTTAGGATTGACTGGTTTGAACTCCCTGCAGTCCAGGTGACTCTCAAGAGTCTTCTCCAGCACCACAATTCAAAACCATTAATTCTTCAACTCTCAATCTTCTTTATGGTCCAACTCTCACATCTGTACATGACTACTGGAAAAACCAGAGCTTTGACTATACAGCACTTTGTCAGGAAATTAATGTCTCTGCTTTTCAATATGCTTTCTAGGTTGGTCATAGCTTTCCTTTCAAGGAGCAAGCATCTTTTAATTTCATGGCTGAAGTCACCATCTGCGATGATTTTGGAGCCCAAGAATATAAAGTCTCTCACTGTTTCCACTGTTTCACTCTGCTTATTTGCCATGAAGTGATGAGACCAGATGCAATGATCTTAGTTTTTTGAAGGTTGAATTTTAAGCCAGCTTTTTCACTCTCCTCTTTCACCTTCTTTAAGAGGCTCTTTAGTTTTTCACTTTCTACCATAAGGGTGGTATCTGCATGTATGATGTTGCTGATATTTCTCTCGGCAATCTTGATTCCAGCTTGTGCTTCATCCAGCCCAGCATTTCACATGATGTTCTCTGCATATAAGTTGAATAAGTAGGGTGACAATATACAGCCTTGACAAATCCCTTTCCCAGTTTGGAACCAGTCTGTTGTTCCATGTTCAGTTCTAACCATTGTTTCTTGACCTACATACAGGTTTCTCAGGAGGCACAGGTGGTCTGGTACTCCCATCACCTGAAGAATTTTCCACAGCTTGTTGTGATCTACATAGTCAAAGGCTTTAGTGTAGTCAATGAAGCAGATGTTTTTTGGAATTCTTTTGCTTTTTCTATGATCCAAATGCTGTTTGCAAATTGGTCTCTAGTTCTTCTGTCTTTTCTAAATTCACCCTCATTTGGAAGTTCTCGGTTCATATACTGTTGAAGCCTCACTTGGAGGATTTTGAGCACGACCTTGCTAGCATGTGAAATGAGTGCAGTTGTGGACTCATCATGTGATCTAGCAATTACTCTCAGAGATTTTCTGAATTGAAGTGAAAAAATATCCATGTGAAGACTTCAATATGATGCTATAGAAGTTTTATTAAAAATAGCAAAAACAAAACAAAAAACTGAGAAGCAATCCAAATGTCCATCAACAAGTAAATGGATAAAATGTTTGTAATACATTTACTCAGTAGAACACTATTTACAAATAAATGGAAGAAAGTAGTAATACATATAACATAACACATGAAAGTCAAAAATATGTTGAGAGAAAGAAGCCAAATGGAATAGATTTGACACTGTATAATTTTATCTGCACGAGATTCTAGAAAAGAAAAATCTGATAGTGAAGAAAACATGTTAGAGTTTGTTTGCCTGGATTCAAACATGTGAGTTAATGCCAGAAAATGAGCTTTATTGAGGTTAAAAAGTTGAATAATTTATAATAATTTGTTGAATCTATATATTTTTGTTATGTTTAAATTTTATGTTAATATTGTTAATTAAAATGCAATATGAAAAATCTAAAGAAATATTATACAACTAATAAGCATATGAAAAGATACTCTACTGAGATTTAGGGAAATGAAATTATACCAAACCAAATACGCAAAATGTTTGAAAATACCAATTATAGATAAGAATGTGGAGAACCATAAACTCTCAAACCTGACTTGTGAAGCTGTCAATTAATACAACCATTGTGGTCAATATCTGGTAGATTTTGAATAAATTTAGCCCAATGAGATATGTGCACAATGTCACATGCAATCAGTAACTGGGGTTCAAATTCTTCTCCTCTAATTTCCATAAACTCTTCATTTGATTCCCTTATTTCTGAAATAAGGAAAATGATCAGAGCTACCTCACTAAAATATTGTGAGCATTTGATAAGTTAAGGTATGTAATACACTCAATGAGCTGTGGAATATTTTAAAAGAGATGGGTATAACAGACCACCTGATCTGCCTCCTGAGAAATCTGTATGCAAATCAAGAAGCAAAATTTCCATGAACTCTTCATTTGATTCCCTTATTTCTGAAATAAGGAAAATGATCAGAGCTACCTCACTAAAATATTGTGAGCATTTGATAAGTTAAGGTATGTAATACACTCAATGAGCTGTGGAATATTTTAAAAGAGATGGGTATAACAGACCACCTGATCTGCCTCCTGAGAAATCTGTATGCAAATCAAGAAGCAACAGTTAGAACTGGACGTGGAACAATGGGAACTCCTTTCCAAATCGGGAAAGGAGTATGTCAAGGCTGTATATTGTCACTCTGCTTTTTAACTTATATGCAGAGTACATCATGAGAAATGTTGGACTGGATGAAGCACAAGCTGGAATCAAGATTGCCAGGAGAAATATCAATAACCTCAGATAAGCAGATATCACCACACTTATGGCAGAAAGCAAAAAAGAACTAAAGAGCCTCTTGATGAAAGTGAAAAGAGGAGAGTGAAAAAGTTGGCCGAAAACTCAACTTTCAGAAAACTAAGATCATGGCATCCGGTCACATTGTTTCATGGCAAATAGATGGGGAAACAGTGGAACAGTGTCAGACTTTATTTTGGGGGGGGGGGTCCAGAATCACTGAAGATGGTGACTGCGGCCATGAAATTAAAAGACGCTTACTCCTTGGAAGGAAAGTTATGACCAACCTAGACAGGATATTAAAAAGCAGAGACATTAATTTGCCAACAAAGGTCTATTTAGTCAAAGCTATGGTTTCTCCAGTAGTCATGTAAGGATGTGAGAGCTGGACTATAAAGAAAGCTAAGTGCTGAAGAACTGATGCTTTTGAACTGTGGTGTTAGAGAAGACTCTTGAGAGTCCCTTGGGCAGCAAGCAGATCCAACTAGTCATTCCTAAAGGAAATTACACCTGAATATTCTGGGTACTGATACTGAAGCTGAAACTCCAATACTTTGGCCACCTGATGTGAAGAACTGACTCATTGGAAAAGATCCTGATGCTGGGAAAGATTGAAGGCGGGAGGAGAAGGAAATGACAGAGGATGAGATGGTTAGATGGCAACACCGACTCAATGGATGTAAGTTCGAGTAAACTCCAGGAATTGGTAATGGACAGGGAGGCCTGGCATGCTATAGTCCACAGGGTCACAAAGAGTCTGACACAACTGAGCGACAGACCTGAACTGATTTGAATGCTTTACTATATTGGAATTTTATCTTGAAATAAAACTTTATAGTTTTTCTTACACTGCAACTAATCCTCAGCTGCTGGTCCCAGTAGCAATTATGTTTACAGTCCCTCCTCTAAAATGATGAGACTTATTTTCAGCATTGATTTCAAGCATATTTCACACTTAGTGATTCATTTTACATACATGTGTAATATATCTTTGTAGTTGTGTAAGATATGAATCTTAAAACTGAATTTGCATTACTTAAATATTCTTATGAAATGTTTAGTTTTTTAATCATATTTAATACCAATTTCTTTGATTAAGATTTTGCCTTCTTTTTTTGTAAACTTACTGTTTTCTCAATTCTATGTTTTAGTATCTGGTTCCTATGGCTCAGATGGTAGAGTCGGCCTGTAATTCAGGGGACTCAGATTCAATTCCCAGGTCAGGAAAATCCCATGGAGGAGGGCATGGCAACCTAGTCCAGTTCTCTTGCCTTGAGAATTCCATGGATAGNTGCCTTCTTTTTTTGTAAACTTACTGTTTTCTCAATTCTATGTTTTAGTATCTGGTTCCTATGGCTCAGATGGTAGAGTCGGCCTGTAATTCAGGGGACTCAGATTCAATTCCCAGGTCAGGAAAATCCCATGGAGGAGGGCATGGCAACCTAGTCCAGTTCTCTTGCCTTGAGAATTCCATGGATAGAGGAGCTTGGCAGGCTACAGTCCAGGGGGTCACAAAAAGTCAGACATGACTGAGTGACTAACAGTAAGATTTAGAAATGGAGCACCTGGAGATGGGTTGCCTCTTTTATGTGAGTTAAAATGTTTATTTTGCCAATTACTCATTGTAGCATCAACTTACTATTTATTTTTATTTCTATTCTAGTGCTCCAGATTCCATCATTGGTTATAATGCTTTGAAAAAAAATTCATCATTATATCATAAATCATTTCTGAAGCATTTTCCAAAAATCAATACACAAAATCATGTAATTTCCACATTTTCCTTAAAGGTAAATTGAGTTGTCAGACTGAATGATTTGGGAATTAATATAACAAAATTGAAAATTGTACTTTGAGAAAGAGAGGGGGAAAGGGGAGTGGAGAGGAAGAAGGGGAAGCAGAGAGAGAATAGAATGAAACTTACAAAGTGCAAACTCAGATTAAACGTTTTTTAGCTACTAGGAATTTTTTTTTTTATATTTTTTTTTCATGCACAATTACAGGAATCTTTTTTTTCTGGGTAGTGGCATTTAGTGGTATTTCTCATCTTTGAGCTTTATATTCTAATATAAAATCTATTACTTTGGAAAACTTTATTGTTAAAACTTTGCCTGGGACATTTCAGAAAAGCACAAAGATTAGAATAAGAATTAGAACTTATTCTCATGGCATACTCAACACCAAGGATCATTTCAGTTCCTGAAACTAGTCAATTGTTTGAGTGAATAAAACAGTATATTATTAAAAAATTAATGAGAAAGATAAAGATTTAACTTATTTCACTGAGTAGCTATATAATATTTAATGCATCACAATTGTACAGCGCAGCGGTTAGGAATATGGGTTTTGTAACTTGAATTTCTGGTACAAGCTTTTCTAGCTGTGTGATCTAGGGTAGATTACTCTATTTCTCTGTGCCTTAATTGCCTCATCTTCTAAATAGAGATATTAAAAGATCTTAGTCCCATAGTTTTGGTATAACAATTAATACATAATATATGGACCCAATGTATGTGTCTTCCCAACATTTTTATGTTGAAGCCCTCACCTCCAATGTGATAATACGTGGTGGTGAGGCTTTTGGGTGGTAACTAGGTTTCGATGATTTAATGAGGGCAAAGCCACCTAAATGAGATTATTGTTGTTGTTTCATCACTCAGTAATGTCTGATTCTTTGCAACCCCGAGGACTGTAGCCTGCCAGGCTCCTCTGTCCATGGGCTTCTCCAGGCAAGAATACTTGAGTGGGTTGCCATCCCTTTTTCCAGGGGATCTTCCCACCTAGAGATCAAAACTTCATCTCCTGTATTGGCTGGCAGATTTTTACCACTGAGCCACCTGGGAAACCCTTGTATGAGATTAGCTTTCTTATAAGTGAGGAAAAGACTAGAGCTCATCCTCTCTCCACCAGGTGAGGACACAAGGAGAAGGCACCCACCTGCAAGCCATGAAGAGAGGCTTCAGCAAGAATCCTACCATGCCAGCACCCTAATCCTGGACTACTCAAGAGGCCTGAACTCCGACAAATAAACGTCTGTGGTTTTAACCATCTGTCTATGGTATTTTGTTATAGCAGCCCAAATAAACTGAGACACAGGACATTAGTAAATAATAAGTAAGTATACATGTTACTTTGAATTATTTAGCCTTTTGTTTTTAATGGGCATGTAACTTGCACTCAAACGATTTAAGCATGATTACTAAAATTTAAAAGGGAAGAAAACACAGAAATTTTAAACTAAATGTCAGTGCAGATCCACTCTATTATAACACTTCCCCACCTCATTTTACAATTCACAGCACAATTATGGTCCAGCATTTCACAACTACAAAATAGTCAGTAAACAGAACCAGGATGAAATCTGGGATTTCTTATTATAAGACCGGCACTCTATCCACAAAATTTCTCTTATTTATCTTAAATACCTTTTTCAATACATCATAAATTTTAACACCCTTCTCAGAATGTAGTTTAGACTAATAAATAAGAAATAGAAATTCATCTGACCACCATTTCTATAAACTAAACTGATTGCTAAGATTTGTTAAAAATTAATGATTATTTGTAGAAGAAGTTGGTACCTTCAATTCTGGCTAGCTAACACCTGGTAATGGCACTTGGGGACTGCCAGTAAAATATGGCCAGTTTAACACTGGTCTAACAATACTGTTCCCTCTCTATGCCTCCATTAACATCTCCCTAAGCCAATAATACAGGCACATATCTAAAGTGATGCAATGTATGCAAGAAAAACAAATATTGCTTAGAGCTATCAACAAAACACTGGGAGATAAAAAACAGATGTTCAAGTGGTAACTGACATGACAATGCAGAGAAAGCTGAACATGTATGCCCATGACTTTTCTCAGCAAGAAGCTCTGCTATGCACAGTAGGCCATATGTTACACATAAAAGAATGAGATTAAAACATTTCCTCACACCATATACAAAAATAAACTCAAACTGGATTTCATGTATATGCTCAGCCTGGCTTTTTGCAACCCTATAGACTGTAGTCCATCAGGCTCCTCTGTCCATGAAATTTTCCAGGCAAGAATACTGGAGTGGGTTGCCATTTCCTACCCCAGGGGAGCTTCTTGACTCAGGGATTTGAACCATTGTCTCTTGCTGTCTCTTACAGCAAGAATCCACCTGGCAGGTGTATTCTTTACCACTGGCACCATCTGGGAAGCCCTAAACGTGTTAAAGACCTAAATATAAGTCCTAAAACAAAAACAAAAACAAAAACTCCTCTTAGAAGAGAACACAGACAGAACATGCTTTGACCTGAATCAGAGTATTATTTGTTTGGACCTGTCTGCCAAGGCAAAAGAAACAAAACAAAAATGAACAAATGAGACTTAATGAAATTAAAAATCTTTTGCACAGCAAAGGAAATCATCTACAAAAAGAGAAGTCAGCCTACTGAATAGGAGAAAAAATTTACAAATAATATGACCAATAAGGGGCTAATATTCCAAACATATTAATACAAAGAAGTCATATAGCTCAGTATCTAAAGAAAAAAAAAAAACACTTGGTCAAAATGGGCAGAGGACCTGAATAAGCATTTTTCCCAAAATGACATACAGATGGCTCACAGGCATAATAAAAGGTACTCAGTATCACTAATTGGAGAAGGCAATGGCATCCCACTCCAGTACTCTTGCCTGGAAACTCCCATGGACGGAGGAGCCTAGTAGGCTGCAGTCCATGGGGTCGCTGAGTCAGACACGACTGAGCGACTTCACTTTCACTTTTTACTTTCATGCATTGGAGAAGGAAATGGCAACCCACTCCAGTGTTCTTGCCTGGAGAATCCCAGGGATGGCGGAGCCCAATGGCTTGCCGTCTGTGGGGTCGCACAGGGTCGGACACGACTGAAGCGACTTAGCAGCAGCAGTATCACTAATTATCAGGGAAATGCAAATCAAAATCATGAGATATCACCTCTCACCTGTCAGACTGACTATCTTTGAAAAGTCAACAAATAACAAATGCTGGCAAGGATGTAGAGATGACTGGTTGAGGAACCCTATGGGACCCTGGGATTTCCTTGGTAGCTCAGGTGGTAAAAACTCAGTCTGCAATACCGGAAACCCAGATTCAAACCCTGGGTTGAGAAAATCCCTTGGAGAAGGAACTGGCAACCCACTCTAGTATTCTTGCCTGGAGAAGCCCATGGACAGAGGAACCTGGTGGGCTATGGTCCTTTGGGTCACAAAACAGTGGGATATAACCGAATGACTAGTGGTTTCCCTTCACTTTCTCAGGGGGCCCCAGGGCTAGTGCTGGCTTGCTGGTGGGCAGAGTCAGGGTCTCAAAGACTGAGCTACTGCCCACCCACCGGCAGGTGAAGCCAGGTCCTGGGGTTAGCGCCAGACCACTGGCAGCAGAGCTGTTTCCTAGGGCCTGGCTGCAGGTCTGGGAGCCCGGAGCCCTTTTAGGATTGCTCCTCGGGTCAGAGTCGGGTGAGCTGGGTGGGGATGGGGAGACAGTTGCTGACATAGTTGAGTAAGGGACGGGGGCTCTGGAAGCTTGGGATGACCTACTAGAGGGCAGGGCCAGGGCCCACCAGGCCCCAGGGTAGCGTCTGACCTGCCTGGCCGGTCCTGGTCTTCTTGCTTCTGGCGCCCGTGCCCTGGTAGAGCGAGCTGGGGCTTGGCCTTCGCGTGGAGCGCTCCGTGTCCAGGGCCGCGCTGGCTGACGGGAGGGGCTGTTTTCGGCCCCAGGGCCGCGTTGGCTGACGGGAGGGGCTGTGTTCGGCCCCTTGACCTGTGTGACGTGAGGCATCCCGCCACAGGCCTGGCGCCCCCGGCGGCTGAGGGGCCGGGTGTGGTGTGGCTGTAATGAGCCAACATGGCCGCCGCTGCTTTCCTGAAATTGAATGTTCCCAGGGCCAGGGACAGCCTCCCGCCTCTCCAGGAGGCTCGCGAGGACCAGCAGGTAGGTCTGGCCCAGCCAGGCTCCTAGCACATGACTGCTTTTGCCCCGGCGTCTCGTGTGCGCCATTCAGAGTGACGTCTCTGTTCCGCTCTGTCCTGGGAGGCGGCTCCGGCAGTTAAGCTCTGCTGGGCTTCAGATCCGAATGCTCTGGGGGCTCATCTTCCTGGTGCCGGACCCCTGGTCTGGGGAGCCTGGCATGGGGCTCTGAACTCCCAGTCCTACGGGGAACCTCAGCAATAGACTCATTCTCCAGTGCATGTGCTGCCCACCTGGAGTGGGGGATGGGATTTGATTACATCACGTGTCCACTCCTCGCATGGTCTCCTGGTGTGCGTGTGTTCTAAGTCGCTTCAGTCCTATCTGACTCTGTGTGACCCTATAGTCTGTAGCCGGCCAGGCTCCTCTGTCCTTGGGATTCTCCAGCCAAGTGTGTTGCTATGCTCTCCTCCAGAGGATCTTCCCAAGCCTGGGATGGAACCCAGGTCTACTGCGACTCCTGCATTGCAGGCTGATTCTTTACTGCGGAGCCGCTGGGGAAGCCCACATAGTCTCATTGCCGTTCTATATTTATATTGGAGAAGGTCTTTTCAGTAGGTTCTCATCTTTTTCATCAGTGGTTGTTCTGCAGACAGTTGTGGTTTGGGTGTGCTTGTGAGAGAAGGTGAGCTCAGCATCTTTTTCTGCCATCCTGGTTGTTCTTGAGGATGTGGAGGAAAGGGACTTCTTTTACGCTCTCAGTGGAAATGTAAATTGGCGCAGCCACAATGGAAAGTAATATGGAGCTTCCTCAAAAAAATAAAAATAGAACTGCCATATAATCCAGCAATTCCACTGCTAGATATATATCCAAAGAAAATGAAAACTGATTTGAAAAGATACACGTGCCCCAATATTCCTAGCACCATTATTTATCATAGCCAAGATACAGAAGCAACCTAAGTGCCCATCAGTAGATGAATGGGTAAAGATGTGGCAAACACACACACGTACTGGACTATTACTCAGCCATTCTTCCACTTGCATTTGCAACAATGTGGATGGAGCTAGTATAATGCTAAGTTAAATAAGTCACATAGAGAATAACTTTATTATCCCATGTATGTGGAATCTAAAAAATAAAATAAATATGCATAACAAAACAAAGACAAGTGTAGAGAACAAACTAGAGGTTTATAGTAGAGAGAGGGATGTAGGGAGGGGAGAGATAGAGGTATGGGATTAAGAAGCATAAACTACTGTTTATAAAATAAATAAGCAGCATGACTGTATTATCAACACAGGGCATTTTAGCCTTTATTTTATAATAATTTTATTAAAAAAATTTTTTTTAATTTATTTGGCTGCTCCAGGTCTTTGTTGTCACAGGCAGGATCTTTAGTTGCAGCATATGGTATCTAGTTCCCTGACCAGGGATCAGTCTGGGCCCCCTGCATTAGGAGCACAGAATCTTATTTTTTTAATAATTTGAATGGAGTATAATCTATAAAAATATTAAATCACTATATTGTATATCTGAAACAAATAATATTGTAAGTCAACTATACTTAAAAAAAAAAAAAATACGGTTCTCCATTGGAAATACCAGATACTTATAACTGTAGGAGTTAAGGAATGGACCTAAAAAGTTGAATGCCTTGGAAAACTATTTAAGAAGCTTTAGACCTCCCCTCCACCCTTGTGGCTCAGCTAGTAAAGATTCCACCTACAATGCAGGACACCTGGGTTCGATCCCTGGGTTGGGAGGATCCCCTGGAGAAGGGAAAAGGTATCCATTCCAGTATTCTGGCTGTGAGAATTCCATGGACTATATAGTCGCAAAGTCCATGGGGTTATAAAAAGTTGGACATGACTGAACGACTTTCACTTTCCACCCTAGATCTCATTACTCACATCTTCCCTCTGCCTGATTCACTTACATCTGCAAGCCACCTCTCCAACCTAGTGGCAGACAGCAGATTTATTCTCTGAATGAATTCAATCTGGTAAGCTCCACCCTGGGGGACCAAGAAGCAGGTGTGACAGCATCCCAACAACAGCGGTTTGGGGATTTGAAAAATCCTAATAAATGACAACCTTCTTTCCTATGTGAGTTTAGAATAATGTGAGATATAGACATATTTTAGGTAGTTGGACATCAAAACATAAGCTTTATGATGAGCAAACACCACTTGGTAGGTTATGCTTTTAGATCTGAAACAAAAATAGGCTTCCTTACTTTTCTCTGAAGAATTACACTGACTTACCTACTTTATCAATTCAGAACTTTGAAACTCTTGGCTTCCCCTGTAGACTTCTCCACTGTGAAATTTATGGCACAGAGAACCTGAGGTTGCTTGTGGTCAGGCTGGCTCCCAAAGGACAGAGAAGAAGGGGTGGTGTTGGGCACAGTTAGTTCCCTCTGATATGTTCCCTAATCAGATAATGGAATCAGTGAGAGTTGGGAGAGACACCAGAAAGGTCTGCCTTTTTATAGGGAAACCTACCAAACTACATTGCAGGCAACATGAACTAAAAATACTGTACCTTGGGACATCCCCAGCCCCTTTTCTTCTGCTCATTCCCCGAAAGGCTGGCATCTAGGCATGGAGTGGCAGCCTCAGCTTCGACTTCCAGCCAATTCATTCCAGGTTGGATTGAATAACTTTTCTCTAGAGATATAGCCATACTTGAATGAAAATTTCCAGAGACATGAATAATTTTCACTATAAGATTCTTAACACATAACCATTTATTTCTTCTTGTGTGTGTGTGTGTTTTTTGTTTGTTTATTTGTTAACATCGAGAGCCAGTTGAGGGCCTCAGACTGAAACTCATTCCATTTGGACATTACTTCTTATTTATACTGGGTTACATTTTTCTCCTGCTATAGCTCTTTGCTACTCTAACTTTGCACCATCTCCATGCCCTATTCAGTTCAAGAATTCATCATTCCTCGCCCACAATGCCATGGTAGCCTCCTTAACTGGGCTTCTCGCCTCCATAATGGTCCATTTTCTGGGGACTGCACACATAGCTTTTTTTTTTTTTTCCAAAACTTGAATCTGCCTCTGCAATTGTGATGTATTGATTGCCATTTACAGAACTTTACAGAACCCCCAGAAATCCTTTCTAACTCCATATATCATTTGTCTCTGCTTGTTTGCTTGCTTTCTTGCCTTATTTCTTTTCCTTATTTCAAAAGTAATACATGTTTATTACAGAATATATTGAAAGACAGATTATCAAAAAGAAGAAAATAAAATTACCCATACTGGCACCACACAGATTGAGGTGAACCACTTTGAATACTTTGGTATCATTTTTCCATTAAAGGCAAATCTTGACTTTGCCTTTCTATCTACATTAACTTGGTCATAAGAACCTGTTTACTAAGAAAGCATTTTGATCTTATCACTCAATTGCTTTTCGTTTTAAAAATAGCATGGATGTTTCCAGTACAGTTTGCCACTTCCTCCTCCAGGGGATCTTCCCAACCCAGGGATTAAACCTGTGTCTCTTGCATTTCAGGCAGATTCTTTACCCATTGTGCCATTGGGGAAGCCCCTCAGACTTAAAGTGCTCAGAAATACAAAGAAAAACTAGTACAATAATAATATTTATCCACCTTGAATCATAGTTCAGTATTGAAATGTGTAAGTTTTTATAAATTATCTGAATAATAAAATACAAATCATAAATCTTTTATTTTGATCCTAGCCCATATCACTACATAAGAACATCAACCTAAAGTAAAATAGCACTTCAGGAAGTAAAATTTGACAGAAATTAGAAAATTAATGTCAATACCATTTAAAAGTAACACTAACTGACCCAATAAAAGATGACTTTGAAGACACAATCAACACAATCAACAGGGAGTAAAACTTAGAGTTTCTAAAACTGCTTGGTAAAGTTTTCATTGCCTAAAATCGCCAGAAGAATCAATTCTTACTAACAAAATGTATATATGAAAAAAATTGTTTTTCTGTGGACTGTTTCCTTATGAGACTAACGTATTACCAATTTCACTTTTAGAAAATAAAATACAATGAAATGAAAACAAACAAAAGCACAAAAACTATAATCAGAACTCAAACAAAATTCAGTAAATTAAGCAAATCTTCATTGTAAAATGTATTAAACTGCTTTGTTCATACTATTAATAAAATAATTATATTTACTTAATTGGGATAATATAAAAAAACACATTTTGATAAAAATCCATTAAAGTTGGTATAACTGGGTTAACATGTCCCCTAATAGAGAGTGAAAAGGTTCTTGCTCAGAAGAGCATGAACAAAATGATGGGGTCATAATTTCATATGCTATTTGTTTCCCACTCACACTGGATTAAAATCATCAGCTGTACAATTAATTTGGTCTCCAATATTCATTAAAAATTATAAGTATTTTAAATATAACTATACAGCTAGTATATTTCACCTCTAGTCTTAGTCTAGGAGCCTTATTTAAAATACAGTTATATACTTTCATCTTTAAAAATCTAAAAACCGTTTACTAGCTTAAGAAAGAAATGTTGTTAAATTTCTATGTGCCCTGCTCTGCTCTCATTCTCATAACTTGTTACAAAGAAAAGCTTCATCATACTTCTGATACATGTCTTCCATTTATAACCATTCAAGTCTCCAGTCACACCTGAGCTCAAGTCTCGCTCTGCCATTTATTAGTAGCAGTATCTTTTAAGTCACTAAAACTAGTTCAAAGTTTCCTCAGTTTTTAAATTGGGAGAATAATCTTATGTCCTTTGTGTTACTATATGAACCACAGAGATTATTCATAAAACTATTTAGCACTACGTTTATGGTACATAATATAATAATTGTAGAGTAATAAAATTAAGATTAATTACTAAATCCATACAGTGCCCTCCCTTTGAAATGGCTTTCAAGTAGAGATTTAAGAGTAAAGCAGCTGAGGTGTTAGGGTAAAATATAAAACTTAAAGTCATATTTTGTAAAAGACACATAAAATGGCCATGCAATTACTGAATTATTTGTATAAAGGTACAATAATATTTGTAGTATATTGTGTACCTTTTTCAAAATGTATTAATAATGAATTGACTTCATTTAAGACAGTACAGAAAAAAGCCTTTTAAAAGATGATAGCTATAATGGAACAAAATACAACCTCCAGTATGCTGATATAACATTCTCTATACCACTATAGGACAAGTGATGATAAAAGATTTATGCATGTTAGTACTATGACTCATATGCATGAAGAACAAATCATATACTATCAAGATGTGTGCTCAGGATACTCTTCCTGTATTTGGACTGCTAAATATATTCCTGTTTATTTATTTGCTATTACACATTCTCCATGGTAACTAAATTTAATTAATCTTCTCATGCTTATGTTTACAGATTCACACTAAAGAAAAACCTTAATCACAAAAGGGTGACATATTATTAAATTTAGGCTAAGAACATTAGAAAATAACATTTTAAAGATTTCCAAATGAAGAATATGCAAATCATTCAGGAATAATTATTATGTAGTCTAAAATAAATTATGTTTAAAATCAAGTGGAATAAAAGTGACAGAATACAAAGTTTTAAACCAATACAAGAAAAATCTCATTTTCTGCAGTATTTGGAATTCCCATGCAAACATAATGTTAAGATGTATTTTACCAGTAATTTCTGAAGTGAAGTGAAGTGAAGTAAAGTGAAGTCGCTCAGTTGTGTCCGACTCTTTGCGACCCATGGACTGTAGCCCACCAAGCTCTTCCGTCCATGGGATTCTCCAGGCAAGAATACTGGAGTGGGTTGCAATTTCCTTCTCCAGGGGATCTTCCTGACGCAGGGATCGAACCCAGGTCTCCCACGTTGCAGGCAGACGCTTTAACCTCTGTACCACCAGGGAAGCCCTTAGTAAAATCACATGTATTTTTCAAGAAAATTTGATGAAGCAGAAATTGCTATTTAATTTCCAATTGGTTTTCTTTAGGATTTTTTGAAGGAAAAAGTAGCAGAGTATCATCTAAAAAATGATGTTCAATTTTCTGGGTTATCTTCAAATGCAACCTCTAAAATTGGGTAGCTATAAAAGATATCAATGATATGTACAGATCTAATAAACATATGTCTAATATAAGGGTACAGCTATAATCAGGGCTACTGATCAATTCTTACCTCTTACTGGGTAAAAAGTCAAAGAAATGAGAAAAAAGAAACAGAAAGTAGAATACTTTTTTCCCAGCTAAGATCATTTCAAATAGCTAATAGATAAAGTACATTTAAGCCTAAATATATTTAATATTGCTGTATTTCTTTATCCTTAAGTTGATTTTCATAGCATGACAATGCATATGTTGGGTGACACAAATGCTTATGTAGCATTCTCAGCCTCTTCATTCTGCATGTTTATTGATTCCCAAGGCTGTCTAAAACTCAGTTTCAACATGCTAAATTTAGTTTTAAAAGTAATATAGATCCTTTGATATTTGCAGTTGTAGCATAATTCCAAAATAGTTCTCAGGATCTAAATTTTCTCTCCTGCCCCAGACACATTTCAAAGAGTATTTCCTAATTATCTTTGGTGCCATACACATGCCTTTGCCCAAGGGGTCTCTCTCTATGTATGGATATCATATTTGGCATAATATTTAATGACATACTCTCATTTCTTCAAGTCAAGTTAGTCTTAATATCAGAACATATTCCCTTTTATAAAATCATGTAGATTTTTGAATATATCAAAGCTCACAATGGGATCAGGCTCATAATTTTGGCTTTTTTGTGTGTCTTTTGAATAAATTTTGAGAAATACATGTAAATCAATTAGTGTTTTCTAAGCACCTGGTCAGGAAAAAGTAACATATGTTAGATCTGTGGAGAATGTGTGCAGGTACATTCCCCATACTGTTTGAGTTTTTAAGCAAGGTACGTGTTTGTATGTGAGTGTTCTGTGTGTGTGTGTACATTTGTCTGTGGTGGGGAGCATTGAGGGTAACGGTAAGATATGGGCCCAGGAAAAATTCAGCTGCGGCAGTCCAAGGTAGACTAGAAGGAAGTGCCCAAAATGTGTGTTATCTTGGCCATATGAGCTCTGGGAAGTCAAATAAGAAGTTGAGTAAAGAGAGTTGTTCACATCTAAACTAGACATTGACAAAGAAACAGGAAAGATTTAAGAAAGCAGAGGGGATGATCAGCTTAAGCTTATAAAAAGAGGGGGATTTACTTTTCACATATTGGATTCAAATACTCAGACAAGTTGGCTTTGTTCTCTTCCTCCCCATGAAAGTGAGATAGTTGCCTACAGGACAGTATCTACATTGAGAAGTTTAAGACTGTAGGGAAAAGAATGTCTCTCTCTTGAAAAATCATTATACATTTAGATAAGAATTAGCTGTGATTGGGTCATGTGTCTATCTTGAGGCTAATAACTATAGATAGAGAATATTATGCTTTGATTGCCCTGGACTGAATTATATGGTACATTGAAAACAAAAGTGGGCTGAGACCCATCTAAACACCCTCTTCCAAAAGAAGGGAGAATGAATGCTCATGACTGAAATAATAAATAATCCAATATGCAAAGGCTCATATGTAATCATCTAACACATGTGTTTTCAGAAACTTACAGGATAGGCTGGCATAATTAAACTACCAGCCTTTTACAGATTGTGCTACTGATGTTTACTTACATACTGAAGTCACTCAGTTGTGCCTGACTCTTTGCAACGCCATGGACTGCAGCCTACTAGGCTCCTCCATCCATGGGATCTTCCAGGCAAGAGTATTGGAGTGGGGTGCCATATCCTTCTCCTTACTTACATCAGTCAGTTCAGTCGCTCAGTCGTGTCCGACTCTTTGCGACCCCATGAATCGCAGCACGCCAGGCCTCCCTGTTCATCACCATCTCTCGGAGTTCACTCAGACTCACATACATTGAGGGNGCCATGGACTGCAGCCTACTAGGCTCCTCCATCCATGGGATCTTCCAGGCAAGAGTATTGGAGTGGGGTGCCATATCCTTCTCCTTACTTACATAAGTTCCTATTAATATGTTTTGTGTTATATATAGGGTTAATAATCACTTTTTCATACTATTCATAGGGTTCTCAAGGCAAGAATAGTGAAGTGGTTTGCCATTCCCTTCTCCAGTGGACGACATTTTGTCAGAACTCTCCACCATGACCTGTCCATCTTGGGTGGCCCTACACTGCATGGCTCATAGTTTCATTGAGTTAGACAAGGCTGTGGTCCCTGTGATCAGATTGGTTAGTTTCCTGTCATTGTAGTTTTCAGTCTGTCTACCCTCTGATGGAGAAGGGTAGGAGGCTTATGGAAGCTTTCTGATGGGAGAGACTGACTGAAGGGGAAACTGGGACTTGTTCTGATGGGAGGGGCCATGTTCAGTAAAACTTTAATCCAATTTTCTCTTGATGGGTGGGGCTGTGTTCCCTCCCTGTTATTTCAGTTCAGTTCAGTCCCTCAGTTGTGTCTGACTCTTTGCCACCCCATGAATCACAGCAAGCCAGGCCTCCCTGTTCATCACCATCTCTTGGAGTTCACTCAGACTCACATCCATCGAGTCAGTGATGCCATCCAGCCATCTCATCCTCGGTCGTCCCCTTCTCCTCCCGCCCCCAATCCCTCCCAGCATCAGAGTCTTTTCCAATGAGTCCACTCTTCGCATGAGGTGGCCAAAGTACTGGAGTTTCAGCTTTAGCATCATACCTTCCAAAGAAATCCCAGGGCTGATCTCCTTCAGAATGGACTGGTTGGATCTCCTTGCAGTCCAAGGGACTCTCAAGAGTCTTCTCCAACACCACA
>SJYT01077248.1:0-27460 GCA_006410635.1 Cephalophus harveyi
TATTCAGACGTGAGAGGCCAGGACGTTCAGTCCTGGTGAGGTCTGGGAATGGGGAAGGGATGGGAGCAGCTGTGGGGGGGGCAGGGTGCAGGGAGGATGAAAGGCCATCTGGGGAGGAGGGTGCAGAGACCTGGACGTGCGGGCCAAGCAGAATTATCAAATGTGCTGCAGCCTGGGGAAGCTACAAGCAAAATGAAACAAAGGCGTATTAAGTATCAAAGAGCATCTTAGCGGCTAAAAGGCTGCTGGAGAACAGAGGAACTCTGAGTGTTTGAGTGTGTGAGAAGGAGGGCTTCTGAGACTCAAGGATGAGGCAGGGCTTGGGGTGCCCAGGAGGCATATCTGCCAGGCAGCAGCCCCTCAAATCGTGCTTTTGGGGGGGCTGGAGAGGAAGAGTCAGAGTGTGGCAGAAAGGGCCCCTGGGAACATGCAAACGGAGTTCACTGTTCAGTGAAATATACTAATGATACATTTTCAAAACGCTTCCATACATTAGCTTACTACATGCACACAAGACCCTCTGAAGTGGCAGCAGGAGCTCAGTGGCCCCTCTCCCAGCAAGGAAGCCTGGCCACCGGCCGTGCCTGGTGAGTCAGGGCAGAAGAACCAGTCCTCCAGGCTGGGCTCCTCCCCACCTCTCCTCCCTGCCACAACTGAGTTCCTGTTCCCGGATCCACTCAAATTCCCCAGGATCACCTCAAGCCACCCCGGGAAGACGGGCACCCCACCCCGCCCCACCCGTGGGTCACTGCAGCCTGATTATCTTTGCAGTCTGTCGCCTCTGCTTCTTGCCTGTTCCAATCACCTTCTGCAGCGCCGTCCTTTCTCTCCTGAATGATGACAAGTGCGTTCTATCATTTATCTCAGTCTCCAGTCCCGCCTCCTGCCAACCCACACGCTACAAGGCGGCCAGAGGAATTTTTCCACAAAGGTATGCTGTTCACCTCTTTCCAGTCTGTGTCCCCAGAGGCTGCACAGGGCCTGGGAGACAGCAGAGGCCCAGAAAACAAGCTGATTTCACTGAGAGTCAGGCTATCCCGGGGAAAGTTGGGGGGCGGGGTGTTCTACAGTGGGAGCGTGAACCCCGAGGGCCAGGATGGGATTCCAGGGCTTTGCTTCTGCAACCCTGGCCCCCAGCACAGGCTATGAAGCCAACACAGAACTAACAGATTAAAATGTATTGCATCTAAATACCCAGTGTGCAGAAGATAGGCGAGACAGACAGACACTGGACACACTGCATCTGAGACCCAGTCGATCAGGCTCATACACGTGACCTGGCATTCTATAGCTTTTCAGCCTGCCAGCAGCTCCCCACTCCTCAGGGTCAGGGACCCAGCTCCAAGCACCAGCCCTGAAGGCAATCTGATTCACCACGCGTCCAGGTTGCTGCTGGACCACCAAATCAAGTGACACCTGACTGTGACATGCACACCCCATCAGCAGACCACTCCAAATGAGGGAATGGAAGGTAAGCGGATGACAGAAACAACACCCTCTCGTTAACGCAGACGAGCCAGCTGTGGGCGCTGGTGTTCACGTTGATGCGTCCGTCACACCCAGGATGACAAAGGGACTTCCTAGAGCATCTCACCCCAGGCTCCCTGGAGATGCTGCTGCTGCTCCTCCTTCTGCCTCCTAGACCCAGGCCACACCCTCCTACCCTCTGACCTTCTTTTATCTCCCAAAACATGGGGTTCTGCCGGGAGCCACTGGCCAAGGATGCCTGGGAGGGTGAAAACCAGTGAGGACTCCTGCCTGTGCCTGGGGACCAGGGTTCTTCTACTCTGCAGATCCGGGCAGGGAAAAGGAAGGACAGTGAGACCCCAAGAGGGATGGGTAAAGGGGGCTGCTGAGATGATGATGGCGGCCTGGGCTGGGCTCTCCATCTCATCTGTAAACTGGGGAGTCAATAAGAGGAAGCTCTCCTCACAGGCCTGGTGTGAGGGGCCCTAAGATGAAGGAAGGGCCTGAGATTTAAACCACATGTGCAAGATGGCAAGTCTTAAGCTAGAGTCTCAGCTGGAAACTGGAAGCTGTGAAGTGCTCTCTCTTGCTTTTAGACGGCAGAGTGGCTAAGAGCACAGACTCCAGTCAGGTCAGCTGGGTTCAAATCCCAGCTCAGCCACTTAGCAGTTGTGTGACCATGGGCAAGTTACTTAACCTCTCTGCGCTCTTGTTCCCCTTTTGGTAAAGTGGAGATAATAAATGTCACCTACCTCCGAAGCCTTCATGAGGATTAAACAAGCTGATACACATAAAATGCTAGCATGATGCTGAGCGCGCTTCCCCAGGGGCTCAGTGGTAGAGAATCCACCTGCAGTGGAGGAGCCACCGGAGACGAGGGTTCCATCCCTGGGTTGGGAAGATCCCCTGGAGGAGGGTGTGGCAACCCATCCCAGTACTCTTGCCTGCAGAATCCCATGGACAGAGGAGCCTGGCGGGCTACAGTCTACAAGATTTGGACACGGCTGAAGCACCAGCCCTGAAGCACCAGGGCTGAAGCATGACACACGCACGCGCATGATGCTGAGCATATAGGAAGGACGGTAAGAATAAACTCCTACTGTTTCTGTTGTTATTAAGAGGTTTCTCTGTCTCCCCATCTACATACTGTAGCTCAAATAAAATACAATTTCTTTCACCCATCTCCAGGAGGATCACAAAGAAGGCTTATGTGCCCTGGAGCCAGTCTTACATCACTTTCTTCACACTGGGTGTGCTCTGGGTGGTGCTGTTCTCTAGCACCCAGTGGGAACCACATCCAATGTTTTTCTCTGCCAGACACTCTGAATTCGGCAGACCAGGGCCCCCATGGAATTAAGTCCCAGCAGCCACTCACTCTGACTCAGCTGAGGCCATGCAGTGCAGGGGGCTAATGTGGGTGGGCTCCTGCCTGCAAAGTGCCTGGGCGGCGGGAAGACCCTCGGCCCCTCCTCAGTCCCTATGTCCCTGTGTGTCCAGCAAGAGGTGGGACGGGAGCCAAGTTCAGGATTCCTGCTCTGATCTGTGACCCCTGAGAAGAAAGCTGTCCCCGGAATTACCGGCCTGTCCTCTTCTGTGGGCCCATCATTGCTGGGTGCCCCAGAAACAGAGAAAAGGCCCCCTCCCTGCCAGTTCTCTTGGACCATCTCCTCCCAGGAAACGGCACAGGATATATGTGACCACAGAACGTCAGGGCCAGGGGCTGCGACTCAGGGCTGGGGGCTGTGGTTGTCTGACCTCAGGAACTCAGGCATCTGTTCTATGTGGCCACTGACCCAGCAGGCAGCCGGGGGCCACAAGTGTATCTGTGAAATGGGGTGAGAACACCACACTATGGATGGTGAGGACCTAATGGGATCACGGAACAGCACATGAACAGGCCTTTTGCTTTGCCAACCGACTGGTGCCCTCTGCCTCACTGCAGCCTCACAATGCCCAGCGAGGGGCTGGCGAAGGATGAGGTTGTCCGTGTTTTATGGAGCAGAAATTGAGGCCCAAGAGGTGATCCAAGCAGCGCCTCCACAGCTGGTCTTGGATGCTTTCCCTTTCGCCCCCACAAGTGAGTGATGTCACCCATCTGAGAGAAGGTACATCCCCGGGAGATGCCTCCCACCCACCTCCCACTCCCAAGATTTGGCACCACCCCAGTGCACTGTCCCTGGTCTGCTACCAGCTTCCTGTGTGACCTCGAGTAACTTCCTTCCCTCTCTGGGCCTTATGTAAAAGAAAGGTAAGAGCCTGTGCTTTCTGAAATCTGTTCCCCATGAATCAGCCCTGTCCCCAGAGGACCCCTCCTGATCCCCTCTTCTTGGTCTTGCAAACGCCAGTGTGCAACAGGATCCAGGTGTGATAGGGCCCGGGGTTGTGGGTGGGTGGGCAGGTGGGTGGGAAGGACTAGACAGCCTCAGCAACTGGGACTTCTGACAGGTAAGAACCTCCCCGCGGTTACAGGAAATGTCATTCCCTGGGAGCTTGCAGGATGAACTTGGGTGACCCTGACAGCTGACCCCTAGAACATAAAACCAGAGATGTTTTCCTTGAGGGAAAACCCTGCTCTCCTGCAGAATGGCTGCATCATCATGCTGGCACCAGCAGCAGCACGCTGTCCTGAGTTTCAACTGCTTCTGGCATTTCTAGATCATTCCCACACTTTGCGGCCAGCTCTGTCATCTCCCATCACTGTGGGAAAGAAAGTCAAAACAAGAGAGGATCGACGATTGGCCCTTGGGCTGTGAGTGACCCCGTTCCTCTCCAGCTCTTCCTGGCTGCCCCTCACCCACCCACACTCGGGCCCCACGTGCAGCGAGATCAACCAGGGGGGTGGTGTCGGGTCCCAGGATTTGCAGAGAGGCCTGTGGCCCGGCCCATCCAGGCCCGCCTGCTTCCCCGGACAGACCCTGCCACCTGCAGTCCTTGTGGTCCAGGCAGGCAGGAGAGGGCCTCTGGGCTCTCCCTCCCTCGGGAAGGCTCCACCGATGTTCCCACCCCCTCTCCCCATGGGCTGCCCGGGCTGGCAGGAGCTGGGAGCCTCCAAGCCTGTGAACTCACCCTGGGAACTGAACTCTGGGGGATCTGGAGCTGCGGATAGCTGACTCCCAAACCAGTCCTGCTGGCCCTCAGCCCTGTGGAGGAGGAGGTTCTGGGACCCAAGAGAAGTCAGACAGGTCGAGCCTGTCCGTGAACTTTAGGAAAATCCCATCCCGGAAAATTCCTTGTCCACCTCACACTATCCTCTGGGCCTTGTGAATAACTCAGCTTCAACTGGAAAGACACCTGAAACAAGCTCAAGGTGGGGTAGGGGGTTTCATCAGAAAGACAATGTGCCTTTCTTCTCGGGGGTGCCCTGCAGACCTACTAGCCTGAGGGATGGGCCTGGACAGGGCAACAGCCAAAGAAGCATTGCTGTTTGCCGAGAACAGCAGGTAGGGCGCTGCCACGTACGGCACCCCATAGGGGCACTGGCTCACACACCTTTGCCCACCTTGGACTTTTATAAGCCACCTGATGGTGGGGAAGTCACAGCTCTCATCTTAGAGACAAGGGGTCACAGAGCTAACTAACCTGGCTTGGACACACCTGAGCTTGTGGCAGGCCAGGACTAAGGCAGGATCCCCTTGTCTTACCTGGGATATTCGCTGGTGGTGGGCTGAGTGTGGATATCTAGACCATCTCAGTTGAAAATTATGCAGTGTTAGTAGCAAAGCAAGTGTTCTGAGGAGGGGAGGTGCCCTGAGCCACCTCCACAATGGACCGAGGCCAGGAGGCCTCTGTGCACTTGACCCCAGATTCCAGGAGAACCTAAGTTCCAACAGGACAGACCTCTCTGGCTACCCAAGCATGGGCCAGAATATCCACGGGGGCTGGGGAGTGGTGTGAACTGAGAGCCAAGAGTCTCCCCACCTCCATCGCATTCTGAAGTAGCCCTGGAGCAGGATGGAGGAGATCCAGAGGCCCAGGGTGGTGAGGATGGTCTGCCCAAGCCACCAGCCCTGGGGTGACACTCCCAGCGCATTTGTAAGGCAAGACGGGAGCCACACCCACCTGCCTACTGGCCGAGACCACGCCCCTCATTCCCGCTGGTCGCCTGGACAGCTGTCCTCTACTCCATGGGCAGTTTCTCCTGGGGGTTAAACACTGATGCCTGCCGCTCCCCACTCATGGAGCCCGAGGGTATGGAGAGGACACAGGAATCAACGTCTTCCCTGGGCACTTCACTTTCCTGAGGCCTCCCGGCTGTGTACTCATTTGGCTGCGTCCTCCTGCTCCCAGTTTAAGAAGGAGAGGTTGATGTGGGGCCAGGTCTTGGCCAATCAGACCCCCGAGACCAAACACACAGCCTTCCACCTTTGCAGAGGGCCAGAAGGCCCTGAGTCTGAGTGCTCTCTCCATCTGCTCCGGCCCCCGTGTCTTATCTCAGGCCCTTGGCTCTTCCCGTGGGAGCCAGGAGCCAGCGACAGACCCAAGGACCCTCAAATGGCAGTTTCCTTGCACCCAGTCTGGGCTCATAAGGTGAAGGTGAAGTCGCTCAGTCATGTCCAACTCTTTGCGACCCCGTGGACTGTAACCTACTAGGCTTCTCCGTCCATGGGATTCTCCAGGCAGGAATACTGGAGTGGATTGCCATTTCCTTCTCCAGGGGATCTTCCCGACCCAGGGATCGAACCCAGGTCTCCCGCATTGGAGGCAGACGCTTTAACCTCTGAGCCACCAGGGAAGCCCAAAGCCAGGGTTGACTGCCTTGTTTCAGAGCCTCAGGGTTTCTAGGATGTCAAGTCCCCTGGCAGGACTGGAGCACCGGGTTCACCGCTGGAGGGGACCAGCGGTTCTTGGTCCTGCCTGTGCATCAGAAGCATCTGGAAGGCTTGTTCAAACCCAGAGCGTTGGGTCTCACTCTTAGTGGGGTTTCTCATTCAGTGGGTCTGGGGTGAAATTTAAGAACTTGCATTTCTAACCAGTTCTCAGGGTTTCTATAAGAAACCACCTGGAAAACCTCCAGCCCTGAAGAGTGGCCTAGGGGACCTATGGTGTGGTGGCAGGGGCAGGACAGAGACATGGGGGCAGGCGGCACTTTGCTGGTGATCCTTGATCACTGGGAGTTGGGTTCAGGTCACTCACTGCTCTTTCAAAAAGAGCAGATTCTGGAGAAAGCTGCTCACCAGACCTCCAGCTCTCCTGCCTCCAACTATTTGGACCCCACCCCACTCCCTTGTTCCCCTGAATGAGTTACCTGGTTAACCTCAAAGGATGTCAAGTTCCTGGTGCAAGAAATGCAGACAGTGGTCCCTACCTGCTGCTCCCAGCTCCAAGCTTGTGAGGGGGAGGCCCAAGCACTGGGCAGATGGCTTAGAGGCGGACAGGCTGCTCCAGCTGTAGTCACTCTGGAAATCAGCTCAAGGCTACCTGACCTGGCCCCATAGGTGGCATTTGGTGGCACAGTCAGATGCTACTTCCTGACCCCGCACTATGGGAGATGACACCTTCCAGTGGGTTCCCTATCCAGAACTGTGTCGCAGGGTTTTCTCTTATCCCCTTATCCAGCAAGGGCAGCCAACGGCCTGCACATTTCACAGTGTCTATGTCTTAGCTTCCTAATCGGCCACTCCACTCTTTTTCTGAGAACCCCTGAGTGTGGGTATTTGCTGGAACCCTGGAAACCACCCATGCCTGGCTATCACAACCCCCTCCAGGTGCTCAGCAGAGGTTGGCAGTGGAGGACCCAACTGCCCCCAAACACCGAACTGGCCTCCATTTGTTCCGCGGGGCTCTCCTTCTAAAAGGCAGGGGTTCCTGATGTATTTTGGAGACTATCTGTCATTCTTATAGCATGTTGCCTGCTTGTTTTATTTATGTGTAGGTACACACCATTCGAAGAAAACCTGACATAGAGACAGAATTTATAGAACACTTTGGGGGAAGCGGGGCAGGAAACGAGAGAGGAGTTTTCTCCTTGCAGAAGCTCCTTTATGTGATGAAATGATTCTCTGTGAGGTTTCTTTAAATATCCAGCTGCCTCGTTGCAATGAAAATAAGATTCATTTATAAGAATTCCATTTACATCGAGCACTTCCTGGCTGCACCTGTCGCTCGGGGTGTAGCACGCCTGGTGACGTCTAAGTAAGTGTGGCCTGGATGGTGAGGTCCCCTGGCAGGACTGGAGCACCGAGTTCTCCGCTGGAGGGGGCCAGCGGTTCTTGGTCCTGCCTGTGCATCAGAAGCATCTGGAAGGCTTGTTCAAATGATGAAATGATTCTCTGTGAGGTTTCTTTAAATATCCAGCTGCCTCGTTGCAATGAAAATAAGATTCATTTATAAGAATTCCATTTACATCGAGCACTTCCTGGCTGCACCTGTCGCTCGGGGTGTAGCACGCCTGGTGACGTCTAAGTAAGTGTGGCCTGGATGGTGAGGTCCCCTGGCAGGACTGGAGCACCGAGTTCTCCGCTGGAGGGGGCCAGCGGTTCTTGGTCCTGCCTGTGCATCAGAAGCATCTGGAAGGCTTGTTCAAACCCAGAGCGTTGGGTCTCACTCTTAGTGGGGTTTCTCATTCAGTGGGTCTGGGGTAGAATTTAAGAATTTGCACTTCTAACCAGTTCTCAGGTGACGCTGAGGCTGCTGAGCTGGGGACCCCAGTTTGAGAACCACTGCTCTAGACTGATGGTTAAGCTCAGTTGCCATTTTCTGCATGAGCAGGGGCTGGGTGAGCGGAGGGCATTCCCCCCTCTCCCCCTCACACAAGCTCTCTGGCCAGGAGGACTGAGTGACTCACAGATGGCCTCTGACTACACAGCTGATTCCCCCTGATCACTGTGTTCAAGGCTCTGGAGGTTTGACCCTGGACTCTCTTCCAGGCATCAGGCCAGGAGAAAGAAAACTGGGCAGTCAGAAGTGGGTGGGCCTGGGTTTGATCTACTCTGTGAGCGGTGTGCTCCTGGGCAACACCCGAGCAGAAGTGCATATACCTCAGTCTCCTCACCTGCATGTCAACCTGTCTCACCCAGCCCTTTGAAGGTGTAACCGGCCAAGCTAGGTCATATCTACTTGGCCACACGGCATGTGGGACCTCAGTTCCCTGACAAGGGATTAAACCTGCATACCCTGCAGGGGGAGCTCGGAGTCTTAAACGCTAGACTGCCAGGGAAGCCCAACAGGGCAACCTTGACAGCGGCTTCTGTGGACCGAGACCTTGATTCGGACCGGGCGCTGTCCTGGCCACTTTGCACACACCATCTCACTCAGGGCGACGCTTTAAGAGGTAACCACTGATACAGCTGCCTCCCCTCCACCACTCACTGGTGTTATCTGTGCCCGGCCCTGAGACCTCCCTGCCTGGGGGCTTGCCTCCTGGGGGCCATCAGGACTGAGCTGACTCCTGCAGGGCTCAGCTCCCAGGAAACAGCCCTCAGGGCAGCCCCAAGCAGGCAGGCGGGGGCTGACGGCAGCCTGGGCCATCTGCAGTTCAGGCCGGCTCCCTGCTTCTCCCCCAGAGCAGCTGGGGGAGGGCGTCGTCATTTGTTTAGGCCTCTGCAGTGTTTAATCACCAGCAGTGCACCTCCCTCCCTCCTCCCTGCTCCAGCGCCTGCTCTCTCCCTGCAGGAAACGGCACTCCGCCTCCTGCCTCCTGCCTCTGAGGGAAGCCATGAAAAAACGAACACAGCACCCAGAGAGAAGGAGACAGGGAGCAGGGAGGGGGGTCGGAGCCAGATGACCAGCCGGAGAGGACAAGCTGGTCCCAGCAGAGCAGGCTCTTGTTGGGCGAGCTGAGGGGGCTCTGACGGGCCCTCCACGGGGTCTCGGGGTTCCGAGCACATTCATCTGCCTCTGAGCGAGCCAGAATGCAGAGCCCGGGCCTTCCTGCAGCTTTCGGAGAATGTGAGGACAGGAGTCTCTGCCTCTGCCCTGCAGAGGGCCAGGTCATGCAGGGACACGCCTTCAGGAAGGTCAAGTCCAGGCCAGGCAGAAACTTGACACACTCTTTTTCTCCATCCATTTTCCCAACAATCCTGCGCCGGCAGTATCACTGCCCCTATTTTCCAGGAGGAAACTGGCACTCAGAGAGGCTGAACCTGCCCAACAGCAACCGGCCAGAACAATCGAGTGAGATCTACTTATTTTTAATTAATAAAACGACTTTTATTTACCTAAATAATGCACGCACAGTCTCCTTAGAAAGCTAACATTTCAGATAGAGGGATTAGGACCCACACCTGTCGGCCTTCAACTCCACAGTTTTGCTATTACATCTGATGGTTCCACCTGGCTGTTAACACTTATCCTCCCTCCCTTCTTTACTTTTCAACGGTAGTTTTTGAAGAAGTAGTGTGTGCATGTGATTAAAAATATACAGAAGTAGAAACAAGATATGTTCTAAAAAACGCAGTCCCAACTCCCCAGTCTTTTGGCTCAGTTCCTCCCACTAAGGAAATCGTGCTCATGGCTTTGGTTTTCCTTCAAGAATTGTTCCGTCGTTGACACGTATCGTGGTCTTTACACCATCTGCCTGGAAGCTTCCTGCCCTGGATATTCACATGGTTCAGCCCTGAGCGGCTTCCCTGGCCTTTCCAGCTTGGAGGTGGCAATACCTGTGCCACCACCTGACTCTGTTAGCCTCCCCTGCTCAGCCCTTCTCCGTGACACTCACTGCCTTCTCCTTTTTTATTTCATGTCTCATCTGATTCCCCACTCCCTGCACTGGAGCAAAAGGCCTTCCTTTTTTCTGTTGCTGTATTCACTGCCACGCCCCCGTGCCTAGAACAAGACCTGACACAGCGGTGACAATCAGCGTCACCAGGAGCGCCGGCACGGGCACAGGCACGGGTCTGCAGCGGCAGACCCCACCTCGACCCACAGGGTGGTATGCCATACATGCTGAGCTCAGCCTCCTTTTTAAGAATACAAGTTTCAGCTCAAACTGATCATTGTTCCTAGAAGACAGGAATGTGCTTTCTCTACCCCTTGTTTCCACCGAGGACTCGGCCTGGTCTGGAGCACATAGAGCCCAGAATGGCTCGACTGGAAACGTGACCCCTACCTCACACCACAGACCAAAAAAAAAAAAATTAGTAAAATAATACATTGTCTGGAAGATGGTATAAGGAAGAAGCTCCTTTCATGAAGATGAAATATCTCCATGACCCTGGGACTAAGGAAGACTCTCAAAGAGGATACAATAATCACTAACTATAAAGGAAAGTTGAGAATTTTTCAACATTAAAGTGAAGAACTTCTGGTATACCCCTCGAGACGAGCGAAAAGGCTATCACAGGGGAGGGGAGAGTCTGCACAAGACAGAAGGCAGAGTGCTCGGCGAGTCCTAGATTTCAGGGCTCCGGGGATTCAGGCTCCCCAAGACTGCCTGCAGCCACCCAGGAAGGCTTCTCAGAAGAGGCTGAAGGTGACTCCATCTCACTCATCACCCAGCTCCAGCCACTTCCTCCTCCTCCATGAAAAGCCAGAGAATTAAGACAGACGGAAGAGCCCTAGCCCCCTCCTCCTTGCCCCACTCGGAGATAACCAAGCAAGAAAAAACAAACGAGAGAGCCTTGGAGCCTGGCAGGGCCTTGAGAAGCTGGGCTTGACAGGGCAACAGCGTTTAGCAAAGCTCACATCATCCATCACTGGGGCCCAGTCATTGAGATACTGGGCATTTGATTAAACTAATATGGGCGGCTGGGGCGAGGCATGGCTGGGCGCTTCCTACCCTCGCCTACAAATGAGACCGTCACACACAATCCGATTACCTTGACTGCCACATTTATCTCGGGAGAGGGGCCATCCATCACTCCTCAGCAGCTGGCTCCGCACGCCCTTCTGCAGGAGGGGAGTGAAGCAGGCCCCAAGTTTCACCAGGCAGTGCTCACTCGGTCATTCATTCCATCATCCTCTCGGCAAGCACCACCCCAGATGCCCAGTCTGGGCTGGGTCGTGGGATGGGCACTGGGGTGCAGAGGAGACACAGTCCTTGGCCTGGAGGGGCCCATGGAGAGCGCATGAGGAGGCATGCAAGCTGGCAACCAAGGAGAGCCCAACGCATCCTACACCTGGGGCCCAGGTTTGCAGCCCAGCTCCCACTCCGCCAGCTGGGACCCTGCGTATGACATGCCACTGATCTAGCCCTCAACTTCACCCCCGCAAAAGGGAACGGCAACACAGGGCAGCCTGTCCAACAGAACTCCTGCAGTGATGGAAATGTTCCATCTCAGAAGAGGGGCCACGGGTCACACATGGCTATTAAGCGTTTGGAATAAGGCTGCTGTCCTGAGGAGCGGAGTCTTACACTGTATTTAATGTTACTTCATTAAATTTGAGTGTGGCCGGCCACACGGGGCTCTGGCTCCTGTGTAGGACATCGCAGATACAGCAGTAGCTGCTTTCCCAGGGTTGTGGTGAAGGGTCAAACCAGGCAGCCTTCAAATGCCCAGCCCTAAGCTCTGCATATGACAAATGCTCCCTGAAGGCTGAGCATATCCTTGGCCTCCTTCTCTGAGGCCAAGGATAACAGCAGTGGCTATCTGATAACATGGCCACCTCTACCGTCGAGTTGTCCAGCAGGGCAGGCGCTCTCGTTTTAAAGAAAAAGAAGCAAAACTCAGAGGTAAGGATGACGCAAAGCATGATGTGGCAGACACAGCTCGAGTCCAGGTGGTTGTGGTTTTGAACCCCCTGTCTCCCCACTGAACACGTGGGTAGCCAGCAGACGCACAGCAGGAGCAAAGGCCCGGGACGGGGCATGTGAGAGCACATCAGCTGGGAAGGCAGAGACCACAGTGTGCAGACGCCATGCTGACCAGCTTGCCCTCTGGACTGGACCCTCCAATGCCAGTGCCAAGGTGGGTGCCAGGCACATAGGGGCACCCCAGAGTCGCCCCAGCCCCTCCCAGGGCAGAGCAGGGCAGGGCAGCACCAGGACAGCCGAAAGAACTTTGGGTTCTAAATATACCAGCCCTAGGGACTTCCCTGGAGGTCCAGTGGCTAAGACTCTGTGCCCAAAAGCAGGGGGCATAGGTTCGATTCCTGGTTGGGGAACTAAGATCCTGCATGTTGTGAGGCATGACCAAAAAAAAAAAAAGGTTTTTAAATATACCAACTGTAGATGGGGCCGCCTCCTGAGACTCTAAGAGGACAACCACGCAGGGGGCCTCCCTGACACGTGGATCAGGGGGAGCCTGGGGACCCCAGGCTGCCTTCTGCTTTATAGGATGTCAGTTTGCACAGACTGGAAGGCTGGCACACATGGGCTCAAGCAGCTTCACCAGGAACCTGAGCTCTGAGAGTCACGGGTCCTCAGTGGGGGCCTGGCCATCCCTTGCAGGGCTGAAGTGGGGATGAGGGGCACTCATGGGTGTGTGAGCAGAACTCAGAGCCTGCAAGCGTCGGCACCCTGGGACCTGTTCGAATCACTGGTACTGCCCGAGCTCTCCGAGCGGGTCAGAGACCGGGTGAGTCGCCCCCTAGCCTGCATCCTGTAGGTCTGGGAAGGCTGGAGAGACGGCTTTCAGAAACAAGCACTCCAGTAGGGGCCTGAAGACCCCACCCTTCACTGGTAGTCTGTGTGACCTGGCGCCAGCCACATCACACCTCCATCAAAAATGAGAATAAAATCACCAGCACGCCCTAATCCTTCTGTAAGGATCAGGGAGAACATGCAAAAACACTTCTAACCTGGATTTGGACAGTTCTGATAGAATCCAAGCATGCCAGTGGGCAGGCTTTCTTGGTAACTTCAGAGCAGCCTGACCCTGGAGAGAAATCACCTCCCTAAGGGAAGACAAGCCCTCCTGCCCACCTCTGCCCCACAGAAACAGCTGGAGCTCAGGAGTCCAGTCTCCAGACATTCAAGAGATGGCCTGCTGGCAGAGGACTCGTCATAAAACCAGAGGCTGGAAAGGGGCAGGCCCGGGTCAATGGAGGCCTGCTTTGTGAGCTCCTCCCGGAACCTGCCATGGAGGTGGTTGGCAGGCTCCCAGGAATGGGCTGCCCTGGCTCACTGGGCCAGGCACGGGGGCTCCCAGCTGGCCTGGGTGTCTGGGGAAGATACAGGGGACATGCTACAGCTGCAGGAGGGAGCAGGCTGCTCTGGATGGAAGGCAGGAGGCTCCTGGCAGGAGAGCACCACTGGGCTGGGAGATGGGGAGAGAAGCCCATCTGGCTCCAGGCAGGAGCCAGGCCAGGAGAAGAGCCTAGAGGGATGAAGTGACCTGGAAGAGGCAGAGATGAGAGGGGGCTGGGGAGAGGGAAAATCAGGGGACTTGAGGAAGCCTGCCCTGAATACCCTCTCCCACCAGACTCACCTATCTCTGCTGGCCCAGTCGAAGGTATACTTAGCCACTCACACATTAGTATAAATGAGTTTGTAACAAACGGTACCAAGATGAGCAAGGAGCAATAATTAAAGGAAAAATAACGAGGTGGGGGAAGGTGGAGGGGCAACTCGCCTACCAGGCAACGTCCACAAAGGCAAGGAAGACACCAGCGGAGACCCTCTGCCACCAGGACCACTGGCATTTCCCCCCACCCCCACCCCTCCCCCAAATGCCAAAATGCCAACACTCTTTTGTTGCCACTTAAACCAATTTGGGGGTAATTCTGCAGGCAATTGTCTTCCTATTTACAATGCGGCTCAGTGATTGCATGGAGGCTGCCGGTTCAGGCTGTAATTGTATGGTAATCACTTCTGTTTATGATCGATGCGGAAATCACTATTGTTTTCCAGCAGGCTTGTTAAATCAAAAAAGTGCAGGGGTTGGGAGGGAGGGTTTATTTCTGTGAGTTGGAGCCCCGGGAAAATGAAATTAAGCAGAGCAACTCATTGTCAGGGGGAGGCGGCTCTGACGGCAGACACCCTCACCAGCTCAGAACTAAGAGACACAGAGCGACACAGAGATGCAGGGACAGTGAGAGACGTATGGAAGGTGTGGATGGAGGGACACAAGTGAGTAGAGACACAGGGAGGCAGGCAGGGACGCTGAGGGAATGGCCAAGCTCGAGACAGAGATGGTCAGATATTCGGGTCCTCCAGAGGTGCCAGACAGGTCCTACTGCTCACGTATGCAGAGATGCCAAGAGAGAGGGCACCCCTTTCCACACACCCACACTTCACCAGCCCTGCTCTCATCCATTCCTAGGGAGGTGGGGACAACCCAGGTGCCACGTAGCAGGCCAGGCACCACCTGCCCCATCTGGGATCTGCCTGCGTTCTCCTCTCCCTTGCCCCATGGCCGCCTACCTGCCACCTGGAAACAGGGTGGCAGATGGCACCTGGGGGGCTCAGGTGGCAGGACCGGGGCAGCGTTGTGAGTTATGTGCTGTGAAGAACGGGGTGGGGGTGGGGGGCGCCACCCACCTGGTGGGCAGAAACCCGAACCTCCCAGAGGCTGCAGGGAGTGGGCATGAGATGGGCGAGCGGCAGTGCCTCCCATGGCACCACAGGGCCCAGTCAGCCCAGGCTGGAGGCCAGCGCCCCGCAGGGAGCGAGCAGGCACCAGCTGCGTGTGCAGCTCGGCAAACCCTAGGATGCAGGCTGAGCTTGGCTGAGGGCATATGTTTATTTTCTACTACATGCTCCTCTTCCCCAGCAAAAGAGACCATCAGGCAATGTGTGGAAAATCACGACTCTGGCCAAAAGCATTAGGTGTTTGGTTTCTAAAGCCTCCAGGCTCCACGCCCCTCGCCTCTGCCAGCTCTCCTTGCGGCGCCTGGTTCTCTACACCTGTCTGAACCACTCTCTATATTTCATGGTTCTGCCCCCACCCCCCTCCAGGAAAGCTTGTCTGGGGTTCACCCGGCTGGACCCTCCTCTCCTGGGCCCCACGGTACTGAGTGTCACACAGACTGTGACACAGCATTGTGGCGGCCCACAGCTGGCCCGAACCAGCTCAGTGAATCAACAGTGAACGGGTGGCAGGCAGGCTGGGCCCTACCACAGCTGAGCTCGCGATGCCTAGAGCAAGAATGCCACTCGACGGCGTGGGTAAGAAGGCCACCCTGACCCGACGAGGTGGCTTTCTCCAACCCAGGGTGCCTCAACTCTGTTGTTGAGCCTTGCGTATTGTCCTCAAAGGCGGTGAGAGCCCTGGGATGGAGGGCAGTAAGCCTTCCCCGTCCTGAATGTTCAAGATCCCTCCTGTCCCTTATAAGACCTCCTGAGCCGGGTTCAGGCTCTGAACTTGCCCTGGCCCGGCCCTCAAACAGGCCACCAGTCGGGCTGGGCCATGAACTGGGGTGCCCTGGCTGCCTAATTAGGGGCTCGGCAGGGCATACCAGGCAGCCGCTGGAAAAACCTTAGAAGTGGAACAATCACTCCTAATTGGACTTCCAGGATTCAGCTTAAAAAAAACAGACTGCTTCTCCTCTGGGACCTCGCTTCTGAAGTATATACAAACAAGTGATAGTTGTTCAACATTAAAAACAAAGTTGGCTAAAATGAGAATTTAAGCTACAATGAAGTTGTCTAAGTGGAGAGGGACCCCCAAGGGCCACGAGTTAATGTGCGTGCACGCGCGCATGTGCAGACCCGCACGTCCACACAGGGCAGGCTGGGTGATTAGCAGGCGGATTACCTTTTAGGGTCACGGTCTCCTCTCGGCCCCTAACCAAGCCTGGGATCCTACGGTCTGGACCCTCCACCCTTCAGGCACTGTCAGGGAAAGGGACAGGAAGGTCTTTGGCGGGCCAAAGACTCGCACTCTGAAGGTGGGAGGCAGCTGGAGCCTCAATACCACGCGACAACCCCCGCCCACCCTCAGCCCCCGTGTCTGCCCCACGTTGGCAGCAATTGTATCCCCGTCCCGGGGAGAGATGGTGCCACGCAAGCGGAAGCATCCTTCTGGACCCTGAAGCACTCTAGAAACATCAGATGTTTTTACTCCCTGCTCCCATTTGTAATCTCAGAGCCAGCATCTGACCTCTGTTTATTTAGCACCCTGGAGTCAGGACTCTGGGTGGGAAGTGTAAGGTAAGACCTCCTGGCCGGAGTGTCCCCGCTCCCCGCACAACCCCCCCAGAGGGGCAGAGTGGTCGAGGTGAACTCGCAGAGCCGCTGACGGGAGGCTGAGGCTGGCGGGCAGAAGCCAGGGCTGCTCGAGAAGGAGCCAGGCCAACCGAGAGACGGGGCAGTGAGGGCTTGGAGACTCAGCCTGGACTCTCACCCCGGTGCTAAGCAGGACAGGAATCAACCACCCATTTTTCAGAATGGGAAAGTAGAGCCCCCGAGAGGCGAGTGACTTCCCGATGGTCTCCAGACTCTACTGTGCCCTGAAACAATGACCACCTGAAAGTCTCTCTCTGCAGGCACCTCTGAGAACAGAGAATTCTTCTGCCATCCCTGAGACAGGCAGAAGGAAGCTGTAGATAGCCAGGGCTGATTTCACCAGGAAACCATGAGACGCCTTTCCTGAAGGTCTGGGAGGGTCCAGTCAGCTACCGGAGGATGCGAAGTGACTTCTGGGGTCGGCTGCAGGAGCCTTCCCAGGCCCCTCCTCCAGTCCCCGAGTGGTTCAGGGAGAGGGCTGCGGAGCCCGAGGCCCTCAGCCGTGTCTGGGGAGGAAGAACATCCCTAGAGCCTTGGATCAGGCCCCCTCGCGGAACACTGTGTCTTCCCTCTGGTTTGAGTGGGCTGAGGGCGTGCCTGCACAGGAGAAGGGGCAGGACAGGCCCAGACGCAGTGCCTGCCTTCGTCCTGGCCCCCAGGCCGATCGGGGGACCGTCCCTCCTACCCCAGCATAATGATAACAACTGACACGAAACGCATCCCCTGTGCCAGGCGCACGGATGTGGGGGCTGCTCACAGCCCCTGGAGGTCACTGCTGTGACCACCGTGTTTCCGTGGAGGCTGAGGCATCTCAGAGCTTCAGGAACTCGCTTGTGTTCACACAACTGCTAAGTGGAGGGGCTGGCCACACAGCCTCTCCCTGCCACTGCCCACCATGGTGGGCACCTGCCTGCCCCCAAGGGAACAGGACTTGCTAGTTCTTACACGCATATGCCATGCAGCTCCCAAGGTGCCCCTCCCACATCACGGACACTCTCAACATCCCCCAAGTTCACGAATCTACACAAACCCACATCATATACACTCATCCAATAGTCATTAAACTTGTGTCCCGCGTGTGTCCACACGGACACATGCCTGTCCAACCTCATGGGTACATGACCTATGTATGCAGATGCAAAACCCATGCAACATTCTCCGGCATCCCATCTTATACGCTTCTGCAACTGGCACGCTCCCACTGCACACACGGCCCTGCACACCTGGTGCCTTCCAGCACTGCCACCATCATTTGAGGACTTTAAGCTCCCAGAGGGCAGGAAGCCCCTGCCTCTCTCCACAGGCCCCGCAGTGCCCAACCGAGAGCCAGCTCTTCCTTTGTTCGTTCATTCATGCAAAACATACTGATGTGTACTTTTTGCCTACTTGGATGCACAACATACAAGCCTGAATGAGCTGCAGCCATGAGCTGGAGGGGCTTCCCCCGTGGCGCAGTGGCAAAGAATCTGCCTGCCAACGCAGGGGAGGTGGTCTCGATCCTTGAGTTTAGGGAAGATCCCCTGGAGTAGGAAACTGCAACCCACTCTAATATTCTTGCCTGGAGAATTCCATGGACAGAGAAGCCTGGCAGGTTAGTCCATGGGGTCACACATGGTCAGACATGGCTGAGTGCACGTGCACTTCATGAAGAAAGAAAACATTCCCGTGCAAACCTCACAGAGAACCCAGAGAGGGCACAGGCGCGTGCATGAGTGAGGTGCCAGGGCAGGACGCCTGCTCCAGGACTCCTATAAAGTAAGAGGGCCCCCATTTTACAGAAGAGGCAACTCAGTGGCAAAGGGGAACCACAAGCTCCTGACCACCTGTGTAGGGTGCCAGCAAGGCTTCAGGTAACAGGTGTCTAAGGTCAGGGAGGCATCTGGGGAATCCGGCCTCTGGGTGGCCAGACCCATCCTGGGAAGCCCCCCGACATTCATCAGGAAGCCACGAACTGGGAGGAAACCTCCATGGCGGGGCTGTAACCCGAGGACAAAGATCTTATCCAGGTCATCAAACGTATTTCTCAGAGAAGGTATAACACCACACAGAGCTTTGAGAGGATTATCAGCCCCTGACAGGACTGATGCTGAGAGGCTTAATTCCAGGGAGGTGGGTGGGCTGTGGGGACTGCTCCCAGGCTGCAGGGTGGGGTCAGGAGGGTGGTGGGTGGTGATGATCCCTCTTCTGCTCAGTGGCGCCTTGGGGCAGGGGCATGCGGAGAGCCGAGGACCCATTTCTGTTTCAAGGATCATAGTGGCCTGGACAGCAGGAGCCAGGGCCTGTGCTCAAAACATGAAGCCTCTGCTTGGCCCTTGCTCGCCTTTCTGTCCTGATGCTGACCTCTGAGCGCCCTGCTCCGCGGTCTGGGCTGTCTCCCTGGGGCAGAAGTCATTAGAGACCCAGGGGTAAGGGTGCCCTGGGTCCAATAAGGTGGGGGGTGGGGGTGGGGTTTCCTCTGCTTTGGGTGCTACTGCCCTGAGCCCTCTCAGGATGGTGGTGTCTGTCCTCCCCTGACCCAGAGCCTTCCAGACCTGCCCAGGAACTTTGGGGACCTGATGTTGGCAAATGAAAAACAGACACATGTGAGGCTGAAGCCACAAGCTTCTCCCAGCAAACAGTGAAGGAGCCCTATGCCGGGGACCAAGGAGAGGCTGGAGGGAAGGGTGGGTGGCTGTTGGCGCCAGGATTTCTCAGGCTGGGGGTAGGGAGGTGGGCATTCTGCATGTATGCCAGTTCAGGGCTGGTGTGGGAGGAGAGGCACCCCTGTGCAGGTGCAGGTGAGATGGGGAAACACGTGGACACACTTGGGCTATGATGGAGGATTATGAGGCAGGGAAGCAGGAGGATGTGTCCCCAGAGGAACGGGCCCAGCAAAGCACAAGGAAACCCACGACGGAGCAGCAAGGACAGCTGATGCCTGCTCAGGGCTGAGCAGGTCCCAGTGCTGTGTTCCAAGCTGCAGCTAGAATATACTCTAATCTTCCCACGACCTGATGAGATGGGTGCTCTTCCCCCATTTTACAGATGAGGAAACTGAGGCTTAGAGAGGGTTAGAGGACCTTGTGTGGAACAAACAGGAGAGAAGGGGGAGAGATGCTGGTGAACAAGGATGTCAGGGCGGGGGGTGGCCTCTGAGGCTTGAGGGCCTCCAGTCCCTAATAGCGGGGAGCCGTGGGAGGACCATGCCCTTCCCCCCCGGGGCGCCTCTCCATACCCACTTCTCTGGGCACACCCAGCCCGCACCTCCTCTAAAAACTCTCCCCAAGGAGGCACATCCCTAGGAAGCCACATGACCTGGCCCTGCAGCCCCGGGCGCATGAAGTCTGATCCCTGAGACTGTGGCTGCCTCAGACTCCGAGGCTGGGCCTGATGCTGTCCAGCCTTCCAGAGTCCAGCACCCAGAACCCAGCTGTTGTCAAGACCTAAGGTGTGAAACAAGTCAGCTCACTGGCTCCTGAGACCTCCCCCAACTCCAAGGATTTCTTTTCACTGAGTGTCCTTCCAGGAGCCCTCCGGACAGCTGGAAGCTGGGCCTGGACCTGCGGGCCTTATCCTGCCAGCCCACCTCCTGCCCGGCTGCTGGCCCCCGAAGCCACCTCCACACAATGCGGCTCACAGACCCTCTGCCTGGCAAATGCACTCCACGCAGGCTGGGGGCTCACGGACCCCAACAATCTATCCATGGACCTCAGAAGGGAGACATTCTTGGACAAGCCGCCTAGAGGGCTTCGAGTCCAAAATGTAGTGTACCGCTCCTTTCCCAAGAAAGAAATGAAAGTGGGCACCTATGCTGGGCTCCCCCCGCCCACCCTGCCAGACAGCTGCCTACAGGGCAGCCCAGGCACTTTCAGGACAGAACGAGTGGCAGGCACACGGGCACCCCTGGGGCTCCCCCGTTACAGCGGCCACACGGGAGGGGGTCAGGAGCCCGTGGACAGCCCGCCCTCCGCCCTGCACGGCTGGGTCTCTGGTCTCAACACACAGTTCAGGGAGCACCTCTCAGACAAGGGAACGAGGCCTGAGGTGTGGTGCAACCCAGGCTCTTGGGCTGGAGAACTCAAGAGAAACCCTAAGCCCCGCTCGTCTGGAAGCTGATCATATGCCTCGAGGGTATTAGGTCAAAACCTGATAGTAATGAGAGTTGCCACTCACTGAGCAATTATTATGTGCTAGACACTAACCGCCCGAAGCCCCTTCTCATCTACTCCCTGCTGCAACCCTGTGGGCACGGGCAGCTCTATTTTATTAATTTAGGAGACAGAGACCTGGAGAAGTTAAGTGACTTGCCCAAAGTCACCCAGTAAATGACAGATGTGGGTTTCATAATTACTCCCCTGACGCTGTCTTGGGAAGGACGCTGGGAGGCCTCGCTGAAGAGCCCGGGGTGGGGGTGGGGTGAAACAGGGAAGTCCTACAGGGCCCGGTGACTCACAGAAAGAACAGCGGGGAAAGTCCAGGGCCCTGTGCACGGAGGGAGGGCTGGCAGCTCCTAGCAGGAGGCAGGCCGAGGCCCTGGGACCCAGCCTCCCTATAGATCCGCAACGACAGAGCTACGAGGCCCCTTAGACACCCACCAGCACTGTCCAACAGAATCTTCTGTGATGATGGATATGTCCAGCCACTGCTGCCCAATATGTTAGCCACCAGCCCCATGGGGCTACTGAGAACTTGAATATGACTGTGTGATTGAGGGCCTGAACACTGAATTTCATTTAATTTTATCCAACATACACTTAAATAGCCACCTGTGGCTAGTGGCCTTCCTATCAGGCAGCACAGTAAACCCAGTGATTCTTCCTATAGGCGGGATCCCCGAGAAGGAGGACGGGTCCCGCACATCAACTCTCCTTTTCTTCCTGGGTGACTGCCTTCGCCGTGACCCATCTAAGCCTGGGCTGGCCATTTAGGAGACATATATTGAGTACCCAGCACTGATACGAGTCATGGATGGCCTGTCTACAATGTACAAGCTAGTGGGGATGGGGTGGCTCCGTGGGTGAAGAATCCGCCTGCAGTGCAGGGGACCTGGGTTTGATCCCTGGATCGGGAAGATCCCCTGGAGAAGGAAATGGCAACTCGATCCAGTGCTCTTGCCTGGAAAATTCTACAGACAGAGGAGCCTGGCAGGATACAGTCGGTGGGGTCACAAAGTTGGACGCGATCAAGCAGCAAGCACGCTTTCAGTGGGGATGACACCTGGTGGACAAGGGTCCAAGATGAACAAAGACACGAAATAAACCAGCAGCAGACAGGTCCTGTGTGTGTGTGTGTGCTGGGGGCAGGACTAGGGGAGGCTCGCTGGCTGGCGACACTCGAGGTGGGCCTGGAAGCGGCAGGGTGGAGAGGAGACGGTAGAAAGAAGGGCTCTCCCCTGGGCTTTTCTGCCCTCCCCTCTGAAACGTGGCCCCTCATTTTCCACAGCCTCCCTCCCACACATAGGGTCTGAACCAGATGCTGCTAAGGCTTCCGTGCACAGCCTTGAATCTGCTAAACAGATCACACTCCTGGGAGGTGGACAGGGTGCCCGTAAATCACCAGCTGCCTCAGGCTCTGCCCGGAGGGGGCACTGAGAGGGTGTGAGGCCAGTTTAGAGGCTGTCCCCTGTCACCTGTCCCCTCCAGTCCCAGCCTGGGAACCGCCCACAGAGATTTAAACCCTCCCAGGGCGTGGCTGTAACCCCCCAGGGACTAGGGGCAGAGTCTACAAACAAGGTTCTCTTTTTTTTTCCACGAGAGAGCAGAGGGGAGGCCTGGACAAGTTCCACCAAGTTCCCGGAGCTTCTCAGAAGAGCTGGCTGCCCTGGCCCCCCACAACGGGCAACCGCAGAACAGGAACCCTGCAACATGACGGGCTTTCCATTGCGTCAGCAGAGGCAGGGACATTCCCGCAGCAGAGCTCCGACCTCGCAGGGCTCTCCCACTTCCCTGCACGGATTCCTGCCTCAGGCCAGCAGCATCCCTGCTCCCGGAAGCCCTTGGAGCCCCACAGGTCTCCCTGGACCCTCCCTGGCTCTCCCCTCCCCTGGGGATCAGCCCTGGGCTCCTGGGCTAAGATCCGTTTCAGCAATGGTGCCACTTCCTGTACTCTGTTGCTTCACCTGGAGGAACCACCTCCCAAGGTGTCCCAGCTGATATTCATTCCCTTTCTCACCCAAGACAGCAAATTCTACCCATTTCCAAATTCAAGGACTGCCTGAAGTTTCAGGCTATCCCAGTCCCGAAGCCACCACTTTCCCTTCCTCCTTCTCCAGCTCCTAGAGCATGGAACATAAGACTCTATTCATTCAGTTTTCCTCATCCCGGCATCCCTTACTATCACCTGCTGCATCATCAGATGCTGCATCATCAGATGCTGTCCGTTCTAGCTCAAGACTCCAGTAGTTTAACTCTTGGATTGGAGTCTATCATTTAGAGTTGAGACACAGGGCAATGTTCTCAGTACAAAGATGAGAACACAGGCCCCCAGAGGGGAAGTGACTTGCCAAAGGTCACACTAATTTGGCACCAGATCCTAGATGTTATCACTTGAACACTAGGCCCTGGAGCCATGCTGCCACCAATGGTATGGGAATTATCTGAACCAAAGCCAGATCACAGAGGCTGGGATGTACCCTAGAGCTACCGAATCTTCAGGGCAACTGGGGAGTCGCAACTTTAGGGAATATGGGTGTCCTGGCCAAAGTCCTGACCTTCATTCACCAAATATGCACGAAGAACCGACTACAGCCCCAGTCCAGGAACTCGGAGGGCCTGCCTTTGCCCCGGGGGATAGGGGGAACCCAAAAGGATCTCGAGACTCCAAGCAGGAATCTGTGCCATGTCTGGGGCGACTGGCTAGCCCAGCCTGATGCTCTGGGTGCCCGAGGCAGAGCCTGGCTGTCAGTCAGTTGTGAAGGGCACACAGCACATCAGATACAGGGGACCCAGAGCGTGTGCGCATCCCCAGGTGGCCCACCTCGGCTCCAGGGAAAGGCACAGTAAGCAGAGGCCCTGAACACCGCCCCCACCTCACTCAAGGGGACTGGGAACCTGGGATTTTCCCCAGCGCTCCTCTCATCTCTCAAGCTCCCCGGGATGGGCCTTGAGGAGCCTCTTTTGGGTGTGCTGGGGTCCCTGGCAGAGGGCCAGCCCCTACTGAAACTTCCTCCTTCAGTCAGCTCAGGCCCCAGGGGAGCCGGAGGCTACAGTGAGGCCTGCTGTTCACAGGAGGTGGACACCTCAGGACAAGGCCAGAGATCTAACAGGGCTGGAGGAGGAAAGTAAAGCAAGGCACAATGAAATCTCAGATAAACTTCAAGTTCAAAATGGCAGACAGGGATTTGCAGTGGCCATGAGTGGGCATTAGCTCCATCACTAGCCTGCCCTGCCATGTGACCTGGGGGCAGGAAGTCCCCTTACCCCTCTGGCCCAGGAGATCCTGGAGAGGCTGCAAATGCTTGGAGGGTAGGGGCCTTGTTTTTCCCAGAGCAGGCTCCCTTGTGAGGCTGCTGCCTCTCTGCTGGGCCCTGGGAGAGTTTCCTCCTGCAGCTGAGGCTTCAGGGAAAGCGAAGGAAAGGGTGACATCTCGAATGTCCCATGACATGAGGGGCAGCAGGCCCTGGCAAGATAGGAGCAAAGGGCATCCTGTGCCAGCCAGGGAGAAGGCTCCCAATCCTTCTCTTTTCCAGCCCTGGCTGGGGCCTGCACCTCTCCGTCTGGGTGGAGCTAACGAACCTGGCCACAGGCCCGCCGATGGGGTCCTCCCCTGTGGAGAAGAGCCGCCTCTCCCTTGGGACCAAAGCTGCATCCATCAGGGTAAACACCTGCCTCGCCTGGAGAGCCTGTCTCCCTTTCCTTCCAGCTCTGCCAGAAGAGAACTCTCTGTTCCTGGGGACGCGAGGCTGAGCTGGCTCTCCTGCCCGATCGATGGATGACTTCACAAAGACTGACGCCTACCGGGCACCAAGACAGTCCTTGGGGAGGTCTGAGGCTGCTCCGGGGACCGTTGCCCACCCGTGCCCCCTGGCTGACCTCTGCTGGGTGGGAGTGCTCTGGCGGAGGAGTTGGAGACCTGGGGCTCACGCCACTCACTCGGTGACCTTGGGCAGAACTGAATCTCGGCCTTCTCCCGTGCTGAGCGGGAGCACCGGGCTTGTCTATACTCCCCTTACTGGGAGGCTGTCGGAAAATGGAAGGTCCCTGGACCCTACGGCCTCCTCCTGCACTGCCACACTGTCTAACATCCTCACCTCACTTCTGTCCTGAATCTCCATCCTTCCAGGCCAGGGATATCCAGTGGGACTTCTGGCCCCATTGGAAATATTCTATGACCTGCCCAGTCTGGTAGTCACTAGCCACATGTGGCTATTGACCATTTGAAATGTGGCTGGTGCAGATGAGAAACTAAGCTTGTAGTTAAGTGTACAAACAGCCACATGTGGTTAGTAGCTACCATACTCCACAGTGCGGTTCTAAGCAGAGCTCTGCCATCCTCATTCCCTGGGGTGTGACCCAGAAAGCTCCCAGGTAGGGTTCTGGTTGAACATCTGTGGGAGCTTTCAGTCTGACTGGCTAACAGCAGACCTGGAACTCATCTCCAAGTTCCCAGGGACTGAGCTTGGCCTGATGATTTAGTGCTCAGCCAACACTGACTTACAACCAGAAGCATGCTTTCAATCTCTCCATCACCTCCCCACTCCAAAGAGGAAAGCAGCACACGACCAGCTTTCTGCTCATGCACTCCCTCGGGAGTCAGTGAGTGCTCACCACCTGCCAGGCCCGGTGGCTGGCACCAGGCTATACTGTGATGAGTAACATACGGCTCCTGCCTTCAAGGAGCTCACAGTCAAGGCCACTCTCCGGTCACTGTTAAGACCGGCTTCCTCTGTCCCCTACTGGGTGGTCTCAGGGACATCAGTTTTTCCATCTGAAACGGGGCTCCCGAGTCCCTGAGCACACAGGCTGTGGTAAGAACCAGGAGGTGAGACAGAGAGCAAGAGGCAAAGGGGCTCTTGCTGAGGAGGCGGCTATGCAGGGGAGCGGAGACGGCAGAGTGAAGTCTCAAACTCTGTGCAGGCTGCTGCTTCCGGTAAAGACCCAGATTCTCACCAAAGCATCACTGTTTGGTGGTTTCTCACTAAGGAAGTTCAGGGTAAAAATAGCTCAGGAGGGGACTTGAATCCTGCTAGCGGTGGGGGTAGTCACCGCCTGGTTAATACACACAAAAAAGGGGAACAGGCTTACTAGTAGCCACGTGGACTTCAAGGCTCACCTCCCTACAGCCCCTGTCATGGGACAGGGCTTTCTACTCTGCAGCAGATGGGAGATGACCTTCCAGCCCAGAGCCTCAGAACTGGAAGGGGCTGAGTCCCTATACACCATCTGGGGTCGCCCTGATCTCAGGGAGCCATCACCCTGCCCACTCCAACTCCCTCCCCAACTGGATTTCTGGCCCACTCTCAAGGATGGGCCATTAAGAAGCTCTCTGGTGCCAATTCCTTGCCAGCTGCCTCATAAGACCTTCCTGCGGAAGGAGTTTCCAGCCATGCCTAGCAACCATCTGCCAGTCCAGCCTGATGGTCAAGGGTAGGGAACCTAGGTCTCCATCCTGAGAGTGATGGTCTCCTGGAGCCCATCTGTGGTGCAAAGGGAGGGAAAGACAGGGAAAGACAGACTGATCTCTCCTAGTACCACCCCAGCCAGCTTTCAGTTGGACTGAAGAATAGAGGCTTATCTAGTGCACCAGGCGCCAAGGTTTGTAAGATTTCCCCAACACCAAAACCATCTGCTCTTGACCACAGAGACAGACCTTCAGCCCAGGCAGTCCTCTGAGAAACCCTCTCTCCAAGGTCTTAAATGAGATCTTCACAGCCTGGTGTCAGGCACCACAGAAAGGCCCCTTCCTGCTCTCTGGTGCAAACCCCCTCTCCTCCTCCAGCCCGCCTCCCAGCAAACATTTGTCAGAAGTATGTTCTGCACCCACCACCTCCCGGAAGGGCACCCTGCAGCAACGGTGGCACCACCAGCGCCCATGGGGTCTCTGGGCGCTGTCAGCCTCAGGGCTGCATCCTGACAAAGGAGCAGCTTGAAGTTAAGGACCCCCTCGGCCGCTGCCTCCGCGGAAGGCTTCCTGGCCCATTCAGATTTTTGCAATAGAAGCAGCCAATTGAGGACGCAGCCTTGTAAAATGTCTGCTGGAGAGCCAACACTTCACCTTCGGGAGTGGTAGCGGCGGTGGGAGGGGAAGCAACCTGGCCCCGGGCCCCAGAGAGAATGAGGGCCCCCTGTATGAGCGCACAAAACGGCCCGGTGCACGCCGGTGCCACTCTCGCCGCCAAGCCTCGGGCTGACACCATGCAGCACACGGCGCTACCCACAATGCACCGGCCCTTCTCTGTCACACACAGGCACGCACACTCACCCCCGCTCCCGGAGGGAGCCCGGCCCGACCTGCGGGCGCCCCGGCGCCGACCCTCCAGTCCCGCACTTACCTGGAAGTTGCACCGGCCGCGATCCCGCCCTGGCGCCCGCAGCGGGCTGGGCCCCGGCCGGGGGCGGCCGCAGCGAGCGACTCCGAGCAGGGTTCAGCCGGCGTGGAACAAAGGCTGCGTGTAGGCAGCGGGCGCCGCCTGCATCCCCGCTCCGCGCCGGGGCGGCGGCGGCGGCGCGGGGGCCCGGGCGGCTCCGGCGCCCGCTCGCTCCGCGCTGCCCGCTCCGAGGGCGCTCCGGCTCCCGCGCTCCCGCTCGCTGCTGCCCGCCACCGCCGCCGCCGTCCGGCTACCGCACCGCACACATCAATTATTCATCGCCCGTCTCCAGCTTCCCGGGCGAAGCCAATCACAGTCGGAGGCTCTGCTAATGGGGCCGCCGCCGCCGAGGAGGCAGCCAGCCGCGCGCCCGGGCGCAAGCGACAGCCCTCCGGGGACGGGGATGGGCCGGGGGCGCGCGGGGGCGGGGGCGCACAGGGCGCGCC